>CM052439.1:164768391-164787734 GCA_028533085.1 Varecia variegata
CACTTCATTTTAGCGTGAACAAATTAAATAATAGGGGAACTGAATAGTCAAGCTCCAAAATAAAAGTAATGACAATATTATTTACCATAGAACAGAACCCGACCATAGGGGAAGAGAATTAAACAAGGAATTATTTTATAAAATGCTAGTGACCATGCCAAGAAAAGTAAAGCCAGGAGTAAAAAGAATGTGGTTAGAATAGTTGGAGTTGGAAAGTTTTTTTAGGATGGCATTGGGGAAACTGATTCTGGTCAGTGATACTTTTGAATAAGAACACATCCCTACCACTATGCTCAGGGAAAGCAAAAATAAATTTTTGGCCAATCAAAATTTTAAAAAGCATAAAAAGACTAAATTGTTGAGGAATGAAAATGCTTTATATTACCCAAATTATAAGAACAAAACATTTTAGCAAATTAGGACTAAAAGGCTAAAGGCAGTCATTTTCTGTATGGTCTTTAGAAAGTGAATACTTGGTAATAGGAAAAATTATTAAGTGTGGGTTTCTTCTTAGGAAAGCCCATGGTGGTTCATTTCTCAGATAGAAATTGGCAGGAAATATAAAGCTACACAAATATAATGTGGAGGAAGACATTTCAGGAATCAAAGACAAATTATTAAAGGAGTGATTAATCATTCATCTGAGGACATACACAGCTGGTCTCAAATTCAGGTCACAGCTCCTGACAGAAAAGATCTTATGGCAAGCACAGAAACAGTGGCAGAGTTTACCGGTTCCATATGTATATTGGATATATCACATGAGAAGTTGCTATGGAACATATTTTTTCCCTGTATCTCTCAGAACATTAAACTTTTCCAGAAAAAAAGATAGTTGAAAAATTTCAACCTGGAATTATCAATACTATGAGATATTTCAAAATATTTTGGACTATAATAAGAGCAAGAGATAAACCCTATCACAATTAAGAAGGTACGAATAAAAATTAACTCCTAAGTGTCCCTAGGTTTTGAATAGAATGCAGGAGAAAATAGAATTTGAAGGAGATGCCAGATATTCTTCTAGATTCTGTATCATTTCTATCATATTTCAAAATTTCCAAGTGCTGGTTGATGTTTGTTCATGATAGTTGAGTTTATTATTAATTATGATATAAAACCATGTTGTTATTCTACATGATAGAGTCCCTGTAATCCCTCTAGAGAGCTCTCAGACCTGAATTAGGCTTCCTAAGTGTATCAGATGCATGCATTCTCATCTTTTAAAATAGCCCAATATGCCAAAGGATGAGTGTGGCTGGATTTATTGTCAGGGTAGTCATTGAGTTCCATAGAGAAAGGAAGAAACTATTTTCAAGGGAAAAAACATTATCATTGATGAGAGTCAGATTTAACAGTTTACTTTAATTCTAAGTCATAAAATACATATCAGTTTTATAACTAATTATTTAATTTACATGCATGAATTTAAAAAATAAAATATAATATATTTGAACTTCCTTTTGAGCATACCAATAAAATCACCTTCTATTCTCCCAGAGGTAACCACTCTTTTGACTTTTGATTACAATTTTTCCTTAATGTATTTTTGTACCTTACTTCAGTTGAATAATAATTTATATATTCTTCTGTGATTTTCTTTTCCTTAATACTTTTTGGAAAGCTCAAATTTTATCATTTGCCAATATTACTGAAAGTGGGAGATTTCTAGAACATAAATTATTGCAAAGAATTGTCCCTAGCAGCATTCGTCCCTGGATATCATGCTCTAGTACTAGTGACTTGCTGCTCTAGGGGAGTTCTCAGGAATCTCCCAGAAAGGTGATTCATGTCAATCAGGGACAATTCTCCAAAAATGTCACCCACAGCAGCTTGGAATGGTGCACCAACTAATAAAGAGGATCTAGGCAGGCCACCAACAGTATCTACTTTGTGAGTTCTCCTCCCCTAGTCTGTTAATTGACAAGTGTATTACCATCTTTTTTTTTTACTTCCCTGATTTCTGTTCTCAGCTTCACACTCTTTAAAATTCTTTTTGCTTTATTTGAATTCATTAATTGATTATATTGAATATTTTAAGTTTAAAACAACTCATTCAAGTTCAGATTTTTTTTTTTTTTTGAGACAGAGTTTCCCTCTGTTGCCCTCCCTAGAGTGCAGTGGCATCATCATAGCTCACAGCAACCTCAAATTCCTGGGCTCAAGCAATTCTGCCTCAGCCTCCTGAGTAGCTGGGACTACAGGCACATGCCATTGATGCCTGACTAATTTTTCTTTTCTTTTTTTTTTTGTAGAGATAGAGTCTAGTTCAGGTCATGTATGGTGGTCATTCCAACAAAATACTCTCCTGTGAGATGTTTCACGCTTACATTGTTGTCCAGTATCTCTAATAAGTTGACTTTCTGTGCTATAGATAAACAAAAATACTCTCTTGTTTTGTTTTCACTACCACTCATAGAGGTATTTGCAGGCCTTTTAGAAATTTTCAGCAATATTTTTACACCAGAGAGTGGAGAATAAGCATCAAAAAAAAAAAAAAAAAAAAAAAAAAGGCAGTGAGTAAAGCACATAAGTCTTTAAAATGCCTATGTAATGCATTTTATTACCATTTGTGTACACAGAAAAGATATATAGCAGCTAAATGGGGGGTGGTAGGGATTTTCTCCCTTGGGGACACTGCATAAAATGTGTGTTGTCTGCCTGCGTTTTGACAACTACCCATGTATGAGGTCAGGTATGACCTTTTCTACTTCTTGTGTCATGTTGGCACTCAAAATATTTTGGATTTTGAAGGTATTGGATTTTGAATTTTTGGATTTGGGACGCTCAACCTGTATTAGCATTTTATAGCAGTATGGCCCATTTGTTATAATTAATGAATTAAAATGGACACACTATTATGAACTAAAGTTCATACTTTATTCACATTTTCTTAATCTGTACCTCATGTCCTTTTTCTATTTCATGATCTCATTTAGGATAGAAAATAACATTTAGTCATTAAGGGAGTCATTAAGCTTCTTTGAGCTGTGACAGTTTCTCATACTTTCCTTGTTTTTGCGGCCTTGATAATTTTGAGGAATACTCGCCAAGTGCCTTGTAGAATTTCCCTTTATTGGAATCTGTCTGATGTTTTCTCTTGGATAGACTGGGGTTATGGATTTTTGGAAGGAAGTCTACAGAGGTAAAATCGAATTTTCATCACATCACAGCAAATATACATATTATCAACACGACTCACCACTGTTGAAGTTGATCTTGATTATCTGGCTGAGATAATGTTTATTAGATTTTCTCACTGCAAATTGACATTTTTTTATACCTTTCCACACTGTAATGTTCGGGAGGAAGTTACTATGTATAGCCCATATTTAAGGAGTGGCCAGTTATATTCTACATCCTTGAAGCTAAAGTAACTACATAAATTACTTGGAATCCTTCTTCATGGGAAATTTGTCTCTTCTTCTCATGCATTTATGTATCCAAGCATTAATTTATATCAACATGCATATAGGTATTCATTTTATGCTTTGTATTTTAATTCAACACTATTTTATTTATTTTGTTGGTCAAATTTTTCCAGCTTTAATCATCTGTAGCTCTTCCAATTGGCTTCTGTGTGCTTTGGGGATACCACCATCAATGTGTGTTTGTTTTATTGTGGAGGGTTTTTCTTAAGTGTTTCCTTATTTTATAGCCTGGCAAAATGCTCCAGACATATATATACACATATATACACACACATATATATTTAGAGAGAGAGAAAGAGAGATATGATATAGATATCTGATATAGATATATCTATGATATAGATCTATGTCTGTAGCAGCATAAACTCTTTTTCCAAGGAATCTTGATTCCTTTTGTTGTAGAATGGTATCAGAAAACAAGATTTGGGTGTTAAATATTCTCTTTTCTACTATAATGTCTTCAGGCATCAGAGCAAAGAAACACACATGCATATAACAATGCATTTATATATACATATCTGTAAATATTTTATATGTAACCATTTCTATCTATATTAAGGTAAAATGAGTTAGCACAGTTATCTCAATTCTATTCCATGACAACATGATCATTCTATCCTCCCAGCCTGCTTAACTATAAAATTCTATTCCAGCAATGAGAAATTTGATTCCCATTATCACTATCCACTTGCTTAATTGTATAATTCCAGCATACATACATAGTAGTATCGAGATTGTTAACGTCTATCCCTGGAGAAAACAACTTTATCACCCAGAGAGCAATATCTTTTGCCTTTTGTCTTACAGAATTTACACATTTCCAAAGCTACTTAGACCAGCAAACTTTCTCCCCATGCCTCTCAGTGAGGTTGCTTCATACATTAATAATACGATTGGATCGTTTTATCCATTGTGCATTCTATCCAGGGATTCCCTCATCTTCCTAATCAGTTTTTCTAATTAACATCTATTAAGATTCACTGTTTATGCTGTAAAATTCTATAGATTTTGACAAGTACACAGTATCATGAACCTAACCTTAAGAGTATGACACATTACAGTTTCAATGTCCTGAAAAATATCTCTGCTGTACCTAGCAATCACCTCTCCTTGAAACCCTGGCAACCAGTGATCTTCTTCTCATTTCTATGGTTTTGCCTTTGCCAGAATGTTATATAATTGGAATGATAAAGTCTGTAGCCTTTTCAGCCAGGCTTCTTTTACTGAGTAATAGATGTTTCAGGTGCCTTTTCATGGTTTGATTACTCACTTCTTTCTATCACCGAGTAATATTTCATTGTATGGGTATAACAGTTTGTTTATCAAGTCACATATTGTAAGATACCTTGGTTGCTTCCAATGCTTGACAATTATGAATAAAAGCTTCCATAAGCATATACATTAAGGCTTTTGTGTGGATATACATTTTCAAATGAGCTGGACAAATGTCTAGGCCAAGATTGTTAGATTGTATTGTACGTATGTTTACCTCTGTCAAACTGTCACTATCTTCTGAAGTGGCTGTGCCAATTTATATTCTGACCAGGAGCAAATGAGTTTCTCTTACTCCAGATTCTGGTCAGAAATTAGAATTCTTTTAATAAATAATTAAATATCTCGTTGTTTTAATCTGTATTTCCCTAAAGATAAATGACCTTGAGTGTCTCTTTGTCTGCTTTTCTGCATATGCTTTTGTCTTCCTCTGGTATATTCATTGGTAAAATACCTGTCCAGATTTTTTGTCTCTTTTTATAATTGAGTTTTTTCCTTATTGTTGAGTTTTAAAAGATCTTCATATGTTTTTAATACAAATTTTTGTCATATATATATTTTGCAAGTATTTTACTCCATCTGTGTCTTGACTTTTATTTCTTAGCAATGTCATCCACAGAGCAGAAGTTTTTAACTGTGATAAACTCTAAATTATCAATGTTTCCTTTCATAGATTGTGTTTTTAGTGTTTATATAAAAATGCATTACCAAGCTCATGGTGACCTAGATTTTATATTATCTTCTAAACGTTTTATATTTTTTAATTTTACACTTAGGTCTATAATTTGAGTTATTTTTTGTGAAGGGTGTTAAGTCTGTGTCAAGAATCATGTTTTTTTTTTTTTTTAATATGGGTATTCAATTGTTCTGGCACCATTTGCTGAAAAGACTATCCTTTACCCACTGAATTGCCTTTATTGAAAATTACTTGCCCATATATCTGGGTGCCTATTTCTGTGCTTTACATTCTGATCCATGTGTCTATTGTTCCACCAATGCCATTCTGTCTTGATTATTGTAGCTATACAGTAATTCTTGAAATTAGGTAGCATGAATCCTACAACATTTTTCTTCTTCAGTATTGTAGTGGTTATTCCATATATTTTGCCTTTTTATATAAGCTTTAAGATCAGTTTTTAAGTATAATGGTTTACTGGGACTTTAGGGGGGTTATGTTGAATTTATAGATCCATTGGCTAAGCATTGAAATCTTAAAAATATTGAGTCCCCCAATCCATGAGCACAGAATGTCTGTTTATTTAGATCTTCTCTGATGCTATTCATCAGATATTTGTATTATTTGCATTGATGTAGAACCTGCTATGTTCTGAATGTTTGTGTCCCCCAGAATTAATATGTTGAAACCTAATCTCCAACGTGATACTATTAAGACAGGGAGCCTTTGAGAGGTTATTAAGTCTTGAAGGCAGAGTTATCATGAATGAGATTAGCATCCTCACAAAGGAGGCCCAAGAGAGTTGCCTGGCCCCTTCCACCATATGCGGACACAGTGAGAAGGTGTCATCTGTGAACCTGGAAGCAGTCTCTCACCAGACACTGAATCTGCTGGTGCTTTGATCTTGTGCTTCCAGGCTCCAGAACTGTGAAAGACAGATTTCCATTGTTTATAAACCACTCAAATTATGATTTTTTTTTTCATAGAAGCCTAAACAAACTAAGACACTACCTATATATATTTTTCTAGATTTATACCTAAGTATTTCATTTTTTGGTGCTATTTTCAATGATATTTTTTTTTCATTTTAAATTCCATTTGTTCATTGTTTGTATCCAGGATAGCAATTAACTTTCTAATTTCATATGAACCTTATATCTAATGATCTTGCTATACTCATTTATTTGTTACAGAAGGTTTTATTTTTTATCAGACTTTTGGGATGGTGTACATAAACTCTCATGAACTTTGAACAAAGTCACTTTTATTTCTTCCTTCTCTTCTACATGTTTTATGTCCTTTCCTGCCTTTTTGCCTTAAATAGGACTTCTGGTATAATATTAAAAAGAGTTGTGAGAGAGGACATTTTACTGTTTCAGGCATCATCAAGACCATCCTCTAAATTCAATAATTCTCTTACTCACAAGGAAAGATCTATAGTTGTACTGAAGAATTTGATTTATTACAGTAAAAGGATAGAAGCAAAAATCTGCAAAGGGAAAAGGTGCTTGTGTGTGGTTAGGGTTTTCCTGAGAAATAAAACCAATAGGCTAAAGAGATAGATATAGATAGGAAGATAAATAGGAGATTTATTATAAGAATTGGCTCATGTGATTATAAAGGCTGAGTAATCCCACTGTATGCTTTCTTCAAGCTGGAAAATAAGAAAAGCCAATGTTGAAATTCAGCCAGATTGCAAAGGCCTGAAAATAAGGCGGGGTGGGGGGGCACGTTTGGGTAATTCCTGGAGTGGAAAGGCCTAAAAAACTGGAAGCTCTGATGTCTGAAGGCAGGAGAATATGTGTGTCCCAGATCAAGAAGAGAGAGAGAAAATTTCCCTTCTCCTGCCCTTTTGAATTATTTGGGCCCTCAATGGATTGCATGATACCCACCCACATTGATAAGGGAGAAGCTCCTTTACTCTGTCTATTGATTCAAATCCAATTACCTTCCAGAAACACCCTCCAAGACACACCAAGAAATAATGTTTTACCAGCTATCTGGGCATCCCATAACCCAATCAGGTTGACACATAAAATTCACTACCATAATGGGGCGGTGTACAGAGGAAAGCAGGTACAAGCTTCTAAGTGTCCTCTCAGAGGAAGCACATAAGACACACTAATTCCTCTAGGAATGACTTCTGAGAACACACGTTACATGTGTTTACCAAGGAAGCTCATTGGTTTTCAGTTCCCAAGGTTTTCACTGGAGGCTGATCATGTACACATCATCTGTCTAGCTCATGTCAAACTTCTAGACTCACAGAAGTAAAAGGATAAGATGTTCAGAATAAACTATATTGTTCACACAAACAATTTTTAGGCACAGTAAACCATGTTTATCAGTTAAGAAGTAGTGGAAAATCTCCTAAAACCCAAATTCTCAGACTTTAGCCAAAGGCCAAGTTGTAAGTTGGCCTTTCTAAAAAACCAGTCTTAGGTCTGCTATGTTAACTTTTTTCTGTAAACCTTCTTTGTTCTTTATATTAGAAGAAAAGAATACAGTTTCTAACCATTAAGTATGTTAGATTTAGGTTTCTTTCCTACACGTTCTTTATCAACTTTTGCTTTGCATTGTTTGGAGCCTGCAAAGATTAACATTATATAATTATGTGCCCAGCCGTTTAAAATTATGCCTTCATATTTTACCAATATGTGAGATGTTTTTCACAAAGAGATTTTTAAAAAATATATATATCAGATTTCCTTGTTGCCAGGAACAGAATTAGTTTGCATTTCTGCATTCTTGTTCAAACTCTCATTTCAGAACAAATCTCTAAAGGCTAGTGGCAAACCATGACAGCTATATTTCAAAAGAAAACCATTTGTTAAAATTGTATCAAGCTTCAAATTTTTAAAAAATGAAAATGAAATGAAGAACCATGTATAATTATTCTTAGCTGGAGAATATATTCACTGCCATCACTTTTTTTTTCTGTCTTTGTGGAATATTCAGATGGATGTGGCAAATAACCAAGCTGCTTTCATCCATTTTGTGCTGCTGTAACAGAATACCTGAGACTGGGTAATTTACAGTGAACAGAAATTTATTTCTCACAGTTCTGGAGGCTGAAAAGTCCAGGATCAAGCCTCCAGCATCTATTGTGGGCCTTCTTGTTTCATCATGCCCAGGTGGAAGGTGGAGTGGTCTAGAGAGGGTTAGAGAGAAAGAGACAGAGGGAGACAGTGAGAGAGAGAGAGAGATATGAAAGGGGGCTGAACTCATTCTTTTGAAAGGAACCCACTCTCTGGATAACAAACCCACTTCCATAATAACAACATTAATCTATTTGTGAGGGCAGAGCTCTCATGACCTAATCACCTCTTAAAGGAGCCACGTCTTAATATTGTTATAAAGGCAACTAAATTTCATCCTGAGTATGGGAGGGAATAAACATTCAAACTATGGCACAATCTTTAGTGAGGATTCTTTGGTGGTCATAAAGCATTTAGTATTTGCAGTAAATGATTACTGTCACTTTAGAAAAGAAGTCTTCATCAGGGCTCACATTTCCTTTGGGAGCATTCTCCTTACATAATAATCCGTGTAGAAATTTATTTTCATAAATGGGGTGCGAAGTCTCACTTTTGAATCTCTTCTTATCTCATCCACTCAATTTCTTTGTGTGTTGATTATATGTGTGTGTACATACAGACAATATACATGCATATATATACATATATACTTACATATACACAATTAGAATGAGCTACAATTTTCAATTGCAAAACCTTGCTAAATCACTTAAATAAATGCCTTAGTATATTCATCCATCAAAATAATTAAACATGTGTATGTTTATACCAGTATTTCTTTTGTCATAGAATTACATAAATTCTAAATTAAAAGAACTTTGAAAATATTCAATTTGAATATTTCTCAATTTGGGGGGATTACTTTCCACTATTTGTTTAACAATTTCTCTCTTCCATTTTTTTCTTTTTCTTACCATGACAGTATTTTTACAAAACTGTTAGAGTTATTGAAACTCTCATTCATGCATGATTTCTATCGCCTTGTGGCTTTACATTGAGTTTTTAGATATTTCTTCAACTTGATATCCGAGGTCAGGAATCTATGGGTAGATAGTAACAATCTCTTCTACAATTTATTTCCTTGGGTTGTGATTTTGGTTGTTGATTTGTAGTTCTAAAAAGTCTTTCTGTGATTCTGCTTGTATGTCCTTAACTAGTATCAAAACCATTTATGTGCAAATGTAGTCAGTCTGTCTCTTTTAGTAGCTAGCTTGGTTTAGGCATCAGATTTAGTTCTCCCATCTTTCTCTATGCTAGTGTTATCCGATAGAAATACAATATGAAATAAGGTGCTAGAGAAACATATAAATATGGGTGTATCATACATACATAGAAATATAAACAATTTTTATTTGGTTTCCACATTAAAAACAAGTAGAAAGAAATAGGTAAAAGTAATTTTGATAATATATTTTATTTAACCCCATATATCAAAAATAGGTCAATTCAATATTCATCAATATAAAAATTAATAAGATACTTTATATTTGTTATAGTTTTTAAACTTGCTGTAGGTTTTTCACTCAAATCACATTTCACTTTCATTACCAAATCTTCATCATTTTGACAATGGAAGGGCACTTGGCCTCCTTAATGTGTTGTTAGTTGACAATTTTCTTTGTGTTCAGTTCTGGTTCTTAGAAAACACAAAGGATAGAATGCAAAATTCCTTTCTTGCAATCTACCAGGGCAAGGGAGACCTCAGCTGATCTATTTAGTTTCTTTCTCTTCAGTTTATTTGGGACAGAGATAACAGGGATTATGACAGGAAACCAATATCTTGACTCCCTTAAGTCCAAGCTATGAAAAGATACACATACAAGCGCAAGCATTATGATATCAAAAAGGGTAAAAGGAGAATTTTGTGAACTTTAGCAGTCTTTCATAATAAAAGCTTTCAGGAAACCAGTAACAGAAAAGATGTAATATAATAAAACATTTTCACTAAAAATGAATTAAGAACAGTTATTTTAACTGTGAATTCTATTAGGAAGAAGAGGAAGACACTCATGATGGAGTCTGCTATTCAATATACAGAAGGTCTGATCAGAAGGAAAACAAAAGAAAGAAAAGAAAAATAAATAATTGTAAGAATTAAAAAAAAAACTGCCTTTAGTTGAGATAATTTGATTTAAGTAGAACATTTAAATAAATATAGAAACAACTTGTCAATGAAAAGACATTAGTTTTATTGCTAGGCACAAGTATATTAGGGATGAATGAGTACTTTTCTTCTATAAAATACAGCTTTAAGTATAGTAGAAGTAAAATAAACTGTTATTCTAAATAAAAATAAGAATTCTCAGAACTTTAAAAAAAATTACCCGAAATATGGATTTCAATTGATGTTTGGATTCTACATTAATGTGACTTTCAGCAACTAATAATTATATCACTCAAAGTTAATGGCACATTATTTGATATTATAATATGCAGAAAGATAAATTTGGGGGCATTGTTAGCATGAAGGAGCTATATAATCAACTGTCAATTTTTGGTTTGTCTTCTAAACAGTTCTTCACAGAATGTGGTTAATCCCTTAGCAATATTCCTATTCCCATTGTTTTTTTCTACCAATTTTTAACACTGCCTTGGTGAAAAGACAGGCTTTATGCCATCCACTATTTTACTTGGTGGATCAATTAATTTGATTTTTATTTTAATCAATGGTTTCAGATGTTCTCTTGACACTATGTCACAGTAACAAAAAAAGCTGTGATAATTTATCTCTGTATACTATATCATAGTGTTGTTCACTATAATATTCACCAATAATAAAAATTTCTATAATCCATGTTACCCAATATAGGAACCATAAGTCACATATGACTATTATGCCACTGTGAAACTGAATTTTTAGTATTATTTATTTTAATTGTTTTAAATTTACACAGTCATTTTACTGGCTAGTGGCTACCGTATTAAAGAGCACAGTGGTAGATCACTATCGCTGTTAAAAAATATATCATTATTAGTGTATTCCATGTTTAGACATCATATACTGTTTAAAAACGTGTTCTCTGGTGAAATTCATAGAAATAATTCCATCCTGTGTAGACCAAAAGGAGAAAGCTTTTTCCTCCCAACCCAAAATATATTGAGCTTGACTATCATCTCCTCAAAGTACTCTTCCACAGGATCACTAAATAAATGAGCCAGTAAACTCTAAGAACAAAAAATCCATTTTGTCTATTTTGAGAAAAGAACCAACTTGGCCTCCTTTAGCATATATACAGATTGCGTCTTGCTAATATGATGCTCCTACTTACCCACGATGTAGACCTGGATAATCTCCAAAACCTAGAAATTAGGAAAAATCAGTAAGTACATACCCACTTCTTCCTTTTCTTCTTAGTTTGTATAAAAAAATGTGATGCCATGTATGATGCATTTTTAGACCTACAAAGTAATCTAGTTTATGTTTATATCTCCAAATATCCTATGAATGAGAAGAAACTATTTAGGTTGAACCAAAATAAATTCAGTTATGTTCTGTGGGGTTTTTTGTTTGTTTGTTTGTTTCCAGCTCACAAACATGGGAGCCTTAATTTTACTTGGTTCCAATTGGCTCAGAATTTTTTAAGTTTACAAATTTATTGAGGCATAACTGTCATAAAATGAAGTTCACATATTTAAAATGTTAACTTCGATATATTTTGACATACGCATGTATTCTTAAAACTATTACCACAATCTAAATGCCAAAAAATTCTATTAGAGTTTAACCACGCATTTGACAAGGAAATGAACTGAAATAGGAAGTCAGATATTTTAAAAGTTTATCTTCTATATAAATAAGGCAGTGACTATTTCCACTACCAACATAAAATAATGTCAATAAATGATATATCCACAGCCATCTTTAAAATTCAACAATTAGAATAATTACAGAATAACCACTGCATATGGAAGAGTTGGGATGTAATCTCTTGTCAACCAATGCTAATTTCATTTAGACATAGTCACACTTCATGATCAGTTTACACTCCATGAGCATTTGGAAAAGGGATTCAAGGCACTTAAATTAGCACAGAGTAAGAAAATTGGCTGTCTGCCCAAAGAAGTCTAACTTATATGAGTATCATTTTATGTGACCCCAAGGAGTGACAATATTAATCCACAAGTGCTTGGAAAATGGCCATTCTGAGGGAAAATGGGATATCATAAAATGAGAGTGGAAGTACGCAATGAAAAATGTTATGCTTGGAATTCTCTGTAGAATCATAATTAATTCAATTCATTAAAATTTTCATTGACTAGGTATGTGTATTTATACATATAATTGTGTGTATATGTGTATATATTGATTACATATATGCATATATATATATTGGAGATTTCTGTCATGATTCCATATTCTATTTGTCTTTCCAAGACTCCAGTTATTAATACTTCTATCCCTTGTTTTACAATATGTTAAGTTCTATCCAGTTCTATGAAATGTCATGTAATCATTATAGCAAAAATCATTGTTAAAGATAACATTTGTCTAGCTCCTTGAAACTTTCAAAAATATCTCTGATTAACACCTTTTGATATAGTCAGAAAGTTTTCTTGGTTTTTTGTTTAATTTTACAAGAAGAAACAAAAGTCAGGAATGAGAAAAAAATTCACATGCTTTATGGCAGTGCTTCAGCTAGAGGAAAACTCTCTTTCATTCTTCTACCATGGACTATGTTTTCTGCGTCACTAAATTCAATTTAAATTTAACTTAGCTTCCAAATATAAATAGCAGCCATATGATACACATGGTCAAATGCCTAATAACTGACAGTATCTTGCCAAATGATCGAACAATAATATCCAAGTAGCATGATGTAGTGAAAAGAGTATCAAAGTGAAAACAGGGAATAAAACTGTAGTCCTACCTGCCTGATGACAAGCTGTGTGCTATCACATGTCTCTTAACATTTCTAGATATAAGCCTACTCATCTTTAAAGAGAATGGTTAAATCACATGCCCTCTGAGTTAGTTCACACCTTACATTCCACAGTTATTTATTTCCCCATTCCCTTATCTGACTTCATTCATATATACTCTCTTTCATGATAATGATTACAGAATGTTGAAAATAAAAATACCAATTTAAGGTGGTTTTTTTAATTTTTTTTAAATTTCAGAGCATTATGGGGGTACAAATATTTTTGGTTACATGGATCACTTTTATATGCTTGAGTCATGGTTATAAGTGTGCTTGTCACCGAGATAATGTTCACTGTACCAATTAGATAAGTTTTCAGCCATCTCATCTTCCCCCCTCCATTTGATATCTGTTAAGTTTTACTTCCTTATAAGCACAGGTGTGCTCTTCAGTTAGTTCCAAGTTAATAGCGAGTAAGTGTGTTTGTTTTTCCATTCTTTAGATACTTCACTTAAGATAATGGTCTCCAGTTCCACCCAAATTGTTGGAAAAGACATTCCATCATCCTTCTTCATGGCTGAGTAGTACTTCATGGGATACATATAACACATTTTGTTATTCCACTCATGAATTGATGGGCACTTGAGTTGATTCCACATCTTTGCAACTGTGAATTGTGCTGCAATAAACATTTGAGTGCAAGTGTCTTTTTGACAAAATGACTTTTTTTTTTCCCTTTGGGTAAATACCCAGTACTAGGATTGCTGGATCAAATGGTAAATCTACATTTAGTTCTTCGAGGTATCTCCATGCTGTTTTCCATAGAGGTCGTACTAATTTGCAGTCCTACCAACAGCGTAGTAACATTCCTTTCTCTCTGCATCCATGCCGGCATCTATTATGTTTGAACTCTTTAATAAAAGCTGTTCTAACAAGGGTAAGGTGATATCTCATTGTGGTTTTAATTTGCATTTCCCTGATAACTAGTAATGTTGAGCATTTTTTCATGTTTCTTGGCCATTTATCTATCTTCTTTTGAAAAGCTTCTGTTTTTGTCTGTTGTCTACTTTTTAATACAAATTCTTCCACGATAACTTCAAAAAACTACATATTAAAATGCAACACACAAACTTTGATGAACAAGAAGCAAAGTAAACTGAACACAACATTAACTTCTTTGCCATGATTGCACTAAGGAAGTGCTTACTGTTTCTCAGTTTGGGATTTGTTGCTGTTGTTTCCAGCACAGACATTTCCTTCCATGGAAAGCAAACTACAATTTTCCACATGTATTCCAACAATTGCAGGCTTTCAGGTAGGTGTCAGTGAGCTGTTGGGTAAATTATTGTTATGCAATTTGTCCACATATACGGCTCACAACTGAATTTAATTCTAAGTCCCAGAAAATTTTAATTTAATAATTCACAGACTATATCATTTATTTTAGCTTCAGTTTTGGGTGGACAACACTACTATATTTGAGAAAGTCAGTTCATATGTCTTATAACTAAACATAGCACGTTTTATATATCTGGCATTTTCACATTGATTTCACTTTTGTTTTTACCTAATTAATTATTTCTTAAACTGGATAACATTTGCAATGCTAAGAATGTAATCATACTGCTGTAAAGACCCAATCTTAGGTGAAGGATGCTGAACTCCATGGAATTGTAACAATGTTTCAGACATAGCAGGGCTCAGCACTGGCTACCTGTGTCCAAAAAGAACCACATTCTTTCAGGATTTTAAATAGGGCAAAATGCATATGCTGTGCACAGTCATTAGGCTGGTGTTTGGGCATCAAAATTTAGTTATGATTTTGTGAGAAGGGAAACAAGAACCATTCTACATTCAGGAAAAGTAATTAAGTACTAGACACTGTTGAACTATTGTTTTAGTTAATCTTCATAGTTAATTGATAAATTATGCATTAATATTTTCTATAAGGTTTTAGGAAGGGAAAAATAATTATCTAAGATCTCAGCTTTCCATTGGCAAAGTTGAAATTTAAGACATGTGTTTCTGACTCAGTGGAAGGCTATGATTACATGTGCTCAGCGTTTCTCTTAGAAAGCAAAATAATTAATGTTTACTCACTTGAAATCAAAATATGAACTATAAATCAGTGTAGAAGTCTTATTCCAGGCAATCTTTCTTCACAGAAGACTTCATATAAGTGCATTTGTGTGACAGAGATTATAGGTGGGTTTCAGGATTATAGTAAATTACAAGACTGAGACCGACTGACGACTACCTCTTTACCAACAGTCTGAAATCTCAGTGTCCATACATAGCAAAATAGTGAATGTATTTCATCATATACTTTTTACTGTGTTCTATTATTTGACAGAAATAATTTACAGAATTTGGCATTTAAAAATACAGGTAATTATGCTTTGTAATGGGAAATTTTTGATTTTCTGTAATGGACCTCCAAATAGAAATTATCAAACATATTAATTGGCTATTAATTTAGCATCCTGCCTTTAAAATATTAATAATTTTAATGTTCTTTTATTATTAAATTCAAATAGCAAAATATATACATGCTTATTACTTGATGTTTTCAAAAAAGTAATAATGAATATAAATACTATCATCATCAAGTAGGGTTCATAGAAGAAAAATAAATACTAAAAATAAAGCACTGGCCTAAAACACAAATGTGAATGAGTTCTCAAAATATCTTCACAATATGTATTTTAGAAGCAATTGTTCATATAATTCTCTTGGTCACATTTACACACAGTTACTAATCATCATCATGATATTTTGCATTGGAACCAGAAATATGTAGCTATGGTTAAATTTTTAGTATAATCAAATACTATATAAATGAATATTATATACAAATACAAACTGGGTGTACACATATATATTTTTTCATAGATTTCATGTATATCATAGTGCTATGTTGAAGAACAACATCAAGGAAGAAAAACAATCAAAACATTTATAAATTGACCTCTGCTTATTCCTGGAATACTATATGTTTCCCTAATACTTATAAATTGTAAATAAATGTAAATTGTAAAAATAAATTATAAATAAATGGTACTGTACATAAAGAGAAATGTTCTGTTGAAGAATATCCTTTATTTATTTTTTTGCTTTTCTGGAGAATATATTAAAAATACTTACTGTTTGATTCCACAATGCTCTATTTCTACTTTTAATTTGAGCACTTTTGTCCTTAGTTCTTTGTTCCAGCTATGTCCTAGGCCATCAATCAAGATTCTTCGAGTGCTTTTCCAACTGTCGCTGTGTCCCCAGGCAGGGATTCTTGCTATTATAAGGGGAGTGGAGATTTGATGGATGGTAGACATTGTAGCTGTGCCCATATAAAAACATGGTGTCACAGCACCTTGTATACAAATAGTTACATGACCTTTGAAAATGAAGGTATATTTTCCAGGTATTATTGAAGGAGAGTGCATGTTTTTATAAAAATCATAAATCGTGGAGTGTGAGAAGTTCCCAGTACCTAACTTCTGCCCACATTAAGTGTCTTGGCTCATAGACAAAGGAGGCAGTGTAGATAGCCTGGCACCTAAGATATAAATCAATAGGACATTTGTCATATTGTCACTAGATGGAAAGTAAGATTTCATATAAATTCATCTCATTTTGGATGTTTTACAATAAATTTTTGCTGTGGAATTACTAATGTGATCTTTATATACACTGATCACTTGACACTTTTATAGAAGAATACATACATATTTTCATACAGGAAAAGATTTTAAAAGGTAATAATGTTTCAATATTAAAGTACTTGAAATAAATCTGTGGTTTAACATTAGAGGAAAATGTGTGAGAAATGTACAGAAATTCTCTACATTTTCTTTGCAACTCATATATCTTAAATTAGTCCAAATCAATTTTTATATGAAAATTAAAGTGTGGCTCAAAGTATAATTTACTCAAGTTAGTCCATAATAGTGCATCTTCTCTTCTGGCATTTCTTGCTTCATGTTTATATTTCCTAGTGAGTCCTAGAAAAAGAGCAAAGTTACTTTCCTGCTCTTGGTCAAACCAGTGCTTTTTCCCATCTCAAAGGAGGTTCTCAAGCTGCCCACAGGAATGCTGGTGGGCCAGCGAGGAGAGTCATTTGCCTTGACCATCAAATTGGCTGAATATACCCAGGTTATAAAATGGGTTACTATCACATCATCCAAAGTCTCCTAATAAGATACACTGCAATAGAATTCTCTTTTACATAAGTCGAAGTCATTTCATTTAAAAAGGCACATTTATTAAGCACCTATTAAATGACAGTCTATTAAATGGTGTTGAGGACAACATAATTTGTGGTGATCTCGATAGTAAGATGACTAACAGTCCATTCCTTCAGGAACATGACATCTAAAGGTGAAGAGACACATAAGCAGATAATTAAAATATATAAAAATATATGTGCATGTGTTTATGTAAAAATGCAAAAAAAAAATAGAAATTTAAAAACTAAAATGATTAATTATATGTACAGAGAGAGAGTATGGTAAAAGGTATTGGAGGTGACTTCTTGAATATTTCTTTTTCACAGATTTTGCTTTTTACTCATTTAAATGTTTTATATATAGATAGTTCTTGGATTAAAATTACCCAAAGTCTTAAAAATAAAAGAAAACAAATGAGGTTAAATGTGCATCTCTTTATAAACGAAATTAAATGTGTATCTGTTTAGTAAAATATCCACACAGAGTGGGACTGTTCCAAGTGATTTTAAAAGATGGTAATTTGAATACATCCCCATCATGGAATATAAACAAGAATAAAATAAAATGAAAAAAAATTAAAAGAAATAATAAAAACACCAGTATTTTTAAAAAATAGGAAAGAAAACACAATTATATTGAGATTAAAATTAATGGTTATATGAAACTGTAAATCTATTACTTTTAGTGTTGTTGAAAGTATAATTTTTAAACATGAGGGAAAGAAAACAGATGTTAAAATCAAAGAACCTTTTACTACTGAATTTAAATTGGAAATGTCAATGTGAATGTATTGTGTATTTTATCTTTAAATGAAATCATAGTCCATTTATGGATAAAGGCTAAAAATAATGATCAACGAAGTAGCAAGAAGGACATCAAGCACTGAAACTGTGGCCTCTAGATATCAATTTTCACCAAAAGGAAATGGAGCTCCTTGGAAATATATAACATAATCAGCAAGCTGTCAAAAACCACTAGACATATATAATATGCACTTCAGATTCAACTTGATATGACAAAATTATAATAGTAACCAAATAATAGGTGATTGGAAAATTTTTGCAAAACATTTTAGCCTATAGTAAAGGAAGAAATACTATAATAACAAAGTCAGAATTATACAACCTTGAATGAATTGATAGATCTATTATTAATCATCAACAGCAGCTAACTTCACAAAAAGAAAGATGATTAGGCATCATGTCCTTCCTGTTGGAAACGGAAGACTACCTATTAAAGAAATAAATAATCAAAGAATGCGCTCAAGTTTCTAGCTGAGATACAAAGTATAATTTACAGAAAACAGAGAGGGAAGACCATTGGTAATTTCCATTTAGGATAATGACATTTTGAACATTTTTTAAAAATATATTCTTCATCTTTTAGAGATACAAACTAACATATTTATAGATGAAGTGACATATGGTGTTTATTTTGGATATTATAAAAAGCAAAGTGTCTGGGCTAGAGATAAAGCAAAATTAGCCATGAGTTTGTAATTATTGAAGCCAAATGATGGGAACATGGGTTTTTATTATATAATTTTGTCCACTGGTATACATATTTTTTGTAAAAACATCAAAAACAATTAGTGTGATTCTGTATGAGATAACTTGAATTTTGTGTAGTGATAATATTATTTTTATTTTGTTAAATGTAACTGTTACACATGTAAGCTTAATTGTCCCTGCACCCTAGATTTTTAAAACCCATTATCTATTTCAGACACATAATGTTGAATATGAACTAGGATGCAACAAAAATAGGCTGTTCAGAAAGAGAACTTACTTTATGTATTTTAATTTAGAACCCCTTGAAACAAACATGTACATTTATTTATT
>CM052439.1:164788234-164808785 GCA_028533085.1 Varecia variegata
TTGTTGGCATATATGAATGCCTCTGATTTGTGTGTATTGATTTTGTATCCTGAGACTTTACTGAATTCATTGATCAGTTCCAGGAGTCGCTTGGTTGAATTCTTGGGGTTTTCCAGGTATAACATCATATCATCAGCAAAAAGTGAGAATTTTCTTTTGCATTTAGCTCTTTGTATGGTCATGTTCATGATTTTTACTCAGTGATTCCACTCTGGGAGTTTAGTACATACAGCGAAGTTTCTGTTTTACATTATTAACTTTTAGTTTCAAATTGAATAAAAATCAATTGAATAAAAATCCAGATGATATTATTTATGCTGAAGAATTATGTGTCTTCTTGAATTTTTAAAAAAACATTTACTTTTAAATGTCATTAAAATAATACTAAAGCAAAGAAATGTTTAGTACCTTTAAATTGTTGGATATTTAGCATTATGTGCATTTCCTCAAGTAATTATTCAATGTACCATATTGCTGACATTACCATTTAATTATTCAATATATAACTTATGCTTTTGTAGCCAGAAGTAGAAGATATTAACAGATTTATTTGTAAGTTTTTAAAAAATGGAGGTCAAAATAACTGTAGTATCTGGAAATAATTCAGTCTTTTAAATATTTGGTCTACATATTTTATTTGGTTTCTTTTCCATTCAATGCTTGAACTTATGGAAGGGTAAAAATTGATTGTGTGGCCTTTCTCTAATTTCACTTCATTCAAAACTTGTCTTAATGTGAGTGAATCAAAAAGGATTAAATTATTTGTAAAATCCAATTTGCCACACTGTAGCAGGTTCCCAGAAATATCAGTTTTAAGACTTTAATGTCATTTAAAAGGTTGTATAATTTGCATCCAAGTACAGTTGAATAACTTTAAAGAAAGGAGTAAAATACTATGAAATATATATATTTCTATATGTATGTCAAATGAAGTCCTTCTGAGGACACTGTGCCCATATTCTTCCCATCCTGATTTTTTTTTCTGAATTTTAGTTATACCTTTTGTCAAGTCTCTTCCCCCCCCCACCCTTCCCTCCTCCCTTCCTCCTTTCCTTCTTTCTTCTTCTAGGCCCTAGTCAATACATTGGAATCAAATAGTGAGCAAGATGTTGATGGCTATTGTGCTTATGATCCTGTTTTATCATGATTAGATATAGGAACTGATCTATATCCATGCCTGCATGCATGAGTACGTGTGTCCTTGTGTGTGTGTGTGTGTGTGTGTGTGTGTGTGCGCGCGCGCGCGCGTGCATGCATGCACTCTTGCTGGTGTGTAGTGAAGAGACAGGGAGAGAGAGAGAGGGAGAGGAGAGAGATTTGAGAATCAGAAATTATTTACTTTGATTTTCTTTTTGTATGATATGACACATAAAGTATAAAGCAATTTTATAAAACCTTTATCTCCAACTGAAAGCAAGCTACTTTAAACAAAGTTAATATTTTATTTTCATTATAGGAAGTGAACAGGGTTGAGTCATTTAAAAAGGTATGATGTTACTGTTTTCAATAAAGCAAAGTTTCTCCTTTAATTTTGGGGACATAGAAAAATAGTGTGGATATATACTCATACTGAATTGATATTTTGCAATATAAACTGTCATATGCTTTTATCCAGTTCCATTAAATACAATACCATTGAAATCAACAAATGTGCATATGAAATATAACATTTTCTATGACTGAGTGCTAAAATGAATACTTGTATGATTACAAGTCAAAATAATTTTATTAAACTAGAATTATACCTTAAAAACAAAAATTTAAAAAGATAGAGTTTGGATTATTTAGTATATGTTGGGTTATTTTGCAATGATAAATAAGTTCAACACCTCAGTAGATTACAGGGATATATATACTTTTTTTTTCTTGCTTACACATGTCCATCAAGGTTTGCTTGGGTTCCTCCCTTCTACACTCCTTCCTGCAGGACCAAGTCTCAGGAAGCATAACACTTCATGCATTCATGATTACTTTGGCAGGAAAGTGGGATCATGGCAATTAAACAGTGGCTCTTCAAGTTTCCATATGGAAAACATAAGTCAGCCCCCTGCATCCATGGGTTCTACATCATGGATTCAACCAACCACGGATTGAAATTATTAGAAAAACAAAACAATAAAAGTGGTGCTACAACAATAAGAAATACAAATTTAAAATACAGTATAATAACTATTACACAGTGTTTACATCGTATTAGGTATTGTAAGTAATCTAGTGATGATATCATGTATACATCAAATTTCAAAAATGAAGGGAAGTACAATCTGACCACGCAAATGGAAAATGGAGAGGCAGAAATGTCTCTGAAGAACACAAATGACTATCAGTGTAATGATATACATTTAAGCTTTTGAGTATCAAAAAGTCAATGTATGGGTGAGGCACGCATTGACAGTTGATGTGAAAAATCAAGTTTGACATAGTCCAATAACGTGAGTCATGGGCTGAAAAAACTCTCATGTGTTCTGGCTGCAGTAATGGGTTGTCATAATGAGAAGTCACAGTCTCATATTCTCAGGGCTGTCACTGCCCTCTCCAAGCTCTATCAGCTGTGACTGAGGAGCCTTCAGTTTGGATGAACAGTTCCTTAGGATTTTGAGTCCATTCATCAGAATGGACTTCAGAAATTAATAACCTTAGATTCAGAAGGAGATGGAATTTAGGGCTTAGTCCTACATCTTAAAACATGTAGTTGTGGTGTGAAGAAGCCTCTGCTGTGGTTTGTGTTTGCATGCCAGATAGCAGCCTGGGAGACAGAGTCATCCTTGAATCCCAGCCTGGACTCATGGGCTTCTGATAGCTCACAAGCATTTGATAAATCTCTTTGCCTTGGGCATTGCACCTGAAGCCAAATATTAGCAACAGGCATGGATATTACTTCAAATTGCATCTACACCTGAAAATGACCTTATCTTTTACAAGATCCAAGCAACAATTTTGTTAAGAAAATATCTTAGTGTCACAGAATTGGATCTGCCCTCCTTGTGCACTGATAATGACCATATTTTCCTGAACTTGAAATTACTTTAGTGAAGTAACATTGCTTTGGTTCTTTTCCATGGGAGCCCATTCTTTCAGGCTTGTCTCTCTGACACCCCAATCTGTCTATTTTCAGCTTATTACTATAGTAGTTTCCCGTGGCTTCTGTAACAAATTATCCCTTACTTACTGGTTTAAAAAAGCAGAAATTTATTCTCTCACTGTTATGGAGTATCACTGAGCAGAAATCAAGGTGTTTTCAGAGTTTGGGCAAGCTCTCCAGAGGTTATAGGTTATAGGAAAGAATCCACTTGTTTTTTCCAGCATTTGGAGCTACTTTGTTTGTATTCCTTGGTTCATGGACCCTTTCTCTAACTTCAAAGCCATTTGTATTAGTCTGATGGGCTAATTAGTCTCTAACCTCAAAGCCATTGTATTAGTCTGATGGGCTGTCATATCAAAATACTAGACAGTGCATGGCTTAAATGATAGAAATTTATTTTCTCAAATGTCTGAAAGCTAAAGTTGAAGATCAAAGTATTAGCAGATTAGGTTTTTTCTGAGGCCTCTCTTTGACTTACACGTGGCCACCTTCTCACCTTGTCTTCAGTTCACTATCCCTCAGTGTAGGCACCTGTCAGCTATCTCTCTTTGTGTCATAAATTCTCTTCTCATAAGAATTCCATGCATATTCGATTAGGCTCATTTTAATTTAATTACCTTTTTAAAGGCCCTATCTCCAAATACAGTCAAATTCTGAGGTTCTGGGTTTAGGGGCACAATTCAATCCCTAGAACTGTGGTGTAATATCTCTCTCTGAGTCAGCTTCATTCTATTTCTATCGTGTAGCTTTTTTTTTCTTCCTATGGTGTTTGTCAAATACCCCTCTACCTCCTTTTTAAGAGTACCTGACATTTATAATGGCTAAGGCACTCCTGGATAATCCAGGATAATCTTCCCATCTCAAAATTCTTAATTTAACAGCATCCGCAAAATTATTTTTTGTTATATAAAGTAACATCAACAAGCTCCAGGGACTAGGTTGTAGATCTCTTTTGAGGGGTTATTATTCAACCTACCACAATCTTATTCTCCACATTCCCAAACTTGAGTTTCTCTTAAGGTCTATGCATGGCTTAAAGACTCACTGGACTTTCAAAATCTGAACATCACAGTTTAAGAAAACCATTGAATAGGATAGATATTATATTTCTGTGGCTAGATATTGTACTCTTAAACATTTTGTATGAGAAGCAGGTAAAATATATTTAGTTGTTTTAACTGCTACTCCTATAGAAAAGTTCAAACTAGAGGTATACTGCAACAAAATGATTTTCAAATAATGAAACAGGTAAAATTTGGATGTCTTCAAAGAAATGAATTAGGACAAATGGAAAGAAGTTAAAAGGAGGAAGACATCTCGACATTAGAAAGTTTTAAATGCTCTTTAACATTAGAAAAGTATGCTTCTTGAAATAATACCTCCTTGGTAATTGTATTATTTCAAAAAAATCTGATGCTCAAATGTCAAGGATAATGCTGTTGATGTGGGAGAGTAGTCAGCCCTAATGATGGATAAGATTCATGCCACTTCTAAGAGTCAGTAAATATTCTTATCCCAGATAATCCTTTATCCAGGACACACACACACACACACACACACACACACACTACATATATATCTCATATATATATATATATATAAGCAGCTTATATATACAAGCAACTTTTATTACATTCAAATATCCCAATTTTCTCTTTAATCATTTATAGCGTGCTGTAAGCTAGCACAGCTAGAAACAGAAGATATTACCTACCTTTTTTCTATTCTTAATTATCTAATAAATGTTTGTTTACAGTACCTTGCTTAAACCATAGGAGGGATATAGGATATATCCTGGACAATATCATAAAGCAATACTTCTGTGCTGCAAAAATAGCTAAAATATTATTTTAACACGAAAGATGATGTCAGTTCCCCAGTGCAAATATTCAGAGAAGTTTGACTAGGATAACTCCTGGTTAATATGTGAATAATATAAACTCCTCTTCCAGCTCCATTTTTTTATTATAATGACTATAAATATATGATAAAGAAAGTAATATCAGCATTAGAAATCAACCACAGAATGGTATCTTCATCCACAAACAGGAATGTGTTATTGAAGGCAAAAATGAGGAATACAACAGGTTTTACTGACAATCAGGGCCAAGATCTTTATGGGCATTAAAAGAAGACTCACATAGCAGAAAATCACAAACTTCTCCAACTTCTGAATCTCAACATTTGGATAAAAGGGATTGCCAGGGAAGATGGGGACCAGGATCACAACATGGGGAGAACTCCTGGGCAGAGACCTCTTTGCGGTAAGCAGCTTGTTGCCGTGCTCACTCAGGTTTACAACTGACATGGAGGATGCACTCAGTCATGCTGCAGGTTTTCAACAACGGTAGTCATGAGATATGGAAAAAGAGGCCTCCACAAACTGATTTGATTTCAGCAAGTCTACTTTGGTATGTAGATCCTCAGGCTCCAGCTATAGCTCCCTCTCTCTCCCCTACAGTATTCATCCAGTGCTAACCCTGTCATGTAGCTTTCCAATATTAAACTAATTCAAAACCGCCCTATGACACTTGTATCCACATGTTCCTGTATTTTATTTACATATGGTTGAATACCTTCAACAAGGTATTAACCTACCTCTTCAAGCCTTGGATAATTGGCAGATGTGATGTGTGCCCTTTTATAATTGTGTTCATTGCATTAAAATATTTCAAGAGGCAACATAGTGCTGCAGTGGAACACTTGCATCCTTTATGAAGCTGTAGACACATCATACTTTTTTTTCAATTTTTTTCCAATTTTTACCTAGTTTTGATATTTTAATACAAAGTTGCTTTGAAATAGTAGAAATGCATTACAAAAATTATGCCATGTTTTATTCGTTATAGTCACACTTTTCATTTGTCAATGCCAATATTTTAGTCTTGACCATGTACATATTCATTTTTAAATATTGACAATAATTCCATGATTTTTTGCAAACTTAACTTTCATTTAAACAACATAGCGATCCATTATTCTATAGTCTATTTCTGTTCCCTCTGTTTTTGATATTCTCAACTCCCCTCCACTCAAGCCATTGCATTTTGGTAAAAAAATATTTACTGGTGCCTACCTCTATCTATGCCTTTGTAGTTACCTATTAATATATATAAAACAGATGATAGATAAATTTAGGAGTAAGAATGAATTATCTTCTTTCATTCTGTATTTCTCACTGAACACAATGCCATGAAATGCCAGCTGGTATATATATATATTATTATATATACGCAAACATATATAGTATATATAATAAATTAATAATATATATTTATATGTACTTTTAATTGTTGCATAATTTTCCCCATTGGAATATATCATTGTTTATTTAACCCTTTCCTATTTGATATTCCAGTAGTTCCCAACTTTCTGGTGCTACAGAGAACTTCAATGTTATCACTATATAATTTTATATAGTGATTATCTCATCTCTATAGATTCTTATATAAAATGAGATTTTAACTCAAGAATGTACATTTGTATTTTAATTCCTTTTATCATATTGCTTTAAAATTACTCTACCAATACACATTTTTAATAGCAATATATGAAAATGCAATATTTCTCATATTCTTACAAGGACTGGATGTTAGATATTTAATTTTTTCTTACAAAAATAAATCTATTTCATTGTTATTTTTGTTCAATTTCTTTCACAACCTGAAAGACTGAATATCTTCCTCAGTCTATTGGCAGCTTGGAGGTTTTTGGATCACCTGGTCTATGAATTGAACTCCTTTGCCAATTTTTTCGCATGGCACTCTGTCTTTTCTTCCTAGTTAACAGCAGGTGTTTGGACAATACAAATACCAAGATTTTATATTTATTAAACATTTTCCAATCCTTTTGTTTTAAAGCTGTGTAATGGTATAATTTTAAATAAAAAAATAAATCTTTGTGTAGCCAAATATTGTATATTTGATTGCTTCTGGGTTTCCTCTCATTTCTAAGTATCGCTATTCCCTAGTGTATCCATTAACCCCACTAGTATTTATTATTGACTTTTGATTCATTTTTCAACATTTTACCTTTTGTATAACTTACATTTCTTTCTCTGTGATATGAAGTGAAATTTTAAACATATTTTTTCAAATGCATAGCTATTTTTTCAGCAATAATACTATTTCCATAGAAATGAAATACCACTCTGTTATATCTTAAATTTCTATACATACTAGTATCTTCATTCTGCTTAAACCTTATACCTACTTATTTAAAATTGTTTAAAGGTATGATTTATTATTTTATAACAAAATCCTTTTTTTACTGTTCTGTCTTTTCAGTATTTTTTATATTCTTCATCATTTATGACACCATTTACTATAAGACAGTAAAATTATTTTATTTATTGAAGAAAACAATAAATTTTCAGGGATGTGTATTCAAAATACATGCATTCTTTCTAACTTTGCAGTTATCCAACAAGTATATCTCCATTTTCTCCATGAAGAAAAACAAAGATATGTTTTAAATAGCTACTAAAATAAATATGCATTACAATGTTTGTATGCCTTCTTACATTTGGGTTAATTTTGAATGAATTCTTACAGTGGATGAATACAATTTTTTACCATTACCCAATACATTGTACAGACTCATAAACCATTTATAAAAACATCCATTTCAAAATTTTGCCACTCTCATCAATCTGTCATTTGTTGAATGAAAGATTATGACTTAGTTTTTTATTTCCTATTTTGTTTTGTTTTTTCCATTTTTAGTGATTTTTTAGAAATCATAAATTAGTTTCTCCAGCTTACAGTTTCTATTATAGTATCTCTCAGATTTTGAAATGCTTGTCTTTTTCTGGAATAGAACATACTTAGGTACTTTTTTTTTATTTTATTGGGATTGATATAGGGATACCAAGAGACCGAGACCGAGCAAAGGGTATCGCAAAACTACTCTTCTTTTTCAACAGCAATTCTTAACAATATCCAGGTATTTTCTGCATTACTTAGCATTTTGCCTAATGATGGAAACAGTGTTTTGTCTGTCTTTGTTTTTGCTTGCTTGTTTTTAATTTTCTGAAAGTTCTTGAGACCCAGAGCTGCCAGGTAACAATTACCAAGATGGTGGTGGGAAAGAAGATAATAGAATGGTAATTTTCAAGTGTACAACTGAGCCCTTCAGGCAACACTGGCTGATAGTTTCCATAATTTGAAGGAATTTCAGACCATGTTGTTGCTTGTATTATGGCATCACTTTGACGTTTGTGAAGATGAGCATTTACAAACACCTTTGGAAATACAACGATATATATTTTTTCAACCTGCAAATATGAAAAAGAGCAAGCAAAGATGCATCCCCCTCAAAAAAACAAACAAAAAAAAAAAGTAAGGAAAAAAAACCTCCAGGTGTTATTCGTCAATCCTTTAGGACAGATCTGGAAAGCAAAAGTGTGCTTAAATTTACCTTGTTCAAAAACAATCATCACTGATTAACATTAAATGTTAAAATTTCATTTCATTTCAAGGACTATAATAAGATTTACACCCATATGGAAATATGATTGCTCAGCAAGCCTATATATTCATCACGTATCAATTACAGTGATATAGTAATATTATAAATGGACAATAATTACTAAAATGGCACCTTGAAATAAGAACTAGAAAGGGATCCTAGTGGAGCCCTGAGAGATGATACTTGTGAGTTAAACTCTAATTTTAGCAACTCACTGTTCTAAGCATTTTTAAATGTTACTGATGCCAGGCAGCAATGAGACTGCTGAGAGCAGAGGACCATCAGATCAATGTCTATAGTCATGACTTACTAGTTCTATTTATTCTGGTGAAAAGGGAATAGCAGTACGTAGTACTATCACAGATCTCAGACCCCATAGATTTTCCATATCAGTTACCTTGAGATGAGAAAGATGACATTTTATGCATGGCAGATTAGGACAATTGTGAACAAGAATGTTAAATTCAACAAATGTATTAACTAGAAAGTTTATTCACAGGTCCTGCCCCATTCACAGCATACCCATCCACACACCCCCACACCTGTTCATTTGCAGAGAAGTGCATCCCACGCAGCCACTCACAAACAGATACACAGGAGGCTGCCACAAGCTGTGATGCTGTGATCTATGATGCATTTATTCATTTATATGTAGAATGTAATTTTTCTTACTTTGATTAAAAAATGGAGATACAAATTAGAGTTCAATAGTTTCATTTTCTCTCAACTGTCATCATATCATATATTTTATTATGTATTTTATTATCTTTGCAACAGTAACTCTATGCTTACTTTCACCTGTACTCTACAATTTAGTGATATTGCTATTTTTCTTCTGTTTCTACAGGTGGACTCAATGTAAAGAAAATAATGTTTCTTAAAGAGAGGGTTTCAAATTTCCCTTCCTCACATTTAATAATGGATAGTGCTTTGTTTTGCTTTGAATAATATATTATACATGGTAAAATACGTGGATCCCTATGTAAAACTCACTGTTAATTTTTTGCTTTGTCACAGGAGAAATTAATAAGATTTTCCCCAGGCAAAGTGCAGTGGAAGAAATTGCCCCCAATGTCTTATTTTAGTTCTAACTCCTTTCTCCTCCCACCTCCGTGGTACATCATTAAGTTTCTTGTACACTCAGTGCTCTTGTGACATTTTCTCTCCCTCTCTCCCCTATAACAATTATTCTGAGGGAACTGAAATGAAAAAGAGGATTTTTCATTTTCAGGACAGACATTTGCAGAAGAGCCACATGTCAAAGAACTTGGAGCCCAGAGGTACAGGTTAAAAAACATTTTTTGTAGTGGAATATGATCTGAGGAGTTGCATTATAAAAATCCTTGTCTCTCCCCAACTAAATGGAATGAAGTATGATTTTCTAGGCTGTAGGAAAATATTCAGAATAGAGAAACTTAACTTTCATTTTATCTCCCTTGGGCCTTGAATTTTAAAAGGCAACATCTCTTTATAATATATGAGCCTATTTTCCATCTTTTTTTAATTAGTAGTTTCTTTTATTTGCCAAATATAAAATACTAGCTAAATCATCCCTATAATGGCCCCACAATATATTGTATTAAGTTACTTTGGAGCTACTAAAGAAAGTAGAAAATATCAAATATATGCTGACTTTAAATCATCAACTCCAGGCAGGTATCCTTACTGAGTTGGATCGTACCTGTCTGCGCTTGCAGTTCTCTATAGGGTATTCCAAATATAACATTTCTAGAATGACTTCCACTGGACGTTGTCCTTCCTTCTTTTTTCTTTTCTTTACCTTTAAAAGTCATTCAAAAGTCATAATTGTCTAATTTTATTTTCTTGCTCAGTCAAAAGCTGTTATGGTATTTCATAAATAATCACTTTCTTATGATGGCAGAAAATCAGATCTATTCACAACTACTTTAAATAATGTGCAACATAGGCTAAATGAACCTGCAAATGTATAGCAAAGAAAGAGGTATAGAGGGAGGCAAGTCCAAATGCCCCCACCCAGGGCTCTCTCATCTAGGTGTTATTCTTAGACATCAAATGTTTTGAATGCTTTGAAATATAATAGTTGATAATATTCCTCCTATCTCAAATTGAATATTGAATAGTTCTGTTCAATGATAACCTTGGATTTCTATATTTTTTGAAGTTTAGAATTATTCCATAAAGTTTATAAGTAGTTCTATTAATAGGTATAGCATTGTGAGATCATTTTATGAGTCTGAAATGTGAGGTTGCAAGGAAGAGATGATGCTGTGTCCTTCCCAGTATTCATGTACCTGTAAATACTCCTGTAAATGTCTCCTTGAAAGTTCACTCGGTGGGGGTGGTTGTAACTTGTTTACAAAAAATCTTGCATACATCTTGATAAATAGAACCAGTCGATGAACCAAATGGGGAATCAAATCCTCCTAGAAAGTATTAAATTACAGTAAAGAACTTATTACAGTGCATCTAATCTCTATTTGAAGACTGTCATTTCTCTAAAGCATAGCCATAAACCAAATTAACTTGAACTGATGCTCCAAATGAGAAGCTGTGTGTATGTACTTGTGCCTAATAATGTCTTCAGCTCTGGATGAGAACGCCCACCTGCGCAAACTCATTTCCACCTCTGCCTCTTCATGGAAGTTAATCATGTAACTAGGTTAAAACCTTGCAAACTCAGAATGTTTACCTAAGTAAACACTGCAACTTGTAAATTTCTATGATCTTCTAATTTCCTGTCATGATATGCAAATATAAATCTTGCTGATCGTGTCTTTGAAATCATGCCATTTTTTTTTTATTTTACACAACTATTCTTTGATGCATTAGAAAAAATTTGCAACTTTGTTTTTTGTTTCAAAGCTTTTCATCATTGTTTGGAATTGTATAATTGATGCATATAGATTATAAAATTTGTAAAATTTAAAATCCTGTTTAGAAGACAATGTAGCACTCCCATTTTCCCATCAACTGAATACATCTACTGTTATTTTTGTGTTTCTCCATCTAATAATGAAATTTTCCTGTGATTTTCTCTACTAGTACAACTCCTGCTTTGCCCTGCCTTCTCTTGCTCTCTCATTTTTCTTTTCTATGTAGTTTTTCTCTCATAATGTGTCTCCTTCTTGGACATTCTTGAATTGATTATCTCAGACTCATTTGTGAGTGTTCCCTCTCTCTCTTCCTCTCTCTCTCATTCTTTCTGACTCTACACCCCGCTCCCCACATGATCATCTCTTATATGGGAGAACTATAGTTGCCTTTATAAGAATCCCTTAACATTTCTTACTTAGGTTACACTTAGGTATTTTAATTTTTTTTTTCAGTTGGTGGTTTTTGGGGAATATTTCCTCCCAGTATGTCTTTTAATTGGATTTGCTGATAGGAACTAATATTTCTTATACTATACTGCTCATATTTCCTACTTTTATGTAATGTTAGTTACATTGGGTAAACCTAACAAATGGAAACTAAGAGTGACAATAGTAAGCAAGTTTATTTATTCTCAGTTTCAAAGTAATACTGCCAGCATTGATAAGGATTGTTAGTTTGGGGCCATTATCTTTTTGCAGATTGAGGAAGAAGCTTCTACTATTAATCTGTTGATTTGCTCACTTATTTATAGCTGTAGATTTGGGGTTTTATTCAATATGTTTCTGCTTGAGTTAAGAATATTTCTGGAACTTTTTCTTAGCTCTATGATAACCATATTCTCTTTATACTACTAAAAGTATCACTTCTATATGGGTCATAATTCTTTTAAAAAGTTCTATAAAGCCCAATTATTATTATTATGATTCTATATAGGATTTTGCATACATATTCCACAGTTTTATTTTTATTTATCTTTTTACTTTTGCAACTTTTTATACTTTAAAAAAATTAGAATTATGCTAATATGTAAAATATTTTCTATTAATATCATTTTATTACATTCTAAACTATGATTTTGAAGTACAAGAGAATTAATCAGTTTGAGAATTATCATTTTGAGTTGATACTGTTTAAGCCAATCTATCTATCTTAAGAACATTAAACACTCATGCAGAAACACACAGTCACATGTATAATAGATTTATTATATTACCTTTTATTTGCTAAGTATCTTGATATATTTGTAATTATTTTTATCATTTCATTTTGCAATTACCAAATTTAGTCTCTTTTCCTAACATTTATTAGGTTCATCCAATTTTTTTCTCTGTTCCTATTTTTTTATTTTTAAATTTAAACATTCTATTTTCTTCCCAACAGCTGCAATTTCATTAAAATATGCCTAGATGTGAATATATTTTCTATCCTGCCCAAGATTTATCTCTATATTAAAATCTGGGACATTACCTACCATTTAAGTCTTTGAATATTCCCTCTTGCATATTCTCTGTTCTCTCTTTCCATATAAATGAGAGTGCTGAAAATGAAAGCCAGAAACTTTTTAAAATGTAATTTCAGAAGTGGCTTCTCATCATTTCTATGGTGTTATAATCTCCAAAAGTGAGTCAAATAAGTCCAGCCCACAATGAAGGGGTGGATATGACACAACGGCATGAATTCCAGGAGGCATGATAATTGGAGGTCATTCTAGATAGTCCTACCACAATAATTATTTAATGATATGAATTTATCTCTGAAACCCCTGACTCATACATGTTTCTTCATATATTAATATAATAAAATTTGTTATGTGTGACCTATATCTCATCAAAATTTTTAATAATGTTATTGTGACAGAAAAGTAAATTTTAAGTATCTTATTTTTAGATCACAAACTTTTACAGGTTGCAGTAAATACTGTACCATGCATCATTCATATCCATGTTGTTATTTGTTTTTAACAGATCTGATCTTACAAAGGCTGAGGGAATTTTATTATTCTTGGCAAATATCAGATAGTCACCAAGGTACACTTGTATTACTAAAATTATTTGATTTCTTTAATATAATACTATGTGTTTAAGTTGTGGTAGAATAATTTATTTATATATCAATTTAAGCTCCGTTGGCCAACTCCCCAGCCACCCCCCTGTTCTTAGGAAAAAATAAAAATAAAGCACAAAGCTGAAGCTGCTTGACAATAACTCCTAGTTTTCAATAAAAAAACCAGAAAATAAATATTTTTAATTTTTCATTTGTAATTATTATGGGTACATAATAGTTATCTATATTTATGGGGTACATGTGATGCTTTCATACAGGCATACATTGTGGTTTAACCAGTGCTCTACTTCTACCACAAATAATATATGAAAAATATACATTATAAAATATGTCTGAATATTAAGTCAGATTTAATATTTCATGAAATGAATGAATTAAAAAAATATGCCAGATACTCATGGAGGTGAAGGAAGAGGGTGACATAACCACAGATGGGTCAATGCATCTTAGACCTGTAGGCTACTCCCTGGAGTTCCGAATGACAGTCATATCAGCAGTACCATTGTTGTTCATTACATTTGAAAAATTTATGACAGACCTTTAAGATCTTTATATATTAATAAAATGGGAATGGAAAGTAAACTCCCATAATGTCTGAAATTAAATTTCCTATACAACTGTTGAGATATAGACACAGTATCAATTTTAATTTGATTTATTGGTATGTTTTATTTTTTATTATTTTTTTACCATGACCCTCTAACACTGATGAATTTCCACTCTAAGCATCTCATCTGTTACATACATGGAGCTTTGTATAAAATTGCAAATAATTCAAAGGCTTACAGACAGATTAACCAGTCATTGAAATAGATATATTTGGAGACATATGTCATGACTTTTACAGACATATAATTAATACCATTGTAAATATATGTCTAAATTACTATGTTCCTTTAAATTTTTTTAAATTTCAAAATATTAAGAGGGTAACCAATGTTGTTATTACATGGATAGCTTTTATAATGTTTAAGTCAGGGATATTAGTGTGCCCATCACCCAAATACTGTTCACTGTAGCTGTTAGGTAGATTTTTATCCCTCCCCTTCACCCCCCCTTCTTGATTTCCAGTGACTTTTACTTCTTTCTGTGCCCATGCATGCCCATCAATTAATCCCAAATTACTAAAGAATACATGTAGTGTTTGTTTTTTCCACTCCTGAGATACTTTACTTAGGATAATGGTCTCCAGTTCCACATTAATTCATTCATTTTATGGCTGAGTAGTACTCCATGGTATACATATATCACATTTTGTTAATCCACTTATGAACTGATGGGCATTTAAGTTGATTCCACATCTTTGCAATTGTGAATTGTGCTGCAGTAAACATTTGAGTGCAGGTGTCCTCTTGATAAAATGACTTTTTTCATTTGGGAGCTAGCTACTCAGAAGTGAGATTGCTGGGTTGAATGGTAAGTCTATATTTATTTCTTTGAGGAATTTCCATACCATTTTCCATTGAGGTAGTGCTAATTTGCAGTCCGTACCAACAGTGTAGTAGTGTTCCTTTCACTCTGCATCCACTCCAGTATCTATTGTTTTTTGACTCTTTCATAATAGTCATTCTGAAAGGAGTAAAGTGATATGTTATTGTGGTTTTACTTTGAATTTCCCTGATGATTAGTGATGTTGAGCACTTTTTCGTGTTTGTTGGCCATTTGTCTATGTTCTTTTGAAAAATATACGTTCATGTCTTTTGTCCACTTTTTAGTGTGGTTATTTGTTTCTTTATTGCTTATTTGTATGAGTTCTTTGCAGATTATGGATATTAGCCCTTTATAGGATGTATAGTTTGCAAATATTTTCTCCCATTCTGTAGACTATTTACTCTGTTGATTTTTTTCCTTTCCAGTGCAGAAGCTTTTTAATTTAACCAAGTCCCATTTATTTATGTTTGATGTTGCTGAAATTGTTTTGGGGATCTTAGTCATAAATTCTTTGCCTAGGGCAATGTCTAGAAGAGTTTTTCCTACATTTTCTTCTAGATTTTTTTATGGTTTCATGCCTTACATTTAAGTATTTTATCTATCTTGAATTAATTTTTGTATACAGTGAGAGTTAGGGGTCCTATTTCCTTCTTCTGCCCGTGGCTATCCAATTTTCCCACAACTATTTGTTGAATAGATCATCCTTTCCACAGTGTATGTTGTTGTGCACTTTGTCAAAGATCAATTGGTTGTAGGGATAGGGTTTTCTCTCTGGGTTCTCTGTTCTGTTACATTGTCCTATGTCTTTATTTTTGTAACAATATCATGCTCTTGTGGTTACTGTAGTCTTGTAGTATAATTTGAAGTCTGATAATGTGATGCCTCCAGATTTGTTCTTTTTTCTTAAGATTGGTTTGGCTACTTGGGCTCTTTTTGTTTCAAAATAAAGCATAGAGTTATTTTTTCTAGATCTATGAAATATGATGTTGGGATTTTGATGGGGATTGCATTGGATCTGTAAATCACTTTAGTCAGTTTGGACATTTTAACAATGTCGATTCTACTCACCCTTAAGCATGATATGTTTTCCCATTTGTTTGTGTCATCTACAACTTCTTTCATCAGTGTTTTGTAGTTCTCCTTGTAGAGATCTTCACCTCTTTAGTTAAGTGTATTCCTAAGTATTTTATTTTCTTTGTAGCTATTGTGAATGATATTGAGTCCTTCATTTGACTCTCAACTTGACTGTTATTAGTATATAGAAATGCTACTGATTCATTGACATTGATTTTATAACACGAGGATTTGCTAAATTTATTTATCAATTCTAGGAGATTTTTGGTGGAGCCTTTGAGATTTTCTAGATACAAGATCATATCGTCAGCAAGAAAAAATAATTTGACCTCCTGTATCCAATTTGAGTACTTTTTTTCTTTCTTTCTCTTGCCTGATTGCTCTGGCTAGGACTTCCAGTACTATGTTGAATTGAAGTAGTCACAGTGGCCTCCCTTATCTTGTTGAGTTCTTATAGGGATTGTTTTCAACTTTTCCCCATTCAGTATGAGGTTGGCTGTGGGTTTGTCATGTATGGTTTTTATAATTTTGTGATATGTTCCTTCTCTTTCATTCTGAATGTCCCCCATTACTTGTCCAGAGTTTTACAATATTCTTTCCAAGAAAAGCCATCCATAGGTAGGCATCTGCCTGCAGCTTTTGATCATCTCCTTGAAAGCATTGTGCAACTGCTGCTTCTAGTCCACCATCTTCCCCAGTCTCCTAAAATATGCTTTAGTCTATCTTTTGCTTATTCTTAATTGTGGATGTAATAAGTACAAAATCAAAGAGGATATCATAATAAGATTCTCCTAATATATCTGAGTATTTCTGATTAAGAGAATATTGGAAGACTGTAGGCAATTGCCTTAGTTCCCTATTATCTCTAGAACAAATTAACATAAATTTAGTGGCTTAAAAATACAAATTTATTATCTTGCAGCTCTGTAGCTTAGAAATATCACTGGAATAAAATCTAGGTGCTATGGTATGAATGTTTGTGTCCCCCCCCCAAGAATTCATATGTTGAAATCTTAACCCCCATGTGATAGTATTAGGAGTTGGGGTCTTTGAGAGGTGATTAGGTCATGAAGGCAAAGCTGTCATGCATGGGATTTGTGCCTGTATAAAAGATGTCCTGGAGAGATCTCTGTCCCCTCCCACCAAGTGAGGTTATAGCAAGATGGATCCTTACTGGACACCAAACCTACCTTGATCTAGGATTTGCCAGCCTACAATACTGTGAGAAATAAATTTCAGTTGTTCATAAGCCACCCAGTCTATTCTGTTACAGCTACTGAAATGCACTAAGACACCAGGTGCTTGCAGGACTTTGTTGCTTTTTGGAGGCTCTAAAGGAGAAGCCCTATCTTCCAGTGCTCAGAGAATGCCTGCATTCCAAGCTCAGTGACCTCTTCCTTCATCTTCAAAATCGACAAAACAGGCTAGAGTGCTTCTCACACAGCATCACTCTGACCTCTCCGTCTGTTTCCATAACTTTTCTGACTCCTTTTTCCACTTTTAAAAACCATTGTGATTACATTGGACGCACCAGAATAATTCACGATAATCTCCCTGTTTTATGGTCAGCTAATTAACAACCTTTTTTCCCCTTTGCCATGTAACCTAGCAGGTTGACAGGTTCTGGAGATTGGGACATGGGCATTTCAGCAGGGTCATTATTCTGCCTATCATGGTGGTTTTAAGCTTACTTTAATTTAGGAAGCATTAGTCAAATATTTCCATTTTATAAAAACAAGCATTTCTCAACACTGTGTGTGTACAATTTGAAAACTGAAGATTGTCTAACAATGTAACATAAAGAAAAAAAGATTGAAAGTATTCGTTTAAGGAATGCTTCTTAAGGAAACATGGTACTGAAAAAATGATACAATAATTTTATTAGACTAGCATGAAAAAAGAAAAAAAAAGTATGTTTGAATTTTGAATATGCATGTGTGTGTGTGTGAGAGAGAAAGAGAGCCAGAGACAGACAGAAAGATAGATATTGAACAAGAACAAGAGCAAAAGATGATAAAGACAATGTGATAGTATGATATTTGGCAAAAATATTTTTTTCAAGAAATCATTTGCTATTTAAGATAAAATTTGTTCCTTTAAAAGCTCTCTGATATTTCTTTGGAAAAGATTTGTTTAGACATGCAATCATTTACACCATTCTTTAATAGCCAATTTACTTTTACTTAAAAGCCACCTTTGCAAATTTCTAACTAAAGATAATGACTGCGCTGAAATTATATAGCTCCCTTCTTTGTCGTTGCATTTTCTGTTTCCTGTCTGTTATGCCATCATGCTATTGAGCTAAAACCGATAATTTTCTTTTACAAGAGTGTTTTTTTTTTTTCAAAAGAATATCAACGGGAACTATTTTCATACTCTCACATTCCTATTCAAAGTGATTTACTGTAGTATTCCTATTCCCTTTACATTCAGTTGAGTTGCATCCATTTTTTTCCCAAAGAATATACTGTGCTGCACTTTTTTAAAACTTTTTTTAAAAAATTTTTGATTCTGATATTATTCAGAAGATATTCCATCCACATGTTTGTTTATAATGCCCTGAATTTTGCCCTTTCATCATTCCTTTCCTCGATTTCAGAATAGGTGGTATATTATTCATAGCTTCTTTTGAACTACAACAGGTGGCAATACTTCTCTGAACTGAACCTGACAAGGTAGAATTAATCATCTCTTGTCCTTCATGTAAACCCTCTATCTTTCATGCTAAAGAAGATGGATATGTCCAAAATTTTTATATTATTAATAAAGTTCCAGAGACACCATTGATCAATGTTCATTTTGATTCTACCTCCTAATATACAGTCTATGAACCTGTATTTACCATTTCACCCCAACTGTATTAACACTGAGCATTTTCTACTACAAAATCTTCTAGAGTACATTTAAATTAGCTCATATTTATTTTCTTGCCTTTCACATTTTGCACAATACTTATCACATTTATAACTGATTTTTTATCAGTATCTTCCCTCCTTCTGAGATTGTGGGCTCATAAAAAGACTGTGTCTACTTTTCTAAGCATTTTAACATAGTGCCTGGAATAGAGAAAAGCTCAAAACACTTTGAAGGTTGAAAAAATGCAAGGTGACTTCCTGTTGCATGTTTAACCAGATTTCGAATAGATATTATGAGAGTAGAGATTGATAATCCTTTTCATCATTAGATGACTGCCATGCTGACAGAACATCTTCCCTCACCTCAAAACAGATAGCTTTGCAATTAACCTGTTCTCCTCTGCAGGGATCTCTGCTTCTCAGAGTGGAGAAGGAGAGATCTCACGAAGGTGGGTACTCGCTGTGGCGTTGCTGACAATTTGGGCCAGCTGGACCTCAGACCCTTCAAGGAATGTTCAGGTGCCAGCAGTGGTGGACTAGCATAGGTAATACCCAGTCCCAGGCCCCTGGATGGCATACTTGAGTCCTGGGGGGACCAGATTTAGACCAAGCTGGAAAATTTGCCCTCAAACCTTCGTGGTTTCAGGCACTGGCTGTGATAGTGAGGGGTGGGCTGATCTCCTGCTATGGAAAAATGCTCAGGCAAGAGAAGGGAGGATGCACTGTGAGTCTGTGAGAGGAGGGGCAGGCCCCTCTTGATGAGATTAGCAGAGGCAGGCAGCTGTGGGATGCAGGAGCCACTCATACTTTTCTCTCTCAGCTGTGATAGTAGTGTCTGTCCTTTGGGATTCATCATCTTCGAGCACTCCTGAGTTTTCAGCCTTTCAGCACTGGCTGCCTCACAACCATGGATGGCAGGTAGGGGATGGAGGAGGAGAATTCTTCAAATGGTGGGGAGTGTGTCATCAGTCCCCTTTGTCCTAAGGGGCCCTCTGCTGTGCTCCATGCTCCTCTCAACTAGAAGCAGCTGACTCTGAAAGCACCAGCTCTGGGAGACCCACAGTTCCACCAGGACCCACTGGTCCTCCATGGCTTCTGTGGTCCAGATGGGTTCTGGGGGGTATTGGCTGTGGATACAGTGAGACAGAGACCCAGGGGTTGGGATTCCTGGCTTGGGGCAGCTGCTAAAATACTGCCTGTCCATGAAGAGAGGGAAGTGAGCTGCTCCCTCTGTGCAGACCTGTGGACAGCGAGCAGAGTACTATTGGGGATGTACCCACCCTGCAAGCCTGGAACTTGATGTCCCACAGCTCACCTATCCCAAAACCTCATGTTTCGGAGCAAAGGTGGCTATGTATGCAGGATTGGGTGGTTGGAGGAGGGGAGGTTACCATACTCACATCCCTTTTGGGGCTCCTGTGATGCTTCCCCTCTGTCTTCCCCTACAACTCCTCTCTGCACTCATATCTCCACTGCAAAGGGTGCAGACAACTTCAAATAATGAGCCAGGGGCTCTCTGGTGCAGGGGAGTGCCATTCCACCTTCCACTGCCCTAAAAAGCATTTGCAGCACTTCCCAGTCCCCTTGGGGCAGCCCGCCCTATGGGTCAGAACCTTGGGAATACTGCTGCTGTCCTGTGTCTCCCTATTCCTTTGCAGTTGTCACAGTTCAAGCAGATGGTGGGGAATTTTCATGTGGGATCCATTGGCAGGAAGAGTGA
>CM052439.1:164818913-164839004 GCA_028533085.1 Varecia variegata
TTCCAAAGAAAATGTAAGAATATTCACTTTGGGGGAGGGAGACTAAGCAGTGTGCTAACCCTGCTTCTTGTACCTAGTAACTTGGAAACACAAGGGTCATTTTTTATTTTTATCTTGAACAACCACAATATTACTTAAATTATAAGTGTACTACTTTAAGCAACAAAACACACTCACAATTTTTCAAATTTTTTTTCTAACTGATTACAATCAGCTCCAATTTCCCATAGCTGCATACCTCTCTATATATGATTAGAGATATTTTGAGCTTCTCAAAATTCCATGAGATAATATCCTTGTTCTCTTTCCTGGTGCCATTGTGTTTAATTGAATAGGTTGCAAAGTGAAACATTAATTCAATCAGATATTTTAACAAAGGATATGATCATCCTTGATTTTTTTTTAATTTTGAGATTATTTTACTGGTTATCATTAAGAAGCAGTTGTTTCTTCAGGTACTTATAAATCCTGATAGTCTAGATTCTTTCAATTTCTTTTTTAACCCTGATTAGAAAAATACTTTTTTTCCAAGTTAATTTTTGTAGTATTTATCAAATTCAGCTAATAATAATCAACTCATACTACCAATATTCTATGTTGGGTATAACTTCATTATCCAAAGCCACAGATTTATTGACAAAGTTTCACCTTCCAAGTTATTACAGATGTTAGTTATACCCAATGTTTTATGATACATAATAAGGGTTGACATTTTATTAAATTTTCAGTAAACTTTTCCTTGATACTAGGTTTTCAGAACCAAAGCTTATACCATATATTTTAGGTGTTTGCTGTGACAGCTCTCTATTTTTGTACACATTTCCTTTTTAGTCAGTTCTTACTGTGGAAACAAACAACACCAATATTTTAGGACTTACAAAAACAAATATGTTTTTATTGTTCACACTAAATAATGGCTGCAGCTTAAATGTCTCTCAGCTGAGTCCTGCTAGCACTGCTTGTCATCACAAGCCTCATTATTCCAGAGTGCATGCCAAAGAAGTAACCTTGATGTAGGACGTGTTGTATTCATAGCAGAGGGCAAAATTTCAAGAGACAGAGGCAGAACATGTAAGTGCATTGAAAGGTTATAATTTGGTGTGTAGCATATTTCATCTTCACACATCCCATTGGCTGGTGAAGTCTCATGGCCAAAGTCAAAGTCAAATGACAGTATACTCAACCTACAGTGAAGCGTGGCAAAATGTAGAGGCAAGAAATAGTTGTGAATCATCATATGCATAATATTTCTCAGCATCTTTTATGGGCTGAATTATGCTCCCCTCCAATTCATACATTGAAGTTCTAACCCAAAGTTGTTGGAAAGGCCCTTCTTGCATAGCCTGACAATCCTTGCATGGTTGCATAAGAATGTGCTAGGGGCCTGGAAATTTCTTTAAAATGGAGATATAAGCCTTCACAGCCTGTGATAGGCATATCTCCTTTATCTTTCTCTTCATTGGATTTAATGTGTACTTCTTTGTTATGCTTAAAGTGTGTGCATCATATGGCACCTTGTCAACCCCCACTACTATGTCTCTTCCTGGTGATGGGGGACCCATGCTCACTGTTGAAGCTGATTTCGCTGTCTCTTCTCTATGTGAGTAGAGCATTGTTCCATCCAATGCCTTTGTAAGTCATGTCTTTCGTGGCAACCCTGACACCTACAAATCATGTGCTGGGTTTACAACATGGAACTGCTGCTCCTCGTGAAAGACATTGTTATGCTTTTTGTCATCCTCTTCTCAGTGAGACTCCTCCCCTGGAGATGGTAACAGGTGTCACTTGCTCAAGACCAAAACATTATAAAATGACCATATTAGGAGATAGCATGTTTAAAAATGTAATTAATTTAAAATGAGGTCATTAAGGTGGGCTCCAATTCAATATGACTGGTGACTGTATAAGAAGAGTAAAATTGGACACAGACACACCTACAGAAAGAATGCCCAATAAAAATACAGGGAGAAAGGTCCATCTGCAAGCCAAGGACAGAGGCCTGGAAGAGGGCCTGCTGTCAACTTGATCTTAGATGTCTTGCCTCCATCTTTGTGAGAAAATAAATTTCTGTTTTTTAAGTCACCTAGTCTTTGGGAAGAGGGGAAAGTATATAGCCAAAGAACAGAGTTGAAGAGACAGTGGAGAAAATAAAGCTGTTTTTAAATTTATACCTACTAATTAAAATGTAATCCACATGCCTGCACACATACACAGTATTTCAGAACATATTCTCAAGTCCTGATGAAGAGCATTTGCCAACTAGGAGAAACCAGATTCTATACTTTTCAATTGTTTAATATTTTACCAAATGCAGTTATAGTTTTAATTTTTTATGTTATTGAAAAACAGTTTAAATGCATACAAGTATGAAGGCAATAAAGAAATAATGTTCATCATTAGTAAACCACATGCTGACTATTTCTCTTCCAGTTCTCCTAGAAGGGGAAAGCTGCCTTAACTTCCTGTCTACCCCACAGAACAACTTATATATATGAGGAGTATAGTCATATGTATGGGGGTCCACAATGTGAAGATATTAGGAGTAGTTGTAACTTTTTTGACTTCTGCTTAGTTTTTAAGTAGGAATTGATGTGTTGTTCTGTGGGGTGGATCTACAATGTCCATTATACTACTCTGTGTACCTTGTATACCCATTATTTAGCTCCCATTTATAAATGAGTACCTGTCGTTTTGTTTGGTTTTTCCATTGTTGAGATACTTCAGTTTGGATAATGGCCTCCAGTTCCATCCAACTTGCTGCAAAAGACATCATATCATTCTTTTTTATGGCTAAGTAGTATTCCATGGTACCTGTGTGTGTGTGTATATGTATATCTCACATTTTCTTTATCCACTAATTAGTTGATGGGTCCTTGGGTTAATTACATCTGTTTGCAATTGTGAATTATGCTGTGATAAACATGTAAGTGCATGTGTCTTTTTGATATAATGATTTCTTTTCCTTTGGGAAGATACCCAGTAGTGAGATCATTGGATTAAATGTGAGATTTACTTTTAGTTCTTTGAGGAATCTCTATACTGTTTTCCATAGATGTAGTTCTAATTTGCATTTCTACCAACAGTGTATCAGTGTTCTCTTTTCACATCTGCACCAACATCTATTGTTTTTTGACTTTTTAATAATGGTCATTCTGACTGGGTAAGGTGATATCTCATTGTGGTTTTAATTCACATTTCCCTGGTGATTAGTGATGTTGAGTATTTTTCATATGTTTCTTGGCCATTTGTACATCATCTTTTGAAAAATGTCTGTTCATGCCTTTTTGCCCTCTTTTTAATGTGAGTTGTAGGTATATGGCTTTTATTTCTGAGTTTTCTATTCTGTTCCAATGATCTATTTGTCTATTTTATACCAGTACTGTGCTGTTTTGGTTACGATAGCCTTGCAGTATAATTTGAAGTCAGGTAGTGGGATGCCTCAATTTGTTCTTTTTGCTTAGGGTTGCTTTGGATATTCAAGTTTATTTTTGATTCCATATGAAATTTAGGATTTTTTTTTCTAATTCAGTGAAAAATGGCATTGGTATTTTGATAGAAATTACACTGAATCTGTAAATCACTTTGGGTAATATGGACATTATAACAAAAATCCAGTGTTTCTTCATTGATTTTCTGCCTCCATGATCTGTCTAGTACTGTCAGTGGAGTGTTGAATTGCCCCAGTATTATCATGTTGCTCTTTATTTTGTATCTTAGATCTAGCAGTATTTGTTTTATGAATCTGGGAGATCCTGTGTAGATGCATATATATATTTAGGCTTGTTATATCTTCTTGTTGAATTGATTCCTTTATCATTATATAATGATTATCTTTTTTTTTTACTGCTGTTTATTTAAAGTCTGTTTTATCTGATATAAGAATAGCTACTCTTACTCACTTTTGGTTTCCATTTGCATGGAATATTTTTTCCATACTTTTAGCTTGAGTCTATATTACTCTTTACAAGTTAAATGGGTTTCTTAAAGACAGTGGATATTTGGGTTGTGTTTTTATATTTTATAATCCATTCTTCCAATCTATATCTTTTAAGTGTGACATTTAGACTATTTACATTCAATGTTATCATTGATAAGTGAGATACTGTTCCAGTGACTGTGTTGATTGTGCCACTTACTTTGTATTTTCCCTTGTGCTACTTATAAGAGTTGTGAGTTTTGCTTATGAGTGAGTATCAATCATTCTTTTTGGAGTATAGAACATTTATAAGCATGTTCCACACACATATAGGGCAAGTCTAGCGGTAACAAGTGTTCTTAGTGTTTGCTTGTCTGGGAAAACCTTTATTTCTCCTGCATTTAAGAAACTTTGTTTTGAAGTATACAAAATACTAGGCTGACTGTTATTCTGTTCAGGAAGACTAAAGATGTGACCCCAATCCTGTCTCACTTGTAAGGTTTCTGCTGAAAAGCCTGCTGTTAGTATGATGTGTTCTCCTTTGTAAGTTACTTAACTCTTTCATCTCGCATCTTGTAGGATTTTCTCCTTCAGTTTGACTTCAGCCAATCTGAAGACTATATGCCATGGTGATGTCTTATTTGGAATGAATTTTCCAGGAGTTCGATGACATTCTTGCATCTGAATGCCTTAATTTCTAGCAAGACTAGGGACGTTTTCCTCCATTACCTCCTCAAATAGGTTTTCCATGCTTTTTGCTTTTCTTCTCCCTCAGGGTTACCTATGATTCTTATGTTCGGGTGCTTTATCCAATCCAGTGTTTCTTGGACACTTTCTTAATTTCTCTTGATTCTTTTTTCTTTATTTTTGACTGACTGGGATAATTCAAAAACCTCATCTCCAAGGTCTGAATTTTTTTCTTATGTTTGGTCTAGTCTGTTAAAATTTTCCACTGTATTTTGAAATTCCCTAAATGACACTTTCATTTTCAGAAGTTTTGTTATTTGTTTTTAATACCTATCTATTTTGTGAATTTTTCATTCATGTCCTGAATTATTTTTCTGATTTCTTTGGGTTGGTTTTCAACTTTCTCATGGATCCCATTGAGCTTACTGGCAATGAATATTTTGAATTCAAAATCTGACATTTCAAAAATTTCCTTTTGACTGGAATCCATTGCTGGAGAGCTAGTGTGATCCTCTGGGGATATGGAAACAGTTTGTTTTTTCATATTCTCAGAGTTCTCATGCTGGTTCCTTCTCAACTGGGACATCTTCCCTCAGCTCAAAACAGATAGCTTTGTAGTTCACCTGTTCTCTGCCAAGAACGAACGCTGCTGCTCAGTGCAGAGATTTAGAGAGGGAGAGATCCACTGTCTTTCAGCTCGTGTGGGCAGGTACCCACTGTGGTGTTGCTGACAACTTGGGTGAGCTAGACCTCAGTCCCGTGGGAGAATGTTCAGGTGCCAGTGTTCATGGACTAGATTAGGTAATCCCAAATTAATTCCCACACTCCTGGATGGTGTGCTTGAGTCCTGGGGTGGGAGCAGACTGAGCCCTGGCTGGCAAACTTGCTCACAAGCCTCCCTGAGTTCAGGCACTGGTTGTGTTAGTGAAGGGCAGGGTGATCTACTGGTCTGGAAAACTGTTGAGGCAGGAGAAGGGCAGATGCTCTGTGAGCCTGTGTCAGGAGGGGTAGGTCCCTCTTGATGAGGTTAGCAGAGACAGGCAGTTGAGGCACACAAACTACTTGCAGCTCCCTGTCTCGGCAGTGACAGAAGTCTCTGTCCTTTGGGAGCACAAAAGCAGCCAAATTCCCAGCTTCTACCCTGGCCTAGTTGCAGCAGAGGTGGTGGAGGCAGGTCAAACTGCTGTGTGCAGAGTTACCAGGCTGGCTATGGGCTGTGGCTGAAATGTTCCAGTTCGGGGGGTGTAGTGGTGGCAGGGGCTTGCCTCCAGGGAGGGTAGGCTGCCCCAAGAAGGGACAGGCTCCTCCAGGAGAGGACTGCTAGCCTCGTCCTCTCTCTGCAGAGGCAGTAGTTTTTGCTTTGACGCAAATGTGGCAGTGATGGGCCAGGGGGGTGGGTAATTTCCAGTAGCAGTTGCAGGATAAGCCTCTGGGTCCTAAGCAGTCCAGGTGGTCTTGGCAGTGGCTATGGCGAGGGGATGCTACCCACTCCCCTGAACACACTGTTCTCAGGCCTTCCTGCTCTCTGCAGCAGCAGTGTCCTGGTGCTGCTCTGAGTGGGGCTAAGGGTCTAGCTCTTAGCCCACAAGCCCCAGGCACAGAGGCCACGGTGCCAGTGGGCCATCACCACCCACAGCTCCAGTAATGCAGACCTCTGGCTCTCCAGCCCTGGCCTTCTCTGGCAGCATTAGCAGTAGCTGGGTCTGCTGTGATTAGTTGAGGGGAAAAGGAGTCCTGTTCTCTACTTGTGATCCAGAACACAGAGCCTGCTCCACCAATGGCAGGGGATTTCATTCTCTGAGGCAGAGCACAGAGTGTGTGCTGCTGTTTGGGCTGGAGTTACCTTTCACAGTCCCAGGAAGGGTGCTCTAAGATTCTGGGAAGCAAAAGCTTTGGTTTCCTTTGTCTCCTGGGCCACCTTTTTGGCTCACTGCACTGTCCTTTCCTTGGGAGGTGGCACTACTGTGGGCTAGAATACTAGGGACCCTGAAGCACCTCTGGGTCCAGCCAGTGCTGCACCACTGCAGCCTGCTGGGTAGACATAGGGGGGATGTCAGCAGGAACTCTCAGGATGTGGAGACACAGGGGTTGTGGATCTCATGGTAGGATGCAGTCTCAAGATGGTGTGTTTTTACAATGGCACTGCCACAGCTGCCCATGCCTAGGGTAGGGAGTGGTTGATCCAGCATGAGTTGCCAGCCTGGCACAATGCCCTCCAGTAGCATTAAAATCACTGGCCATGCCAGTGGATAGAGGAGTTCCCCCATGGTTGGAATCACAGCAATCCACAGTAGGGATGTGGACCACCAAAACTCTCTCACTCACCCTGCCCCCATAATACTAAGTCCCTCTGGCCTTCTGCCAATCTGCACTGAGTTGGCCTCTTGCTTCCTTCTCCTTCCATGCCTCAGGTGTCTCCCATGAGCTCTTTGTTGGACTCCCCTACTCTCTCCTTGCTATTCTATTTGAGGTATGATTTTTCTACTTGTCATTTTGACTTTTCTTTCTAGAGAGAATGGACGCCTGATATCTCTAGTCAGCACTCTTTTGCTTTCCTCCTTATTTAACCTTAATTACATTTTTAAAATGACTCATCTGAACATATAATCACATTAGGGTTAGTGTTTCAACATATTAATTTTGAGGGACACGTTCATTCCATAATAAACCTATAATTGAAAATAAATATCCTTAAGTTTATACTGATACAAAGAAATCATTGTATACACAAACAGAAGAGAAGAGAAAAATCTACCATTCAGAAAATTTCAAACAATTTATGTAGATACTCCATCCTCAAGTTATTCTCCCTCTCCGTGCTGAAGGAGATGGAGTATAACTCTTTACTTCTGCAGTGTGGGCTGTGCATTGTGGTTTCCTTCTAAAAACTATAGTATGAAAAAAGAGAAAAAGCAGTAATGTTATAGTGGAGAAATCTAACAAACCCTACGTCAACAAGATGATAAATTTTGACATCAACTCTGATAATTCCAGTTGACAGTATGCACCTTTGTTTGATATGATGTGATAAAAATGGCATTTTTAAATATGATCTTCCTTTTAAAACCCCATAACCACAGTGTGATCCGGAAAAAAAATATCAGCCAAATCCCAATTGAAGGATATTCTACAAAATAACTGGCTAGTACTCCTCAAAACTGTTCAAGTACCAAAAACAAGCAAACTATGAGAAACTATTATAGCCAAGACAAGCCTAGACATCATTATTAAATATGTTGTGTTATCCTGGAAGGATCCTGGAAGAGAAAAGGACATTATGATAAAAGTAAGGAAATATGAACTCAGTGTGATGAAGAGATATCTGCACACTCATATTCGTAGCAGCATTATTTACAATGGCCAATAAATGGAATCAACCTACATGAATGAATAAAGAAAAGGTGGTATATACACAACAGACATTCTTTGGCCTTGAAAAAGGAAGGAAATCCTGTCATTTGTGACAACATGGATGAACCTGGAAGATACTATGCTAAGTGAAATAAGTTAGGCACAGAAAGTCAAATATCCCATGTTCTCACTTATATGTGAAATCTAAAAAAGTTGAACTGATAGCTGTAGAGAGTGGAACGGTGGTTAACAGAGTTTGGGAAGATGGTCAAAAGATAAAAAATTTCAATTAAACAGGAGAATAAGTTCAAGATATTATTGTATAATATGATGACTTTAGTTAATAACTACTTTGCATATGAAAATTGCTAAGAGAAAAAAAAAGAAAATTGCTAAGAGACTAGATTTTAAGTCTTTTATCACAAAAAATGAGAAGTATGTGAGGTAATGCATATGTTAATTAGCTCAATTTAGCCATTCCAAAATATACACATATATAAAATAAACATATACTAAAAATTTTATAAAAATATAAATAATGAGATGGCATTTAGAATTAAATATTGTATATTGATCATAAGATTGTTTGCTATAGGCTAAAGTAAACTAAGGTATTTTCAATATGACAAGATACTTTCATTTTGTTTTAAGTTAAAATTATTAATAGAACAAAGCACAATGCTCAAAAACCTGTAATAATAAAACCTGTTAGATTTTAACATGAAAGAAATGTTGGACAGTCATGTTTAAAATTATTTTTTAAGAGAAACAGCTATAATATAACTAAGCAAAGAGATACATAACAGATTAAATAACCATTCACAAAAAGGGTTTAATAATATTGGTACATGAAAACTGATAATATTTTATCCACCCTAGTATGAAGGTAAGAAAAGTCCATATAAACCAATACATTTTTAACATTCTATATCAAAGTTTTATAGAGTTAAAAAATAGAAGACTTTTTTTCACGGTTTCTATATGGAAAAATCAGTTTACTCGTTTTATTGTCAATTTTTTTTTTTTTTTGAAAATTTATGTCACTCTGACATAACAAATTCACTTGAAATCAAGTTAGGCTCTTTCTGAAAATCAATTCTACTCTTAAAATCAAAAGGTTTTTTTACAATGAAAACAAGAAAAGTAATGTTACATAAGATTTACAATTCATTCAAAAAGTAAAGTACCACAATCCTTTTGAACCATGACACCATTGACTGGTTTACATATGCTCTTTTGTGGAGAATTTTTTGAAGGCAATCATATGTAGTTGGAAGGAAATATTGCAAGAATATAGAAATAAAACCATAATTTTTAGTGATGTCTGTGCTTCCATTGTGGGAATAAATAGTGCATATTAAAATTTTAAATTAAGGCTATTTTCTTTACCTGCTGCATAAAGAGAGAAGAAAATACACACTCCAGTAACTGAGCTACTCTTAATACCTTATTATTATAAATATACTTTTATACACCTTTGTTCAGAACTAGTTTGTAGAAATTGGCAAAAATCTTATGGGGCCTCTTTCTGAGAACTATTTTTCTCTTACATTGGGGTTCTCTTACAGTACAAAAGAAATATAGGGCGGGTTATTTTGTGACACAAGGGGAGCTAGCATAGTGACTTTAGCAAGCTGTGAAAGGCTCTTTCTGTAGACTATTTTTCACTACTTGCCAGAGTATCTTGTGTGATAGGGAGAGACACTTAAATGTATGAGTACTAATGTATGTAGATATTTATAACAGGGTAAGAGTGAGTAGGTCTTTATCATTTCCCATTTTGTGACTCCTTTTCAATTTCACAATTTGCGGAATCATTTGTAATATTTGGCATGACTCCAAGTATATTTAAAGTAGCAGTGGGTTTAGATAAGGAAGATAGACTTGATTGCTGGCTGTGCTAGGACTCAGAGGATAGCAGTCATCTAACACCATATGGAAGAAAGAGTCAGGTGAGTTGGAGAGGCGCATTTGGGGGATGAGTAAGAATGGTTTCCCTACAAGGCAGCATTAAACTAGAACAATCACAAAGTAAAAGCCTCTAAGAATCCCAGGGGAGGCATTTTCTCATTTCTCAGTTCACGTCAGAAGTCCCCAGATAATTTTGAGTGTGTCTCTCTCTGCAGGTTTTAGAGACTCCCGTGATGGTTTTCACTCCGTCTAATTTGGATTCCATCGGATAATCCTTTCTTCCTCTCAACTAAACCGCTTACAGGGAGATAAATGGCTTTCCTTTTAGGCTTCTGAATTCAGCTTGAAGTCTTTTCTCCCCCCTACTTAGAAGCCTAACAATTTAAACAATAACTTTCAAGTGACCTTTGAATAATGCTTGGGTTTTTTCATACGTTTTCATTTTCTAACTTAAAACTTCCTGAATATTAAATAACTCTTGTAATTCTAATAATTTTAAAATGTGCATGCAAGTAGACTGAAGTTGTGCAGTATTGTGTAAAAGATACAATTTTAACCGAAATCCTCATTCTACATTAATCATATGATTGTACGTTTTGAATTGGAGTTACAAAGCTCTGATAGTCCAAATGTTCTTACATATTATAAATATATGAAAAAACAAATAGTTGTTTCCTCCTCAATGCAAAATGAGTAATACTGTGAACCATATATCTCAAAGTCTTGTTATCTACAAACCTCTTAACCTGTCTCCTCCCCAAATTTCCATGTTTGCACCTAGGTAAATCACTTGATCAAATTTTGAATTAGACTTAAAAAATATGTAAATGCATTTGCCATTTAACTCCAAAGACCTCTGAAATTGATGAGATATTCAGATTTATGAATATCTTTTCTATCTATTTAGAGATTGCTTTAAACCTAATAAAATTTTGAATTTTAAAATATTTTATTAATTTATACATATTAAGAATTATAAACAAAAAATAGTAAAGTTTTGTGTTTAGTTCTAGAGGACACCCTCCAGATTATCTGATTCTAGTCTTTCATTATCTCTGAGCTATTTTGGATCTCTGAAAATTGTAGATAACTAAGAGTAATGAAAGATAACTCTTTTTCTCTGATCCTAATTTTTTTTTTAGTTTTGCAAGGTAATTCTTGTCTATAAACATGTAAATGCTGTCCTGTAGAGGTTAAATTTTCTTCCTTTTCACTCTGTGAAAAAGCAGGTTTTTCTCTGTTTACATATTCCTTTCAATGTTGATCTATATACTTGTCTGTTCTTTGAAATGTCTTTTGAACCAGTTGGTTATAACACCTGCCTAGTTTTCTCATTGATTTATGAGTAGAAAAATATTCTTTAACATATGTTCATTGTTATAGCTGTATTAAAGTCATGATTTTAGCCTTTTAAGAGAATAATTAGACTACAGATTGTATATTACATATTCACATGGCTTTGATTTGTGTTTACAGAGAATCCATTATTCTATCGATGTTCTTGGATCAGAAAATATAATTCACTTGAGATTCTTGTTAATTTACAGATGTAGGGAATTAAAAAAATGTCTTTTCTCACTGAACACTAGGTTCATGGTTTAAGTTCATATAATGAAAGATTAAAAAAAGTGAAGCATACAAATTTAATGTACACTTTACATGACCCAGGTGTCTTTATAAGGAAATGAGCATTCCAAAGAAACAGATAAACTTGTGTACTTGTATGATTAGGTTTGAGAAAGAGGCGTATAGTTGTGGAGATGTATAATTAGAAGGGGTGTGATCTAATAGTAATAAACTAGGGGAGAACTTTGCAAAGGCGGTTTGTTCATATTCTTCTCTGTGTCCCTGTGTCTTCAGAGATAAGAACATTCCTTTTCTTAGGGTATAGGGAGGGCATGTCTTGAATTAGGGTCTTCAGAGGAGAAGGGCAGAAGATCAGAGTGACATTCCCTAGGTTTTATAACCTGCTTCAGGGCAGAAGGGTAAAGAGAAGGTGACAGTGATCTTCCTGCTTTTGCTGTTTTCTCAAATTCCAAAGTGCCGTATTTTGGAGTAGCATTTCCTGAATCCCATTACAGAAAGAGTCAAGATTACAGTATCATCAAGAAACTAGATTAAAGGACAAAATATCCTATTCTAACTGTATTCTTTAGGATATTTTTTGTTAAATTTTATCTTTTTGCATACTATTAGAGGCCCAAGCTTGCCATAGAATTGATGTGTTTTATTTCACTATAGCCATTATTCTCTTCCTGATATTTAAATTGTTACAAATTTGTCCAGTGGGAACCCATTTAATTTTGTGTGCTTTTGATAGGACACTATAGTTATTTTAAAATTTTCTGTCTTCTGGAATAACAAAGTGTCACAAACTCACATTTTATTTTTCCTACCAGACACATAAGTCATGATTTCTCCACAGAACCTGGGCTTCTCTACTTGAAATATGGCATCGGGCACTATAATATAGGTGCACATGTTGTGTATTACCTTTGTTCCATCTAAAAAGACATGATTCTGTGGACAATGCAGTGGACAGACATGAAAAAGATAATAAATCATATTCTTCTAAATTTTACCTAAAGGCATTGTAATGGCACCAGAACAATCCAGCTCAACCTTTATGTAACAAAGTTGTGAGTTTTTTTCCAGTTGCCATGGACCCCCAGGTTAAAGGCTGCATAACCTAAGCATGCCCAGATGAACCAAGCTTGCAACGATGGATGGAACATAAGTGCTTATCCTGAGGAGCAGGGACTGAATTAAGAAGCTGACATGGACAGCCAGGATCCAGGAGCCAATCAGCTTAAGCCCTGACATCACCCCCATGGCAGGATCCAGTCAGAATATCTTTCCTGACTTCACCCCATCACAAGATACTATCAGGTTATGCCTCATTGCTCTCTGATTATAAAGTCAGCCCAACCTCCTTGTTCAGGGACACACTGCTTTGGGAACTATCCTCAGTGTGCTCTTTATTTGTGCCAAGTAATGAAAATCCCCTTGCTATAACCAACTTGGCTGTGTCTATTGAAATCCACTAAGCGAACAAACCTCTTCATTTTGGAGGTAACAGCATGATTCACGCTAATATTTTAAATTACATCTTACCATTTTGGTATGTTTGCCTAATATTTTATAATGATATCACCTGCTTTCTCTTTTCTAACAATTTTAGTTTCTAACAAAGTAATCCAAACAAAATATTTCTAAAAATAATAAATAGTACCAAGGCAACAATACCAATACTAATAACAATAATACAACTACTGTTGAATAATTTTTAACATTTTCTTTGGAGGTTTGTTTTTCTTTTCTCTAAGAATGATCTCCCCCTTCAACAATCCCATATATTCAGTTAAATCTGTATTTTGTTTTATACTCATTTAAAATTTTGCATTTTACATGCCTATATAAGTACTTTTCTGATATATGATTTTTACATTTTTTTAAAAATTTGATGATGTTATTTGAAAGTTTATTGTTATGGCTTTTTAGAAAGTGATGGCTTTCAACTCTTGATTTTCTTGACACTATTCTATATTGGAGAAGAATAGCAGAAATCTGTTGAATTATATGCCTTATTAATTTGGGTAGAGGGAGTAGGCAAGACAAGAACAATTTAACTTCAGAGTTCTATATTGAATTTTATTTAGCCATAATTTGTAACAATTATGTGTATGTATATATAAAATTCCATTTATAAGATATATAGACACATAGTCTTGTAGGAGAGAAATGGACAAAATTACTCTGACTTCTATTCACTTTATAATAATGTATACAATATACAGGTTATATGTTTTCATATATTTTATTAAAATATAACTTTACTAAATACTATCCTGATATTTCAGTAAAAATTATTATTCTACTTTTTTCAGCTAAGGTTTTTTCTTGTTATTTTCAATTTAGTATTTATTTGTCAAGTTACTTTAGCACACTATGTATAATAAGGATTACAATATATATTGAACTGATTATCTCCGCATTATCCTGAACCACTATTTGTCTAATCTTTAATTTTTCTCTAAATTTACCTACTTTTAGGAATATAGTGTCTTCTTATCAATCCAAAACTTCAATTTCTCTTTGAGTTGCTATCTGTGGTTTTTAAAATATATATATATATATATTTTTTTACTGTTTATAACTAATTTGTTTAGATGTTAACTATATAAATACACATAAGTTTCCCTTTTGAAAACATCAAGAAAGTGTACCAGCTTCAAAAATGTGAAATTGGGAGTCACTGTCTTAGAACAATATCCTAGAAAAATAGAGGAGTTATTTTTTAAGAAATGTTGTGTTACCGATACTCTAGTTCTGTAGTACAAAGAATAAGTAGTTTTCTTCTTATTTTTAATGCATAAATTAAAATAGCTTTTTACAAGCAATATTATCTTAGATTTGGCGAAATTACAGCACTCCAAACTCTTTTTATATGAAAGAAAATTGCATGTATAAATTCACCTTCAAAAGTTAAAGTAGATTTGCATGTGTATTAAAGCAGAAATAATATGTAAATTATACACACACACATTTCTCACTATATTAGGATTCTAAATACAAACAATTTCTTAACCCTCAAGTTTTTGCCATGTACACTTACTCTAAGGAGTGATTTCATTTTTGATCTATTAATTTAAACTGTTTGAAATTAGTGTTATTTGGCCAATATTGAAGTACAAACTCAGCAATTTCATATGGTAAAGCTAATATTTCCAATTACTCCAGTGTTCCATAGACCATTCTGAGTTAATTATCTTGGATCTTTATTTAGAGAGCCTGAAGAGTCTAAACTTTGTTGAATCAGCTTGAGGGGTGATTTTCTCTCATGGGGACAGTATGAATTTAACACATTGACTGCCACACTAGAAAAAGAAAATTTCCTTGGGGCCATGGTGTTTTATTATGAAAATAGAATAAAAACTTTGAAAACAAAACAATCCTTTCTAATACAATGAAAAATTTGTTATTTTTTATTGTTTTCTGTGCATGAGTCATACACAACTTGAAAAATAGTTCATGCGGTTCCCAAAGTGAAAAGACGTGTGAATTACATATGCTTTGTAAGGCCCCAGGCTCAAAACTAGGGTGAGTTAAATACAACTCACATGGCAGTTAATGTACGAAGTGACCGAGGAGCGGGACACAGGAGAAAGCTACACCTCACTTACTTGCCCTTAGTTCCTTACTAGGTTTTTTGATTGGAGATAAATACATGTGTTTGAGAACCCATACACGTTCACGCCATCCCTTGTAAACTATTTCCATTTTTGTAAAAACCTATTTTTATAGATCAGGACCATAATAACAGAATTCAAATTGAGCAGCAAAAACTCCTCTCCCAGAATGCAAGGTGTCTATGTTAACTTGACCTAGCCTAGAAAAGAAAAGAAAATAGAGCATCTATTCTCTAATGGAGTATTTTACATAAAATATTAATGCAAAAGAGGGGTAATGGAGAAGGTAGGTAGACAGATTGGTTCAGTTTATGATCTTGACAGAGAAAATACAGATTTCTGGACTAAACACAGATGAGGGTCAGAGGCAAGCCACGGTGGCTCACACAAAAGGGAAGTAACACGGAGATACAGAACTCTAGGCAAGACACCTTGAGTCTTCACATTGTGGTCTCATCCTTAAATCCTTTTTGCTATCTTTGTAATTCTTCTTCCAAATCATATCAAGATCGTGCTAATTTCTTGAGAAATAAAAAATACAGTTTCAATATTTAAAGCAAACTGTGTCTTTTCCTGAATTATGCATTCAAAAAGGAGCTAAGAATGTGGAGCTTTCTGCTGGGTGACTGTCCATTCATCTCTTTTCTTCCTCTTCTGCTTACTGAAATGAAGTAGCTAACAGAAAAACATAGTTTAAATTTGAGGTTTTATTACCATAAAATAATGTGGCACCAGACTTTAATCCTGGTAAAGAGGGGAGGTTGCATATTTTGGAAAGGGAAGAGGCATGAGTCTCAATGGAGATCAGTTCAATGCTAGACCAGTTGTTAGATGAAGAAAAATATAGCCAATTTTTGAGGAGAAACAAAAACAAATGGGGCACAGCTCCATTAATTTCAGGGTGATGAACAGAAAATATGGAAGTATAAAATGGATTAAAGCTATTCTTTAAAAAATGTTTTAAACCAATGAGGTTTTTAAAGTTAATATAGAAAGATTACTAACTGGCTAGATATTTCTCAAAGGCTTTCTTGATTTTTTTATTAAAATGTCAAAGAAAAAGAGGAATTAAAAACATGACAGAATATGAAGAGGATTTCACTCACTGCAGTAAAGAAAAAGCTACATTGAACATACTGACGAGTAGTTTATTCCATAGATGGAAACTTCCAGCACTCATCCCAGTTAGAATAGCTCCTCTGGCTGATCTCTGAATTAGGTAAAACATTAGCTAACATTTCTTATACCAAAGCTGGAGACCAGAACAATCATCACAAATATTAATATATAACTCTCCCAGGTATTAATAGTTATAGGAGAATTAATGGTGTCTTTATACTATATACTGTTTTCTGAACATTGTCTCAGTTTCTTAACACAGATTTACTTATTGTTGAACAAATCTTATCTTACCAAATATATATATATACAGTTTTTAAAAGCAACAACTGAGCTTTATTTTCTTCCACAGTTTATTGAACACAATAGGACCTTGTTAAACTTTTCTGAAAAGAAATTTATTTTTATCTCTCTAATGCCTTCCATAAATAACTAGTAAATTACTGCTATTTACTATAATGTTGGCATCAATTATACTTTATCTTTTTGATAAATAGTTACAAGGCTATTAAAAATGAAGTGATAAACTGCAGTGCTCTTCAAGAGACTTGAACATTGGTATGAACATTCAGAAAGATTTTTGGAATCCTGATGTTTTTCCAGATCATTTATCTTCATTCCAATACATGCAAATTATGCTTCAAGATGATTATAGGTACTAGAGGCAATTACATGTGTCTAACCTATTAAGAACCCTCTAAATTCCACATAAATTAAGCCTGTTTCTGAGTATTAATTAACAAAATGTATAAAAATTTGATTATAATTTGGCCTCTGGCATTTGGAAAGTTATTAATCCCCTTAAATTATCTTCTCTTATTGCTTCTCTTTTATTGAAACTTTCTAAATACAGTAAAAGTATAAATCATAACACCAAAAAATACAGGCTTTGCCTTTCCTGGATGTGGAAATTACATAGTTTCTTCCAATGAATCATATAATATTTATCACCAAAGAATATCAGTTAATGTTCAAAAGCTAAAATTTTGGAAACAGTATATGTGACTTTAAAAATGGAACTTATTTTCACAAAAAGGAAATAGCTAATTTTTTACTAATTTTACAATTATGCCTTTTGGGCACACTCTGCAGTTTGAAAAACTGCTCAAGACAAGAATATGGGGAGGCTTAGCAAATGGCAATTTGCAAGAATATCTTGTATATTTTATAAAGGGAGAGGCTGGAAAAATACACTCTAAATTCTCTCCATTACAGTTACTCAGTTTGTGAGGAAGACTATATATAATGATCCCTCGATTAAATGAGGACATACTAAATGTGGGAGATATGTATTTTCTTTTGTTTCTTTTATTTTTTTTTTAGGGGTATGAAAGGGGGCTTGAGTGATCTGTACCTAATGGATAATGTAGATCCATTAATTGCATGTTTGGCTTATTTCTATCTCATCTATTCATCTTGAAAACATTTGTGTAACTTTTAAAAGTCAATAGATGATAAAGAACACTATTCAGATTATATCTCTTTAAATTTGTTTTTAAATAGCTATTTTTAATTCTTACATTAATTTATACTCATTGTAGACATTTTAGAAATCATGATTAGGCCCAAATAAAGAATGCAGAATATTCATAAGATCCATTACCCAGAAATAGCACTTTTAATAACCATTGTGAGCTGAAGTGTATATTTTCTCCAAAAAGATATGTTAAAGTCATAACCCCCAGAACTTGTGAATGTGACCTTATTTAGAACTAGATAGACTCTAAGCAGATGAGATCAAGTTAAGATGAGGTCATACTGGATTATGGTGGGCCTACACAGACACAGAGAGAGAACACCCTGTTACAATGAATGTAGGGATTATATTGCATTAATTAGGCCAATGAATGTGGGAAATCACCAGAAGATATGAAAAGGCAAGGAAAAGAGTCTTTTTGTGGACTCGGGGGGATCATGGCCTTTCTAACACCTTGACTTCAGAATTCTGGATTACAGAACTGTGAAAAAAAATTTTTTGTTGTAAGCCACCCAGTTTGTGTTTTTTTGATAAGGTAGCCTAGGAAACTAATATTTGTGCATGTCTTTCTGGTAGTTTATGGAAATTTATTATCAATGTTATTTCATAAGCTATCCACTTACACAAATATCATAAATACTATTTGGGGCCATCAGATATTCTTCATAAAAGTAATTATTGATGATGACTAGTATTAAATAAAATAAGTGGTTTTGTAGTCATGTGGCCATTACCCATTAGGCTGTTTAATTTTATATTCAACCTGACTGTGCCAAAGGGTGCCAAGATTAAACATTATTTCTAGGTGTGTCTGTGAGGGCATTTCTAGATGATACTAGAATTTCAATGGGTGGGCTCAGTAAAATAGAATGCTCTCCCCAATGTGGGTGGGTATAATCCAAATTCTTGAAGGCCTGCATAGGGCAAAAGGCGGAGGAAAAAGAAATTCATCCTTTTGGTTCCTAACTGACTGGTGAGCTGGGAGATCAGTGTTTTCCTTCCCTTCGCCTTGGATTTACACCATTGGCTCCCTTGGTTCTCAGCCTTCAGGCTTGTACTGGAACTAGGTCATTGGCTTTCTTGGAACTCCGGCTTGAAGGGGCAGATTGTGGGACTTAACCTCCATGATCTTCCCTATAACAAATTTCTTCAGATCTCTCTCTCTCTACTATATATATATATCTCCAGTCATTGTTAATATAATAAATGTCTCTATTTTTCATATTACATGGCTGGACACTTTCCAGGCAGCCCTCCTGTGTGTGTGTGTGTGTGGGTGTGTGTGTGTGTGTAATGATTATACCCAATTCATGCACTTTCTTTGGATAACCTTGACTAATAGACTTACCCATAGAATTTTAAGTTTTTTTCTTCTTTCACGTGCCTATTTATTAAGTACAGGTTTGATATTTAAGAATGAGTCTAAATATTTGGAAAATTATTTGCTTTTGGAAGATACTATGCTGAATGAAATTGAAAGATGCTGAGTATTTGGCTTTGAAATTAAATTTAATCATAGTTGTATTTTATTGTAGCTGACTAAATATATGTTATATCTTCCAATTATTTTCTTTTCTTTAGGAATTATTTATTACTTCATGAATCCAATTTTGGAAGAGGTTTATTAAAATGTCTGACTATAATTATAATTTATTAACATTTTACATCTTTATTATTTCCCTTCATACATTTAGCCTATGTGGTTTTGTGCATATATTACAGGATGCATACCTTCTTTGTGAACTGTTGTGCCTTTTATAGTTATATAATGTCTTTCTGGCCATGCCCCTTGCTTTTATTCTTTCCTTAGCATTTCATTTTATTAAATTTCTTGAAACAATTTATAACTTACTGTTTTAAAAACTAAACTGACATTTTTATTTTTTAAGAGAATTTATTAATGAACACTTAAATAAATCTTATGTAACATTATTTTGTTTCTATTTTACTTTAGATTTATTTATTTTAAACTATTGTCTCTTGTTATTATTTTCTATGATTATTAATTTGATCAACTTACTATTTATCTTAATCACCATATTTATTGCTAAATGCTGATGTGCTGATTCCCAATGATTATAGTTAAATATATATATTTCTTTATTGTTATAGGCAAAAAAGATATCTACTATCCTCCCTACTTTTTCTCTCCCCACCATACCCAAAACCACCACTTAAAATGAGATATTTAAAATGTTTTCTCTCCAACACTCACTTTACTTTCCAAAAAGATTTTTAATTTTTCTTTCTCTTTTTTTCCACTATCATATTTCAAACCTCCAAAGTTTTCCTAAATAATGTCTGTGACATTTAGCTCCAAGCCTTGACTAGGTTTTACTTTAAGATATGTCTTTTCTGAGTACTCACTGATGGTTGGGAAAAATGGCGGAGTAAAGGTGACTTCCTGGCTCCATGCTCCCAGAGAAAGAGGTGAAGAACTC
>CM052439.1:164839504-164855762 GCA_028533085.1 Varecia variegata
CTATATAAATTTTAAGAAAATCAACAAGAAAAATCAAACAACCCCATCAATAAATGGGCAAAGGACATGAACAGAAACCTTTCAAAAGAAGACAGAATAATGGCCAACAAACATATAAAAAAGTGCTCAACATCTCTAATCATTAGGGAAATGCAAATCAAAACCACAATGAGATATCACCTAACACCAATGAGAATGGCCTCTATCAAAAAGTCCCAAAATAAAAAATGTTGGTGTGGATGTGGAGAGATTTGAGCACTCTTACACAGCTGGTGGGACTGCAAATTAGTACAACCCCTGTGGAAAGTAATTTGAAGATACCTCAAAGAGCTAAAAATAGAAATACCATTTGATCCAGCAATCCTACTACTAGGCATCTATCCAAAGGAAAAAAAGACATTCTATAGTAAAGACATTTGCACTCAAATTTTATAGCAGCATAATTTACAATTGCAAAGATATGGAAACAACCCACATGTCCATCAATCCATGAGTGGATTAATAAAATGTAGTATATGTACACCATGGAGTTCTACTCAGCCACAAAAAACAACGGTGATACAGCACCTCTTGTGTTATCCTGGATAGAGATTGAGCCTATCCTTCGAAGTGAGGTATCATAAGGATGGAAAAATATGCACCATATGTACTTGCCATCAAACTGGTACTAACTGATCAACACTAAGGTGCTTACATGGTAGTAATATTAAGTGGGTGCCAGTCAGGTGGGGCGTGGGGTGGGGTGAGTAAACCCATAGCTAATGAAGACGGGACACACTGTATGGGGGAAGGACACACTTGTGGCCCTGGCTTGAGGGAGGCAAATGCATTTCATGTAACCAAAATGTTTGTATCCCCATAGTATCCTGAATTAAAAAAATAATAAATAAAAAATAAAGTTATGTCATTTCTTTTTCAGATGTTTTTATTGGCACTAATTACTCAGTTAATTACTTCATTCTATTCTTTCTAGCCCCTCCCATTTAAAGTATCTCTGTTATTATGGATTGAATATTTGTGTTCCCATATGCCAAATTCATGTTGAAGCCCTAACCCCCAGTGTGGCTCTAATTGGAGATGGAACCTCTGAGAAAGTTATTAAAGTTAAATGAGGTCATAAGGGTGGGGTCCTAATTTGATAGTATGAGTGTCCTTATAATATGAGCTACCAGAACACACATTCTCTCTCTCTCTGTGTCTGTCTCTCTCTGTGCCCACGTACCAAGAAAAGCCACTGATGACACATGATACAACTAGAAGGCAGCCAACCTTTTGCAAGTCAGGAAGAGAGCTCTCACCAGAAAACAGTCCTGTCATACCTTGATTTGAGACTTCCAACTTCTGGAATTGTAATAAAATAAATTTCTCTTGTTTAATACACCTCATTTATAATATATTTTTACAGCAGTCCTAGGAAAATAACATATCTGTGTTCCAGGCTCTGTACAAAAAAAGAAAGAAAGGAAGAAAGGAAGAAAAGGGAGGGAGGGAGGGAGGGAGGAAGGAAGAAAGAAAAGAAAGAAAGGAAGGAGGAAGGAAGGAAGGAAGGAAGGAAGGAAGGAAGGAAGGAAGGAAGGAAAGAAGGAAGGAAGGGCGGGCCTCTATTCTCATGGAGTAATGTTCAATGTTATACTGTCAGTGCTAATGAAAAGAGCAGGAACATTTTTTCATATGTACGTTTGAGTAACTGCTCTCTGGTATGGTGATATTTGAACAGAGATTTGATGAAAGCAGAGTGACCAGCTGTGCATTTCCCAGGTGAAGAGTGGTCCAGGCAGAGAAGAGTATGTGCAAAGGTTCTGAGACAGGAGAGACATCAGCATACATTGATACTAGTAGAAAAGAGTGGGTGAAAGAAGCATGGAAGTTGAGATCAGAGAAATGGCTCAGTATCAGAGAATGTAAGGAATTTGAAGGCCTTAAAATTTGGACTTTATTCTGAGTAAAATGGTAAGAAAATGGGTGGTTTTGGGTGAAGCAATGACATTATTTTTTGGTAATTTCTAAGATCTCTAGCTATTGTGTGGAGATTATCAAGGAAGGGCTCAAAGGAGAGAGATACAGAATATTTTCTGGATATTTTCTAAAAATAATATATTTCCCTACATCATATGTTAGTGAAATAATACCTTAAAGTTTGCATTGCACAAATATTTTCAGTATTTTCTCTATGAAAGGATTCTAATTTGATACAGGATTCTTGGCATTTAATCCTTTATTCCCTTTATCTCTTAGCTTAAGATGTTCCACTCCTTTCGAATTTCAATTTGTGGTGGATAATATATGTCACCTTGAGAGGCTAAGAGAGCCCAGATAGCTGGTAAGACATTATTTCTGAGTGTATTGATGAGGGTCTTTCCAGAAGAGGTTAGCATTAAATAAGTAGACTAAGTCACAAAGATCCACCTTCACTAATATGGACGGGCATCATCCAACCTGTTGTGCACCCGCACAGAAGGGTGAAATTCTCTCTCTCTTATTAGCTGAAACATCTATTTTGTACTATCCTGGGACATTAGAGCTCCTGATTCTCGAGCTGGACGCTAGGACCCACAGCAGTGACTGCTGCCACACTCCAGATTCTCAGGTTTGCAGGTCTTCAGTCTTGGATTGAGAGTTACAGCACTGGCTCCCTGGTGCTCAGGCCCTCAGACTCAAACTGAATAGCACCACTAGTTTTCCTGGTTCTCCAGCTTGAAGATGGAAGATTAAGGGGACTTCTTGGCCTCTGCAATCACTTGAGCCAATTCCTGTAGTAAATTTCCATATATTTCCTCCTCATATATATTATAATTTGTGTAATCTCCATGTATACACAAATACATACACTATTGGTCCTGTTTCTCTGGAGAACCATGAATAATACACCATTGTTACTAATAAAGCTAATCTGCATTCATAGTTCTATCTTTAATTCAAAAATATTTTCCTCTAATATGAGAACTCGCCCTAACTCTACTTTCTGGAGTCTGCAAAACTCTTGTGTTTTGTTTTCCTCCATAATGCTTAGCAATGTACATTCCTCTTTCATCTAGATCAGGGGTTGATAATTTATAGCTCAAAGGTCAAATCTGCCCCCCTGCTTATTTGAGTAAATACAGCTTTCTTGGCATATAGCCATGCTTATTCATTTCTGTATTGCCCGCGAGTGTTTACCTCAGACATGCGTAGGTAGTCACAATAGAGGCAATACGGCCAGCAAAGTTTAAAAATTTACTACCTACTCTTTACAGAGAAGTTTCTGACCACTGACCAAAATCACTAATTAAATTTTGTACTCATATCCTCTTCCTCTTCATTATAAACAATAATTCTTAGGAAATGGATCTCTAAATCTCTCCACAAACTCTTATTAATTTCAAGTTGTTGCTATTTGTTCATCTGGCTCTGATTCACCAGAAGCTAATAGTACTTTCTGAAAGATCCTCTTATAATTTATTTCTCTCTATTTCAACTATACCTCTTAAATGTTGTATTTTTTCTTTTTGCTACCCTTGACCATAGTCAACCTTGAGGCTCAGAGGAAGCTGGCCAGGTGGCTTAACTAGCAAAAGATACTCAAGAAGAGGGGAATGTTGTACACAGCTGCTTCATGTTAGGCAGTCAGGCAAAACGAGGGGGCTTTCTAAACTGATTCAGGATACGTGAAGAGTTAGTAGCAGGGTGCAGGATTTCAGGAACTCAGGATTTGTCGTTAGGAAAGCATGAGTTTCTGAAAGCCATAAGGACTTTATCATCTCTTTTATAAGCACAGTGTTAATTGTAGTCCCTTTCCTTCCTTTGTTCCCGAACTTCTTTTGAAAACCTAAAATGCAGAGGTGGTTGTTATAAAGATAGAATGTTACTTATAAGGCTTTGAACTTTCCTTCTTTGTTACAATTGATCAAATCACTCCTAAATGTATTGCTACAACATATAAGACTGGTAAAGTACACTCCAAATGGTAGCATGTTTTAAATGAAGCTATGTTTGGCCACGTTCATAAACTCCAAAAAGTGGAGGGAGGTGGAAGTGGGAGGGATAGTATTCTTTAAACAATAAAAATAGCTGACACATTGAAGAGGGAGGGATGATCCTAGGAAGTTGGTTTTCTCACTGTCATGCCTGTTTCCCTAACTTCCACTTATAAGTCAACTACTGAATATCTGTCTTGGTATAGCAGCTGCTGGGAATGGTGGAACCAAGGACTTTGTCCAAATTCTTGGACTACCTGAGTTTTTGAACAGAGAGAGTTAAGTTCAGGACTTTGTTTTCTTTGGCATAAATGTGAAACTGGGCCAGAGTTTTTCAGTACAGTGATTAGAATTCCACAAAAAGAGCACTTGGCTTTAACAAGATCCATGAATCCCAAACAATGAAGGTGATACAATCTGTATGTTTGATTGTAGGAAAACCTGCCCATGATCTCCAGGCACACAAAGCATCTCCAGGAGCTTGTCAAACCTGTAGTTCAAATTCTACCCTAACACTCAGCTTAGGGTAGCATAAAGCTTCATAAAACATATATTGAGAACATAATATCAGGCTAGATTTATGTTAAATATAAGAATTCGAAGATTAAAAAATTATATAAATGTGACCTAGAGATCCACATGGAAGAGACAGACATTTAGTGTCACCTCTCAATGTCTTGTGATAAGTGCTATAGTGATGGTTTGCTTAGATGTTACCAGAGAATTGACTTAGGGTTACATCAGGTCAGTAAATTTGCTGGAAAAAAATCCATTGGTTTTCTTCATCTACTTTATTTAATTTTCTTTGCCTGGGCTTGAAAACAATGAAAAATTCTCAACTACACAAGGTTTAGCTAATAATATAGAACTTCTGTGGCCAACTATCATTCAAGATTTCAAATAAATTTTATATATTTTTCTTTTCATTTGATGTTAATGGCAAGTTCTTTGAGGAAGAGCTCATACTTGAAATCTTTATTATAACCTTAGAAAACAAAATAGATCAATGTATCAATTGTAAGTCATTAAATTATTTGTAAACCACTCTGAACAAAGGACCCAATAAGGTTATGCACTTTAGTGTTAGGGAAATTATGAGCAGAAATAAAAATGAAATCTCTATGTTTATTCTGGAAAGCCAGAATTTCACTTAACTTTGTGTTAGTGGTGTCATATAGTATTTACCCTTTTAAATAAATTATTTTCTCATGTCTTGATTTGTACAAACTAAAAGAAAAAAGATGGGATTATTTGACAGATCTTTTTTTCTGCCTAGAAGGAATGAAACATTGAAAGTATGAGATCAGAAAGAGAAATATTAAAAATAGAATTCATAAAAAATAAAAATAATAGTGCCATTTTCCCCATAAACTAGAGAATAACAAACTCTTTTTAAATGTTGTAAAGTGCTTAGTGGTTTTAAAAATAAAGTGACAACTAAATCATGTTGGCTTCATAGCCTGCAGTGAAAACACACTGAGCCTTAAATATTAACATTTGGTGGCATTTCATGTCCTATTAATGTTACGATGAAGACCAACTTCAACTAATCTGTCTTCACACAGTTCAATTTCACAGTATAATTCCAGACAAATGGTCTGCAATGAGCTAAATATTCTGTACAATATCTTGTTCTCAGCAATGATTTATTTCCCTAATAAAAAGTAACCAGCACTATTTATTTTCAACTAGTATGATATAAATAATATAAACTACAGAAAATGAATAAGAAGAAAAAAGTCCAACATATCATATTTAGAAAATAACTTTAGTATCATAGGTCTAAGAATTTGAGGACCTGAAGTTCATTTCAATCTACACTTGGGTGAATTGGCCCAAGAACCCTGAAGGTAAAGCAAAAACCTATTATTGCAAGAAAATAGAATTGGCTGCACTATTTCATTTTAGTGAGAGTTTGTTAGACATGATAAACTATAGGCCATAAACAATTGCACTATCTTGATTATCAAGACTGCAGTTGTGGTTGTTCTTTAAAACTTTTTAACAAACAGAATTATGCATTCCTTCAATTCAATAACATTTCTGCTATAACATCAGTATTAAATGTGGATTAATCTCAGAAAGTTTTGCATTATCATGTATTTTGCATTGTCACAAATAATATAAGCAAAACAGAAGTGGGATGTGTGCCAATTTGTATCAGTCAGCATTCATGTTTTAATTAGTATTTTTCCTTTGTCTACCATTTAGAATATCATAAGCATAACATTTTTTTCAGAAAAATAACCTAAATACAAGTATATTAATTTTCTATTGCTGCCATAACAAATTACCACACATTTAGCAGCTTAAAATAATACATACTTATTATCTCATAGTTCTGACACAGTGTCACTCTGCTAAAATCAAAATGTTGGCAAGGCTGCACTCTTTTCTGGAGGCTTCAGAGAAGAATCTATTTACTTGATCATTTAGATTGTTGGCAGAATATAATTTCTCAACGTTGTAGGACTCAGATTATCATTTCTTTGCTGGCTGTCCCAGGTGAAGGCCATTCCCAGCTTCCAGAGGCCACCCCCATTCCTTGGCTTGTGGCTTCCCTTCTTGATCTTCACACACAGCAATGGTGAGTTAAATTCTCATGCTTCTAATCTCTCTTGCCTCTTTTTCCAACCTTATATTTCTCTTACTGAAACTTCCGCATTCCTGTTCCTCTTTTACTGTCCCACGAGATTATTTACATTGGACCCACCCAAATAATACAGGATAGCCTTCTGTTTTAAAGTAACCTTATTTCCACCTGAAAAATCTCTTTTGTCATTTCAAGTAACGTATGCACATGTTCCAGGGATTGGAGTGTGCACATCTGGAATAGGGGCGTTATTCTGCCTACCATAGCAAGTCTCTTGAAGTATTAAGACTTCTTCAGAATCTAGCTATTAGAGTAAAAATAAGTCTTCTTTTAATAAGCAATTTGAGCGAGTTGCTTACTTTTACAGCTTCTAAATTTGCAAGCTGATATAGACTGCCATCTACCCCAGTGTTGCCTTCAGCGTCGCTGGTGGTCCTAGTAGACCAGCTTCCCCAGGGGCAAATGTTCCCCTTCAGTTTGATTCTTGTCAAAGATGAGTCTCAGACACTGTGGGATGTCCAGTCTACTCTGGCAGTGCTGTCACAAGATGGAAAGCAGGAGCAGACCAGTGGCATGGGCCAGACATAGTCAAGGGTCTTGCCTGTTTGGGAGGGTCTCCATGAGAGACCATTCTCAGAGCTTTGGGGATTCTTCCCCCTTTCTTATTCCTGTATTCAGTCCAGGTCAGCTATCAGGTGTTTCTTTCATAAAGGAAGTTTAAGGCATTCTCATAAGGATAAGCTTTGTTTTAAGGTTCATGAAAGTTGCATCTATGCTGATATGGCCTTGTCTCTATGGCAACCAGGATTTTTAGGTCTTGTTGTCATAGAGACCTGGTAATCCCTGTGCCAGAGTCAGAAATCCTTAGATCAGGTTATATCATATGGGTAAGTGACACAAAGTATAGGCCCTGTGAGATGTTTGAGAGGGCATTATGGCCCTCATTGACCTTATAGCCATGCTATACCTCTCATACTGCACCCATAATATGGGATTTAATATATTAAGTACTTGTAAAGTCCTAGCACAGTAGGTCAGAACAGAGAAAAAAGGAGGATTTCATCTGCACCTCCCTCTATCCTTTCCTTTACCTATTCCTTAATGTTTGTTGTGCCTACAAAGTGGCTTTTTTCTTTCCTCTTCTTTACTCTAGCAAATCTCTCTGTCTAAATTGATTAATTCCAAAAGCTAATTGACATGAACTAGATCTCCTATAAGTAGAGGTAAAATTTACATATTTTTAACTTAACACATATTTTTAATCCCCATCTTTCCACATTTACCTGCCTCCTGTACTTCCTACTTAGTGATTGGTTTTCACCCAGGGGACCATGGCTAACCCCAGGGACTATCCCTGACATTTTCCTCTTCATCCTGGCCTCAGTTATTCATTAAAGTCCCATTCAGATTAACAGATTAACTCTCTCAAATCTCCCCATGTTTTATATTGGGCTTTTTATTCTGGTTCTCTAAGCTCCTACTATTGCTCATTAGCAAGAGTCAATTCAAAGGATGTGTTCAAATACTCAAACTGCTGACTGCTCAGGAGTATTTAACAATTTTGTAAACTCTTTTCATCAAACACTCATTCTTGGCCTCTGTGGACCAAGATATTTTGTTTCTGTCTTCTGTCATCCTCTGTCATCATGTGCCCTTGTGATGTGTCAACTTGGCTAGATTATATGGTGCCCAGTTATTTTGCCAAACACCAGCCTAGATGCTGCTGTAAATATATTTTTAGATGTAATTAACATTGACAATCAGTTGACTTTAAGTAAAGCAGATTACTCTCCGTAATATGGGTGGGCCTCATTCAATCAGTTGAAGGCCTCCAGAGCAAAGAGTGAGGTTCACCCCCCCCTCTGAAAAAAAGGAATTTTGTCTCCAGACTGCAATATAGAAATTTTGTCTGCGTTTACAGCCTTTGAACTCAAGATTGCAGCATCAACTCTTACCTGAATCTCCAGCCTGCTGGCCACACTGCAGACTTCAAATTTGCCAACCTCCGTAATCACTTCAGCCAATTTTTTGAGATTCCTATCTCTCTCTCTCTCTCTCTCTCTCTCTGTATGTACATAAATATATCTGCTATTATTTCTATTTTTTCTACTGAACCTTCAGGAATGTCTATTCTTTTGTCCTGCATGTTTAAGGTTTGAGGCATTTTAGACTTCAAGGCTTTCTCTGAGGCCCTATTTCTGTGTGATTTTAGGTGTTTTTTCTAATTAATCTAAACCTTTCAATTAAAAAAATACAGTCCATGTGTCATTCTTCTCAACTCTTCTAGTTTATGTAACGCCTCTCAGCTTGGCTATCTCACACTCAGCATGCTTAAAACTGAGCTCTTCATCCCTCTCGTTGCCATGTCACCACGATTCATTCCGCTCCTCCACTAATCCCCAACCCAGAGTGACAGAAGTCAATCTCTAACTCGCTCCCATTTCAAATAATCACCAATTCTCATTCCTGTTGATTTTAATATCAAAATATTTTTATCTCTTTCCATTATTTCTGGCAAAATCATTGTCTAACCTAGCCGAAGCTTTTAACAAACTACTGTACATTCATTTACTTTCCCTCCTTTAATTTTCCTCCCTTTAGCAACATTTCTTTGACTTCAGGAAAAATTCTAAATTCTTCCCAGCCTATTTCTCTGGTCTCATTCCTTTCTATTACCCCCTGTCACACTATGATTCTGTGGCTGCTACTCATTTCTGTCCTTAAGGTCTTCTCTTATGCCGTATCTTTTGCCTGGGACACTCTCCTTTCCTTGCACCTGGTCTACTTCTACCTACATGTATAGCTCACTTATAATTCTTTTGTATCTGAAGATAAGTTTCCAAATTATTCTGTCATACTCTCTTTGAACTCTTTGTTTCCACTTGCTTTTAGCATTCATCAGACTTAATCTCACTAGTTCACTATTTCTCTTCTCTTATCGACTATAGAACTCATAAGGATGGAGATTCAGTTTGTCTTGTTCATGGCTCTATCCCTGTGGCTAGCACAGATCCTCAAATATTTCTAATGCTCAAGACATCTCTGTTCAAGAATGAGTTAATGGGTGCATGAACGGACGTCTATTTGCTCTATGTTGATTGATTCTTCTCAATGTTGCCTTTACTTAGTTGTTAGATTCACTATCCTAAAACACAATATACCATTCTTCTACTCGAAATCACCCCGTGGCTCTCCATCAATTTAAAAATAAAGTTCAAATATCTTGGTATGGTGTATTTGACCCTTCTTTGCCTAAATTAGGAAAAAAAATGCATTTAAATAATGGAGAACCCTAGAACTCCATTTTCCCCCTGTAATCCCAATAATGATAAGGGAGGCAAAATAATAGAATCAAAATCAGAAGTGGTATCATTTCTTAATTGATTATTCTGAACTCAAACAACTTCCCAGAGCATTAAGGAGCCTTAAAAGTTCCCAGATCTGAGGAATCAGAAGGCAGAGGAATTTATTTTGTCTTATTTCCCTTGTCTTTACCTATCCACCTCTACTCTCCACAGCTACATTCATTTGCAGATTAATGGAGAGGCAACCTCTGAGGAAACACAGTCCTGAACATTTACATACCTTTACATCCTGCCTTCTATTATTGCGCTACTGCCTGAACATTGCAGAGTTAGCTTCAGTCCCTGGTACCCCTTCTTAAGCAGTATCAAATTAATTGCACCTGCTCAAATTCACCATATTCTGACATTCATACAACAAATATTAATTGAATGCCTATTGTGTGTCAGGCAATTTTCTATGATTGAGATATGTCAGTAAATAAAACTGATCTCAACCTACATTTCAGTATCATGCATTTGCATCTTACAAACACTAATATTTCTCCCTATAAAATACAGTTTCCTCATTTCTGTTTTAATGACCCAATACTACCTTCAACCTCATTTATTTTTCCTATTTACAGTCCCTGACAAGGTAAGAGTTAAAGTAAGGAAAGCACTCTAAACTCGTTTTACACATTATCTCTTATGGGAAATCTTCCACATCTGTTCCATCAATCCTATGTGGAGCATAATTACATCACATAATACGCAAAACTGTAATTACTGAATTACTTTTCCATCAAGACTATGATCACCTTCAAATGGATGAAGTGTGGATACGCTGTCATCATCACCTTTATATCCACAAGCTCTATCCATGCTTTAGATGGAATTTTTAATTGAAATAATAGACAACACTAAATGCCATTTTGAAATCCTGTGCTTATAACTGATAAAGATAATGGGGAAAAGAGCATGGTGCAGATTGATCTGGGTTATGGACAACCAAGGGAAATAAAAGTGTGTTTCTGGCTTAAAGGATAATAGTCATAGAAGTGTCATTGATAAGACTAAGTACAGGCTGTACCACAACTGTGCTTGTTCTAGTCTTATTCTGGCTGCACAGGGATGTCTCTGAGGAAGTGAGGCCAATTCCATTGGATCTACTTGCTTTTTGGTTAGAGTTAGTGATTTCCAGTCTCTCTTACATCTCTGATGACAGAATCATACTAGTGTAAGTTTAGGTTCCCATCTAAGTTCCTCTATAGATGTCCAGATAAGGAGCTAAGAGCAGCACATACCTTATGCAGGACACGAAGCTCGTATCTTTTCCTTTATCACTCTTCAAGCCCAATGAAATGTCGCATTCTGGATGCTCAAATTACCAGATCAGACTTTATTTTTTGGCAAATAATGAAGCAGTATGCATTCTTAATGAACGTAATTTGAACAGACCTCAATTTGAGACCATAAGGAAATTTCCTTTTACTCCTCATCCCCCTCGTAAGATACCTTTATAATTAGAGTTGGTTTTTGTTTCTTTTTACTTAATGCTTATGTTGTTATTCTCATCATAGAGTATTAGCCCATGTGGACTGGACTCTGTTGCAATTTCTTCTCAAGTGTTTGAGGGCTAAATGAAAGACTAACTCTTTAGACATTTCCCTAATGAGCAGGGAGATATATACATAAAATTCTGCTTCAGCTGCCTCAGTTCTCTAAGTTCACATCTTTATTCTATGGTCTCTTCTCTCACAGGTTATGTTCTAAATTAGCATAATACAGGGCGCAGAAAACTGATGGATGATTTCAAGAGGATTTCACTTTTATCTTTCCCAGTGGTGAAATTTACTCATTCATCACTGGCTAAATTTTCTGCATTTACTATCACAATGTGGTTGAGCTGGTAGGCCTAATTCATATGACCCATATTTCAGAATCTAGGGAAACTGTATAAAGTATTGGAATCTAACCATTTAATCATTCCAGCTCACTGTAGCACATCAATATCCATGGCTTGAGATCATCTTTGTCACTTCCTGTTTTGTGCAAAATGAAAAAAATTAATTGGCCAACTACTTCCCCACCATATAGTGAAAGTAAACTGATATTGTTAGTGCTTTGCCCTGGTGATTATCCATCTTCAGTTAAACACATGGCTAAGTAAGACTGTAGATCTATTGTTACTAAGTCTACATATATATCAAAAATGGTATAGTTGCTAAAAACACAAATTGTAGAGTCACGCTGACTAGGTTCAAAACCCGGCTCCACCCCATACAGGTCACAGGACTTTGCACACATCACGTAGTCTCCTTAGGCTTCATTTCTTCACCTCTAAAATGGTGAGAATAATAGAAATTCTATTACAGAGTGAGGTAAGGATTAAATGAAATAATTGATGGGAAGTTTACAACACAATGCTTGACACAGAAAATGCACAATAAATATAGAACTTTATGCCTTATGCAGTTAATATTAAAACAGAATTAAAGCAAACTTGTACAGGGATAAATAAGAAACGTTGAATCTGCCTAATGCTCTTATATATACTGAAGATATGACATCTCCTTCAAAATGTTTGTCATTTACAAACTTCTCTATTAAGAACCCAATACTCATTGATATAAAAATGTCCATATGAGATCCTTTAGAGCAAAAAGCAAATCTTACTGATTGTGATACAATTTGGAGGTTATAAGTAGTATGATTTTACATCCTGATCTGTCTAATAGAATCTCAATTTATACCTGTCATGGTGTGATAATAACATCCTCTTACAGTCTTAAAATGATTTGGTTTGTACAACAAATTGTATGATCATGCTAATTTTAAAATATGTAGAATCAGATAAGCATTAAATAAACACTATCCATGTTCTTAATTAATTTCATTTTTGCTCAATTATATATTTCACAGGTAGATTGAAACAAAGTATAAGAAAAATATATGTTTATTTACTAATCTGCAGTTCAATTGGTCTATGTGGCCAGTTAGGTTTTCTTGACTATAAATTACAATCTATTACATACATTATTATTAGCAATGTAAGTTTCATAAGAGATTCCAAATCAAATATTCAGAGTCAACATGCTTCCAATTCATGAACCCACAATATACAACAAAAATTCCATTGAATTCTGAAGCTATTCCACCAATACGGTAAGCATTTTTTTGTATAGTATTAGAGTCCTAGTAGGGAGGTAGATATTTCAAAATCACATTTCTATGATAACCAGGTTGACATGTACATTAAATAGAAAAAGTATTATTATATCTAGTTTTTTTTTTCCCCTGTTGCTGTTGTCATGTCAATCTTCTGGCATTCCTTTTAAATTTTTAATTTTTTTTTTTATTTCAGCATATTATGGGGTACAAATGTTTAGGTTACATATATCGATTGCCTTTGCCCCACCCGAGTCCAAGTTACAAGTGTGTTCATCCTCCAGACAGTGCACACTGCACCCATTGGGTGTGAATATACCCATCCCCTCCTTCCTTCTCCCATCTGCTGGACACCTGATGAATGTTACTACTGTATGTGCATATTTAGGGTTGTTTTTAAAATTCATGTTATGCTACTATTGCTCTTCATCAAACCTTCATTTTTTAAAAAAATTAAGCGGTTTTATTATGTATTTATACGCATAAACACACATTTTATGTTTCAAACTGAAGAGCAAGAAGACTGTAATCTATATTGGGAGGCAATTTTCCATGGGCCTCTTGCATTTCTGCACTTCATGTGAGCAGAAACACTGATAGCCTTTCTCTGGACTATCTTTTCATGAATATTTGTATTTTCAGAACACAAAGAATCTTAGAGACTATTCAGGGGGTTACTCCAATGATCTTTAATTCCTACTCAAAACAATGTTTAAATATATTCATATTTGACCACAGTCATTTCAATCTCTTATTTGTGAGGTTTTTCCCTTCTTCATATGTCCTATTTTTCTTGACCCTTCACCTCCTGAAGCAGATTTATTGTGAAGCGAAATGATCCTGGCAATGTGCTCACATTTTATTAAAATATGCGAGTGTAAAGTACTTTAGCCACAATTATTTAAGGATGCTGCTTCTAGTCTGCATGGTTTCCCTCTTGTGGGTGACTTTGGAATGGCTACAGTTATTTTTGAGATCTAGCTATGGGAAGATGATTTGGGACACATTTAGCTAGAATTCAGGGTAATATATTTATGTTCAGAGTAACTTCTATATATTTTTAAGTTATTGTCAACTTTCCTGATGTAATGTCTTCCAGAAATACTTCTACGGCCTAGGCTTCTGACTCACATAAAGTCGTGACACCAAGGATTTGTACAATATGTGCTTGGACAGCTCATTCTCTTAATCTAGTCAGGGTAAAAGCTGCCTTCGCAGTACCTAAATTTGTTGGATCTTGCTACCTTGCAATTTCTTATATATTCTTATTTCAAGTTCATCTAGCTGCCAATTTGAATTTTTTTTAAAGTGTAATGAGATAATCTGCCCACTAGAAAGCTGTTCATGCTTTGCAATATGGGTATAAAATCATTTTAAGCATTCTAAAACATATTTTCAAAATCTCAGAAGTGGAACCCAAACACAAATAGTATGCTAAATTTTATTCAAAAAGTTGATATGGCTCAAATATATCATTCAATTGCAATTTTAAGACATTTTAGAGTGTTTTAATAAAACACGGAAATAACAGATGACTGATTTAGACACTTATTGGAGTTTACTTCTTGTTGTATCAATATTTGCTTATTGAAGCACTGAGAAAAAAATTGAGAAACAATAAATGGAATGCAAAACAATAGTGATAAATACAAGTGATAGAATCGATAGAAAATATTTTGATATTAGGAAGCAAATCGTAACTAATAATTCCAGGTAATATTAAATGTTGTAATTCATCAAGATGAAGAGATGAATTTCAGAAGAATGAGTGCATAATGTTTTGAATTTTGTTAATCCACTTATCACAAAGAATTAACCAGAAGAACATATCTCAAAAATGTACATTTTTGTTCATTTGACATATAATATAATCCCATGAAGGGAACATGAAAGTAATAAAATGTTATTTCCATATGGATATCAAAGACAAAGTAGTTGATGAGTAAATACTTAAAAGTAGTCACCTAATTTTAAAATACCCTGAAATGTTATAGGTCATATATTAAGAACATTGGATAGAATTTTCATCACATATATCAACACTTCTAAAAAGTTATGTGACCTAACAAATCCATTGAGTTCCAAAGATACTTTTCTAAATAATCAGTAATAATAATAAAAATATATCAATTATGCTAGAGAAGAGACAAATATTTTTCTTTTATTTAAAAAAATTACAGCATATTTTTGTATTAGAATATGATCAGGGAATATGGCCAAAAAATAGCAAAATTTTCATATAGAGGTTAATTAATAAAAATATGCTATTGTTTAGCTTTTGAATTTGTGAACCTTTTAAAATTTGTACTGTGTTGTGATTTATTTTCTCATTTTAAATTTATAGTCACTTTCATAATTTATTTCGTAGTTTTTTTCTTAAAATGGGTCCCTCAAAGTGTGTAACTTTGATGTGGGGAGTGGAACAGAGTGTTTTTCATATAACTACATGTCTTCTTTAGTGAGAGGTTGGAGATGTTTTCATATCCAGACGCTGAGTAGATAACGTTAGCGGTAAGGACATCCAGTTTAGGATTCATACATCCTTTGAGATGGGGCAACTCTACTCTCTAGCCATAACATTACACAAAAGCCTGGAACAATTTTTTAGTAGATGTTTCTCAAGGGAACTTGGCAAGTTTTCAATCTTCCATCTTTTGCAATAATGTAAAAGAAGATGGATGAAGAGTGTGACTTAACGAATTACTTGAGTATAATGCTTAACAGTCCCTGTTTGGGTTTGTTTTCTTTTCTTCTCTCTCTCGCTCTCTGTCCTTTTTACAGCCTAAGGGGGAGAAAAAGTAAGTTTTTGGTAATTGCTAGTGAAGCTTCAGGATCTTGAAGTGAATTTTGCAAAAAAGGCTCTTGAATCAATAATACCCTTAAGCAGCATTAAGGGATATGCTAAGAAGAGAGAATCCCGTGAAACACACACCACCATAAGAGTCAGATCCAGTCTCTGCACAAGCTGCGGCCTCATGGATTTCTAGGGATATAGAGGAGGCAAAGACTTGCTGATGTTAATTGATCTTGTGGTGGTCAGTGGTGTTTCCATTCAAAATGGAACAGTTATAATTGCTTGCTTTAAACATCTTCATTGATATATAATTTATGTACTATAAAGTTTATCTGTTGAAGTATACAGTTCGCTGGTTTTGAGTATATTTATAGAGTGATGCAACCACCACCATAATTTAGCAGTCATTCCCCATCACACAGCCTCCTCCCTGACTGCATTCCCATCTGTCATAGGCAACAACCCC
>CM052439.1:164855862-164866265 GCA_028533085.1 Varecia variegata
ACTCATCATGTAGGTAAACACCCGTCCCCTCCCCCCCCAACACCCCGAGTCAGATCTTCAAGTATGTCCATTTCCCTGACAGTTCGCTTCGCTCTCATCATGTAGATATACACCCATCCCCTCCCCCCACCTCTGTCCGACACCCAATTGATATCATTCCCAAATGTGCACCCAGGTGTTGATCAGGGAAACCAATTTTCTGGTGAGTACATGTGGTGCTTATTTTTCCATTCTTGGGATACTTCACTTAATAGAATGGGTTCCAACTCTCCCCAGGAGAACCAAATTTATATCACCCTAACTGATAATGCTGACCACCCTTTCATGTGTTTACAGGACTTTTGTACATCTTCATTTGAGAAATATCTATTCAAATATTTTTCCATTTTATTGTATTTTTGTCTTTTTATTATGGAGTAAGATTACTTTAGTTTTTTAAATTGTAGAATATATATATATATTTAGAAAAGTTGTAGATTTACAGAGAAATTGAGCAGATAGTACAGAAGTTTCCTATATATTCCCACCTCCCCTACAGTTTCCTTAGTGCTAACACCTTAGATTAGTATGGTACATTTGTTGCCATTAATAAAATAACATCGCACACTATAATTAACTTAAGCTTATAGTGTATTCAGATTTTTTTTTAGTTTTTACCTAATGTGTACAATTTTGACGCCAATATTAAAATAACTTTTCAAACCTTTTCCTTTTCCTGTGATTCCCCACAACTTCATCACAAAGAAAGCAGCAGAAGGTGTTTCTGAATATAATAATGTCAAGAAGACTTTTCCTATACATGGGGACAGATCTACAGCTAATGTAGTTTGGAGCTTCACCCTCACTCTCATGAACCCGTGCAAATGCCCTGGGTGGAGCTGTAGCAATGGGTTCACATGCTTATGATATCTTTAACTTAAAAAAATGAGATTTATATGTATACTTTTGCAAAGAAGTCTCCAAGCATTGAAAAAACTTTAAAACCATAAAACTTGGATAAACTCCCAAACACACTTTATTATTCTATAATGTAAAACAACACCAACTAGGCTTGGTATCAAATTTGTCATTGTTCTTTAAAGATTTCAAATTAAATATATTTTAACTGTCAATAAAGCTAAGGGTTTCCAATCAGAGGAAACCTATTATTTGGGGCTCAAACAAGAGTGACAGGAAAATGTCATCTTTTACTGATTAATCATCCCTAACGACTAATGTCAGATCCTAAGCTGAAAAGAGAGGACAGGACAGAATAAAATGCACTCTACTTGTTTGAGGTGATACCAATTCTGTTTGAATATTATCACTTCTCATGATTAGTACTAGATCTCTACAGGATAAAGTCACTTCAAATTTAATATTCACCAACCCATTTCTTATCATGTCTTTTGAGCACAGTTTTTCTTACATTATTCAAATCTACTTGAATACTCCTGTGAGAAATTCCTTCTGGGTCTTAGTTTTAAAAAGTATAACGCTACAGGGAAAATAATTTTATTTTTATCTTATGAATGTGGTGAATTGTAAGAATTATAAAATTTCTGATATGGTTGCCAGAAAGCCTACAGCTAAAATATAAGACATTCATCTACAGAACATGCCCAGATCTATATATAACACATTATAGCCTGAACTGTCCTAGTTTGCCTATCTTCTCCTGCTCCTAGATTTGAGTTAAGCCATTTTATTTTTCATTACATGTTTTTTTGCAAGTCATCTCAAAATTTGTTTTGGAATAAAGCAGGATATATACAAAAGAATTATTAATAATCAAATAATGAATGGAATTAAAGCTGAGCCATGATATAAGCCTAGCTTTGTGGGTGTCTCTCTCTAGTTTCCTGGCATAGATTAGAAGTTGAGAAAATTTGTCTTAATTCCATTGTACTATTAAAAAAAAAGCTTCGCTAATAACTTTTAGATAGAAATTTCACAGTTCTGCAGGTTCAGGATTTGCTTTGCCTAAATAGTTACCTTCATTTCACACATCAGTTTCTCTGACTTAGATTTTTTAAAAGCCCTGATTGATTGTTTCAAGTATTAAGATCTCTGCTATACACTCAACACTCACCAACCCAGTGTTAATCTTGAATCAATCCTTAGGAATACTATAAGGATTTTGCCTACAATTGTGGGATGTCTGGATTTAAGTTTATGATTTCAAGGATCTATCAATATAGCCAATCTTAGATTAATATTCTATATCTGTTTTCTTATCAAAATTTTGCTCAATTTCCTAATTCATTAAATTTCTGTGGAAATAACCATCTCCTTGATTCAATCCTTCTTCGTACCCTGTCTTACTCTTGCCAGGCCCCTCCCTCTAAAATAGATTCTTTCCCAAACTCCTAGCCAGTAGTTAGGTGGTTCATCCTAAACAAAAGATCCACAGCCCAACACATGCATAATTTCAAGGGGTCTCCTATTTAGAAAACCTCCAACCACTATTGATTGTCTCTTATACATTGGGTTCCAAGAAAGAAATTGTCTAAAGATAGCTTAGGGCTACTAGCTCATGTCTGGCCTGTTTTGATTCCCTTCCCACCTCCACTGAGCAGTGCTGCTGAGGTTACGTCAAACCCACAGAGTTACAACGCAGTTACCTCCTTGTTTGCTTTATTATGGGGACAGTGAGCAAATGTGGGATTTATTCTAATGACATAAATTTCTGGTTTGAAAGAAAGGGGCAGTGTTTACATGCAAGATGGACAAGGAACATTTGCTAGTGTATGTGAATCTCATGTTTTATCTCAAAACTTATAGTTCATAAAGTTACGGGGCCAGCTGATTATCTTTTTATTATTATTTTTAGTTTTCCCATAGCTGAGGACAAAAAAGATGATGAGAAATTTTTCTGAAAATCTCTTTCTCTCCTTTCTTTTCTTTCTCTCTTTTTAAGGCACATTCTGTCCTCAAAAAAATCAAAACGTATCAGAATAATGGTCTAGTCCAACTTTTCTTGGCTTTCCTGTGAAAGAGGCACATTTCTTCGGTGACAGCTCTGCTTCGGTAGAATCTCTGTATATACCAAACAGGAAATTGAGAAATGGTCTCACCACCAAATATTTCCACAATTTACTCTGTTAAATTCTATATCAAACTTATCGATTTTTCAGGAAGAAAATAGCCTCACCAGAGGCATACTCGTTACTGTCAAGTCAGATTTGTGTTTTTACACTAATGGCTAAAAATCAGGGGCCCCTGTGCTTTAGAGACTGAACAATGAGGACTAGAAACATAATGCTCCTAACTATGAAAGCAGATGTGTTACAAGTAATGGATGATGATATTTCAGGACCTGAGCAAATAACATGGAGAGGAGACTGATAGATACAAAGCCTGCAACAGACACATCCTTTAGACAGTTTATGTATCGAGCATCCCATGGCATTTTTATACTACGGATCACTAAAATCATCATATTAGTCACTGCTACCATAGATGTGTTTCATGATTAATGATTGGAAACCATTGTAATAAATATCAGAATAGAAAAGGATGTTCTAGTCAAGGTTTTGAAATATATTATAGCTGAGTAAGTACGGGAATGCCAACAGACCTGAAAACAACTTTGTGTCATCACTATAATTTGTTCAGGTTGTTCCATCATAAACATTGTCCTTTATAAAGAATGACCTTTGTGATGGCTATGCTTTGCACAATATCATTTTAGTAACAAAATTAATACTTGTTGCAGTATATTAAATCTCAAAAAAATGAAGGTCCAAGAGTGTGCAAGAAAATTGTAAGACTGAAATAAATCTTTTGGAATTGACCCATGTGGTTGTCCAAGATAGATCAGGTTATATTGCAAAAACAAATATCTGTGGCTCAATTCACCAGAGGGTTTTTTCTTGCTTATACCAAGAACAGTCTGAGTTCAGTAACCTTCCGGACCGGTGTCTTCCATGTGGTGTCTCCATGATTCAGCTGCCTACACCTTGCTGCTCCTCTATCTCAAACATCCAGTCTTGGACACCACCAAATACACCTGCTGCTGCAAATGACACAGGTCACTTGTGCTTATAGGTCATTGATGAATACTAAACATATGTTCCACTAACTCCAAGAGGGCTGAGAAATGTGGTCTGCTCAGGTGCACAGAAAATTGAGTCCTAGAAACATCTGCTACACTAATAGAAAAAAATGAGATGATTTTCTAAATGAACTCTTGTCGGCAAAAGAAATTGATTCTATCTAAACGACTGTTATTTTTGCTGTCAAGGTTTTGAATTTTATTTTATATGGTAACAAAGTTTAGAGTCAAGTTTGCGAGGTATTAGACTATTTTCCTGATTGAAATCAATTTAATTTTATATTGAATTCTTAGTCACTAAGTTTACAATATTAATTTATTTATAGTAAAACATCATACAATTACATATGATGGTATTAAATACTATCTAGAAGTCAAAGCATATTCTATTTGGTTTCTTTAAATCCCATATTTCTACACTATATTTCTCACCACTGTATTGTATACAGACAGAGCAGAGTTAGGCATGTAATAAGGAGGTGTTGATGAACTAGCTTTAGAACTAGTTTGAGGCAACTGTCTTTTCACTCTGCAGCATATCTTTCTCACAGGACCCCCACCACCAAAACCATGTAAAAGCTGCTAACAATAAGCAACCCTGCAATTCTCAGTTGCACGCATTAACTATGGATGCCATGAGGATATACATACACATTTGCTAGCCACGTTTTGATCAGCCTCACTGGTCAGTCATTCTCTCTGAATGTAAAATAGAAAGAGATTTAATATTTTTATCCCAGCATGGGACATTTAACAAGAAACTTCTATTCTTCTTAAATTGTGTACTTTTCTAGTGTCCCATAACAAGAATTTAAGGTGCTATTTAAATTCCATGAAATTTCTCACAGGAAAAATACCTATAATATAATTCTTTTAGCTTTTATTTCCCTACTTTTTTCATGACTATAATATTAATGTAAAATTATTTAATTCAAAGTACATACTTTTTTACTATTTATTTTTTATTTCAGCATATTACGGGGGTACAAATGTTTAGGTTACATATATTGTCCTTGCTCCACCTGAGTCAGAGCTTCAAGCATGTCCATCCCCCAGACGGAAGCACATAATTTTTTTAAAATTTTAATTGGCATAACAATTGTATGTATCCATACATGTATTCATTGTGTAATGACCAAATCAGGGTAATTAGTATATCCATTATCTCAAACATTTATCATTTCTTTGTAATCAGAACATTCAAAATCCTTTCTTCTAGCTATTCTGAAATATTCAATACATTGTTATTAACTGTAGTCACCCTAGTGTGCAATAGGGAACTTGAATTTATTCCTATTAGGTTGGTACAAAAATAATTGCCATTTTGGACCACGAATTTTAAATCATTATAACTAGGTGCAAACACATCTTTATTAATCAAAGTAGGAACCATTAAAATCAACACATTTTTTGCCAATGAGAAATGTTTGTTTATTCCTGTAGTGTAAAAATCCATGTTTCGGGATACCACAAACTCCTGGAGAGCATTTTCTGCATTCTGATGGTTGTGGAAGCATTTTTCCTTGCAAAAAGTTGTCGAAGATGCTTGAAGAAGTGGTAGTCGGTTGGCAAGACAACCAATGGTGAATATGGCAGAAGAGGCAAAACTTCATAGCCCAATTTGTTCAACTTTTGAAGCGTTGGTTGTGTGATGTGAAGTAGAGCATTGTCATGGAGAAGAATTGGGCCCTTTTTGTTGAGTAAAGCTGGAAGCAGGCATTGTAGTTTTCGGTGCATCTCATCAATTTGCTGAGCGTACTTCTCAGATGTAATGGTTTCATGGGGATTCAGAAAGTTATAGTGGATCAGACTGGCCATAGACCACCAAACAGTGACCATGACCTTTTTTTTGGTGCAAGTTTGGCTTTGGGAAGTGCTTTGAGCTGCTTCTTGGTCTTTGACTTTTGGCAGTATGATTACATTGTGCCTCTGAGAGGATCTGTTTGTGTTGAAACTGTATGGGTTCTTTAAACTTTATGGTCTGGATGTCCTTATCTCTCTCAAGACTTAGGAAGTTTTCAGCTATTATCTCATTGAATAAACTTTCTGTGCCTTTCTTCATCTCTTCTAGTTCTAGAAATACCATAAAGTGAACATTTGTTTGCTTGATGGTGTCCTATATTCCTGTGGATTTTCTTCATTCTTTTTCTTTCCTTCTTTTTTTTTTTTTTTCTTTTTCTCTCTGGTTATTTCAAAAGACCTCTCCTCAAGTTCAAAAATTCTTTTTTTTTTTTTTCTGTTTGATTTAGTCTGCTGTTGAAGGTCTCTTTTTTTAAAAAAAAAAATTATTAATTGAGTTCTTCAGTTCCATGATTTCCATTGCATTCTTGTGATTTCTTTGTTGAATTTTTCATTCAGATTGTGGATCATGTTTCTGATTTCATTGAATTGTCTATTTGTAGTCTCTTGAATCTCACTGAGTTACATTAAGATCATCATTTTGGATTTCTTTTCAGGCAATCCTTAAATTTGTATTTCTTTGGGGTCAGTTACTGGAGAATTAATGTGCTTATTTGGTGGTGTCAGGTTTCCTTGCTCTTTCATGTTCCTTGTATCCCTGTGTTGATATCTGTACATCTGGTGGAATGGTCCCCTTTTCCAATTTTATAGAGTGGTTTTCATAGAAAAAGACGTCCACACTTTGGGTAGTGTGTGGTGGCTGTGGTTTTTGGTGGGTGCAGTCATCTAGTCTCCATACAGATTTTCAGCTGTAGTCAACTTCAGTGATGCCTTTGCGTGTCTCAGAGGCCTAGGCTGCAGGATTTTGTGTGGCCACTTTTCCAGATCAAGATTGGGCTCCCTGGGAGTGGCATGACTACCTGGCAAGTGTGCCAGGAATGTGCATGGACAGGTCCATTGAAAGATAGTGATGTTCCCCTGAAAGCAGCAAGCCTAGCTGGGGAACATGGGGCCAGTCCACTGGCTTTCAGCAGTTCCCCTCTGGAATCAGTGCATCTGGTTGGCGAGTATGCAGGTGGTATGGGGGGACCAATTAGCCAGCTTGGAGTGAAGTCCCCCTGGAAGGGGTACACCCAGCAGAGTTCACTGGAGTGCACAGGGTCTGGTCAACTGACTCAGACTAGGGCTTCTTTGAGGGCAGCATTCCTGGCTGTTAAGCCTACTGATTGTGTGAGGAGCCAGTCTGGACATGACTTTGCTGTGCAGGATCACCTGTTCCTTTGGGGACAGGGTGCCATGTAGGCACTCTGCAATCTGGTGCCAGATTGCTTGTCTTATTCTCTGAGAAGCTGGGTTTGGGGTGCTGTAGTATACAAGATGTGGAAGGCAGAGCACCTCTTGCACTGCTGTTCTTAAGGCGCAGGAGTCTGCAGCAGCTCAGTGGAGGAATGGTGCTCTACTGTGTGTGAATGCAGTATCACCGTAGTGTAGCCTCAGGAATAAAATGATGCAGTGACTACTGGCTCCCAGAGCAGGATGTACTTTAGCTGTGGTTCCAGTTTCAAGATGATATCGTACAGCTGCAGTTTGGATCGTGGAGTGGGGAGAGGAGCACAATGTGGGCTTTTTCTTTGGGGCAATGTACCTATGTGGTAGCAGCTCCCCAAACCAAGCTCAGCTCGGGGCCTTGTTGGAACTGTAGGATTCTCCATCAACAAAATTATAGGTGTCTATGATGTTAATGAGAGCTGCTGGGGACCTCCTGCTTACCTTTTCCCTACTGGGGCAAGTGCTTTCTTTCTCTGGGCTAATCCTTGCTGGGAATAAGTTGTGGCAGAGGCAGGGGGTTTCATTTCCTTCTCTATGAGGGCCTCCCTGAAAATCTCCTTACTCCACAGTTTTCTCATCTCTCTCCAACTGTACTCCAGCACTCTCTCAAACACTCCAGTTCTAATGTATTTGTTTATTCATTGTTTTGGTCCTTTTTTGTAAGGGCTGTGGGCATTAGTCTTCTCTAGTCAACCATTTTGCTACACCTCTTTAGATTTTTTTTTTCTTGTTTTTGTTGGAAGATTTATCTATATTTTTGCTGAAGAGAGATTTTTTCCTAGAGAAAATTCAGCCAGTGATTTTAATCTTTCTCATTGTGTGTGTATTTTCTCATGAAATTAATATTGAAATGCTCATAGGTCACATAGCTGAGTTGTTATATTAAATGTTTGGTCAGGAAAACATATAAAAAGAGAAAAACATAAGTTTAGTATTGTTTTCATTATAAATGTTTTAAAATGTGTGGGTGGCACACATTTGAAATGACTTACCAGACATTTGCTTTACATTTTTATTCTTAATAATGATTTAGAAGAATTTAACCCATTTTTCAACTAATGGGTGATTTTTTCTGAATTACAGAGACAAACTCACCTTAGCTATGCATTTTCCCAGGACTTCTTCTAGGCTCACCCCTTTGCAAAGAACGTTGGAAATATCTCTATTAATTTCAAATTAAGATAAGATCTTTTCCTTGAAAAACTAACATTTATGCTTGACTTTTGGAGATCATTTAATTGTTATTTCTATAGGCTTTTATTAATGATTAATTAGTAATAATGTTTTTGAAAACTTTATTTGAATGATATATTGAGTTATAATTTTTATAGAGTGATTTGTTAATGGATGATTTTAGGATATAAAGAAACTTATACTTGAATGTCTCTGAGATTTTACAGAATGATTTTATAACTTTTGGGATCCATTTCCTATTATATATGCTGAGCTCACTGAAATATATATTAAGGTCAGCAATTATTTTTAAATATTGTGATATTCTATGACATTGTGGATTTAATGCACATATTTCCTTATACAAATGCATTGACGTATAGAGACAATAAAATGTTATTTTAACTAATTATATTTTATTATACTGAGTAATTTTAAGAATAAGAATATTTACTATGAATTTTAATGAGCAAATATTTAAATAATTTCCCAAATGTAAAAAACTGAAACATAATTTACACCTTTATTCACAAGTTGTTATCAGTTATATCAGTATGTTATTATTGTTAAACCAACTATTACTGACATAAATCAAACTGGAGCATAAGGTACTATAATTTGAGTACATTGTTGGATTTAGTTTGCTCAAGAGAGTTATTGTACTGTAAGTTGCTAAATTCAAACTGTCTTTTCAGTTTCTGTTTTAAAGATTTTTTGATAGCTTTTTAAAATGACAAGGAGCATGATTTCTTTTTCAATCATTTGAATGCTTTCTAAAATAGTGGGATTACTTGTACCTTGAATGTTATTCAATGTACAATGTAACAGAACTTACTGATGAAATTATCTAGACTGTGTGTATGTGTGTACATGTGTGTATTTGATTATTTTGATTACTGATGTAATTTCTTTAGCTATAATTGATGTTTCATATTCAGGTTTTCTATTTCTTTTTTCATTTTTTTGAAAGTTAGTATTTTACAGATATGTGTCATTACATCTAGATTTGCAAATTTGTTGGCATATTCATTTATCACGTTCTTTTCTGATATTTTAATACATACACTTTGTATTGACTGACTTTTTTCAATGCTGATTTTGTACCTTTGCTATCTCTCTGTGTTATTCTCTCTTTGTCTCTCTCTCATTCCCTTTTTGTCAAAACTTTACATTTTATTAGTTTTCCACTGAATAAGTTTTGCCTTTTTTGATATGCTCCATTAAATGTTTCCTTTCCATTTTTTACTTTCTATTAATTTATGACATTTCATTAATTATTATCTATCTTTTTGGGGGGTGGCTTTTGCTGTTGTTTACCTAATCTCCTCATAAGAAGTATGGTTATCTAATTTTATAAAATTCACTGCAATTTTGTATGTTAAAAAGATATAGGAAGATATTAGCCAACATTTATATTTTGTAGTAGGTTTTAACACAATAGGATAAAGGGTCAAGTAAAATTTGAAAATAAAAGGCAAATGCAAATTTCATATACATTGTGCATCTGATAGATAAAACACTTTAAAATATATTAATCAACTTGAAGTTAGAGTAATGCAGTTTTGGGCATTTTTCAATCAGAATTTTATTTTATTTTTTGCTAGGATATAGTCTTGACAATCAAAATTTTATAATAAGTAGCTTGGAAATGTAAAGGGAAATGGATTTCTTTCTAAATTTCATTGTTATGTGGAACACCACACTTTCATATGTGAAACTGGAGATATTTTGAATCAAGTAAATAGATTTTCTTTTTTTTTAGACAGATACACCTGGGCTAGAGTGCCATGGCATCATCCTTGCTCACAGCAACTTCAAACTCCTGGGCTCAAGCAATCCTCTTGCCTCAGCCTCCTGAGAAGCTATAACTACAGGTGTGCACCACCACACTTGGCTAATTTTTACTGTTTTTAGTAGAGATGGGGGTCTCACTCTTGCTCAGGCTGGTCTCGAACTCCTGAGCTCA
>CM052439.1:164875877-164888786 GCA_028533085.1 Varecia variegata
AAAAAAAAATAAGAGTTTAAATAGAATGTCACTTAATACATTTTAAAGCACTAAATGCTTACCTCATGCTAAATATTTTTATTCTAAAATTTAATATGTTTTAGAGTTGAATGTTATTTTTTTAAATATATGCAAGTGGTTTATTTTATATAATTATTAAAATAACATTGATTTAACACTAAACACTTTAAATGAGACAAATATTCTACTACCAAAACATAACATGAAGGTTACAGTGAAAATATAAGAGAGGAACTAGAAATGTAATAGGTAGAAAATTAGTATTCTTTTTACAAGTTATATTTTTGAGCCCATGTTGGTCTTGAGTATCTTTGGATCTTAATATTAGCAAAATAACTTTTAACATTGTCTCTTAGTGTATTAAAGAAGTTATTATTAGAAACAAATTTTAAACAGTGACTTTAGTATGTCTGAATTCTCATTATTCAAAAGACAAAATGGCATAAAAACAAATATCAAAAGGCATAGACAGATATTAATAATAAAAATGTGTAACAGTAACCTCACTGGTTTTAATAATAATTTAACATTTTATTTCTTTGCACACACACACAAAGCTGGGGATAATTTGTAAGACCTTTCTTCTATCCATATACTCTTGTGCATGTTTCTCATTGTTCACATGTTCACTCATTTTGTACATCTTTTCTTTCTCGGCTCCTGGGCCATCAAATACCAGGTTCTACCTGATTTATTAGGAATTGTTTCCTCCCTAATTATCTTCTCTCCAGTTTCTGCCTTTATTTTTTGTTTAATTTTATTATGTTAAATTATATGAAATCTTTCAGAACTGGTGGAGTATAAATCAATATTTAACCCTCACAGGGGTGTCATCAACCACTGCCTCGGTTCAGAAAGTCTCGATTCTATTGCAATATCCACAAGTGCAGGAGGAGGTATGAGTAACTGATCACTATCCCCATTTGATTTTCAGGATCAACTCCCTTTTCATTGATAATAAAGGGACCCCGAAGTGTTGTGTGAGGAAACTCGTGTTCCAGTGGCAAGAAAAATGATAGGACAGGTGTCACTCATGAGCTGTACTCAGATATTGACATGCTGATGCTTAGAAAGGAAGCAATAAGTGAAGGAACAGCTAGCCTAGTACCTACATTTACACATGTGCTATTCTTTTTGGAGTAAGGTTTGGGAGACTTATGTATGCTGACTCAACTACCAGTTTGCTCCTGGGCTATCTAATACTGGAATGCATATGATTATTGAGCAGCATTCTTTTTTTGATGACTCCCTCAGTGTGTTCTCAGGTTCATGTGCTCCCTACTATCTCACTGAAAAACTCTTCACGCACCTCTGGGTTGTTTTGTTTTGTTTTGTTCCATCTAAACTATCTATCCTGGCTCTCAGTTTATTTCCCCCAAGGGCATTTTTCTCATTCTATGTTCTCCCTGATAGCACTGAGTTTTTTGGCTAATTACTCCATTCTTTTCCTTTGGAGAACCCAAGATTTGAGTAGTGTGAATCCCTCAAGTGAGGACATACAATAGCCATCTCAGAGAGAGTCCAATTGGTCAAAGTTACTTATTTGCCTTAGATTGACATAAAGAGATTTTAAAACAAATACCATTTCCCCAAATCCACTCCAAAAGACACTCAGACTTTCTGGAGGCCTGCAGGCTCTCTGTACGTTTTATAATTGTTCCTCAGGTGTTTGTGATTTGCATGGAGATTGAGAAACACTAGTTTAAGCCAATTATGTTAGTTCCTTCCCTCCTGCCACTGAATGTCCCATTTCTCTTGCTGGTAATTGATTTGGGCTGGAGTACATGAGCATGCTCCATAACACTGACCAGCGAAGCATGAGGGGAAGTGTTTTAGGGGATTTCTGGAAAATGTTTATTGGCTCTTCAGGGTTTAGAAAGTCAGAGCCATTTGAACATTCTCATGCCAAGGTTTGAGCCCTGTTATTTCTGTAGTCATTTTATAACTATGAAATAAGATAGCATAAGGATAAGTAAAAAAAAAAAAAAATGAAGAGTTCTAAGCATAAGATGGAAAAAAATTTGATCATTAATACATTTGACCTAATTAACTGGTCAATCCAGGAGGCAATCCTTTTTCTTATAATAAAAAAGTAATTATTTAAGATATTTTATAGTAGATTTTTGGTTTCTTCCACCTCAGATTTTTTTGGGGGGCGGGTTGTATAACAAACCCAATGCCTGTATCAATGACACAAAACTATTTTCTTTCAATTTTTGCACCTATAAGTTATCAAGAAGAAATGTGTACATTCATATTTCTTCAGAAGCAAATAATGGGAAAAACATTTAAGTCTTTGCTTTAATGCAGTCTGAATGTTCCATATTTGTCACTTAAAATAAGAATTGTATTCTAATCTCACTTCACATTAATTTCCCACTCAAACTTGCATATTGGGAATTTCATGGAACATATGGATGTGTTTGGGGACTAGAAAAAGGATACACTATTTTCTGAATAAACATAGTATGTACTTTTGTTTCTTTTTAAAGTGTTCTACAGCTCTGAAACCTTAGAAAGTCATCATTCCCCTGCGCCTTACCCAAGCATGACTCCCATTTACTTTGTGATAAATCAAAACACACTCTAACATTCCATAAATCCTTTAATCATATTTCCTCTGGGTGAACAAATAAAGGGTGCTGGTTGGATACTTGTATTTTAAGAGATGTAAACACTGTAGAAATTAGCACTTCATATGCTCAGTGGAGATGACTTGAATGATGACAGAAGACCAGAGAGCTGAAACTTATAAAAAATATCTTTGGAAATTGTATTAAGCTGATTTGTTCTCATGATTGCTTCTTTAATCATATATTATCACTCTCTCATCCATCAAATGACAAGGCAGAGTCATCAGCTACAAAGTCCACCAACACAAAATTTTTCTTGCTTATAAACACTTTCTGGTATTTGTTTATATGCAAAGAACAGAGCGCAGTAGAATTCCCACAAAACTGCCTTGTGGTAGTCATGGGTCAGATGCCAGGTGAGAACAAAGAACATGTAATTGTAATGACACGATGACTTAGGTCTTTAGTTAATGTGGAATGCCATTTTCCTCCTCTCCTCACATTCCAATATAGATGCCTGCAAAGGGCAAAACTGTCAGCTGTATTAACGTTCATGGAGAAATCAGAGATGACACAGACACTGGAATGAATTTTCACCCAGCTTTCTCCATAGCACAGTTGAAAAAGCAAGATCTATTCTTAAACAGAGAACTAACAAAATAGCAGTGAAAGCAATGAAAAATTAATCAGCATATTGCTTTGTGTAGGGCGATATAAAATATATTAAACAACTATTGCTCTTTAGCAGCATTCAACTTAAAATGTAAAAACACAACTGAGTTTAATTCTCTGTATGAAGAAAATTAAAATCTCTCTGCCTTAGCCCAAGTGTGGGGTATTAGAGTTGATAGATTTTCACGAGAAAATTTCATAAAGACAATATTCTAGCTCCTTATAATAACAATTTCAGGAACTGGTTTAACATTATGGTTTTTGTTTAATGTTGAGTAGTAACCCTGTGACTATTGTCTCTATCCACATTTTGACATGGTGCTTTGGAAGACACTATCAATTTTCTTGTTTCATGTCCCTGTATGAAAATTTCATTCAGACTTTATTACTCTGTGAAAAACTCTGTCTTTCCCTAATGGTTTGGTAAGCAGTCTTTTATAGGATAATTAGACTCATGAAACTCATCATGTTTATGCATTTGGCTTACCTGTCAACAGGCCTAGCACAAAGATTTGTGCTCATTTCCAGTTGCTCCCCTCAGGCTAGATTCTTTGGAAGAAACATTTTCTTCTCACTATATTCTTTTTTTGTTGGTGTATTTTCCAACCTTATTGAGGTATAATTGACAATAAAAATTGTATATATTTAACTCGCAACTTAACGATTTTATATACCTATACATTGTGCAATATTCACCTTGAGCATGCAAATTAGCACATCTATCACCTCACATAGTTACCGTCTCTCTCTGTCTCTGTGTGTGTGTGTGTGTGTGTGTGTGTGATGAGAATACTTAAGATCTCAGCAAATTTCAATTATACAAAACAATACTGTTGACTATAGTCACATTGTTGTACATTAGATCTCCAGAACTTATCTTGCATGACTAAAACTGTGTACCCCTTGACCAACGTCTCTCCATCTCCCCCTCCCTCCAGCCTAAGTTAGATATAGTGATTCCAGCTCTGAAGATGTCACTGTAACCTAGTTTCTGTGCAGCAAAGATTACAGCATCCCTCAGTGGCCAAGAGTATGGGTGTCCATGTCAGTGGTGAGGGATGTTGTGTCCCTCAGTGGTGAACACTACTGAATCCTCCTGGTCTCTATTTCCCCCGTAGATGGAAGTCATGACAAAAGAGACCCATCTTGGTGCTGGGCCCTACATGTATGTGCACTTGCAGCTGTGGTGGTACAAGTGTCTGTCGGATGCGTGGGCACATGTAGAGGAGGTGAGGAGCTAGCATTAAGAGCATGGGGATGTGTGGAGCAACTATAGCCTTGGGATCTTGGTCACAGGCTTGACCACCGTGGTGGTGGTGCAGGTGTTCAAGCTGTGGGTGTTCCCACTGAGGCAGTGGCACTGATTTCTGAGGTGTGGATGCTTGCTAAGTGGCTGCAGAGCCAGGGTTTGGACTGTGGGTGACAGCACCTCCAGTCCTGGGCACGTGCATGTTGCAGGGAGGAAGGGGGTTGGCTTCAACTTGGAGTGGCATAGTAGTGGCCCCTTCTATAGGGTGTCCGCAGCAGTTGGGATGGCTCCTGAGGTCCTCAGTTGTGAACTTTGCTGGGTCCTTTGCAGAACAGAACACTGGGGACTGCAGTGGCATTTGCCATGTGGCTGGTACCGATAGCTTCATCCTCCTTTTTTATTCTCAGCCATCATCAGACATTTCAGCTGTGCTGATCACCACAGGGAGCTGGGTGAAGTGAAATCAAAGCAAGTCTTTTGAGTAGTGCCCAGGAGGCTGCAGAAGCTGGTTACTCACCCTGTTCACCTATTCCCTACAAGAGGAATTCACAGGTCTGGAAGTTTCCTCATAGTGCTGAGCTGTAACAACCAGGGGGATGGGATGATGCAGGCACAATGACACTTTTTTTCCTAACCTTTTTTTCTCATTCTGCATTGTGTTGCGGCACTTTTACTGGACTTCTGAGCTTTCCCAGAGCTATTTTTATTTTTAAATATCTCTCTAGTTGTTAATTTTTGGGGGGATATAAAGGATAGAACCTCCTACTCTATAATCTTGCTGTCATCACTTCATTCTTTTCTAAAATAAAAAAAAAATATCTTTTGCTTTAATTTCTCTATGATTTGATTATAATTTTAGCTTTCATTACAAGCTCCCTTAAATGATTTGACTCTATGCTCATTCTGTCTTTGTTTTATTTCATGTAAAGCAAAAATACATCACTTTGCTATAGCTATTATTATTCATACATTCATATTACTTACATTAGAGATGAAACAATTGGGAGTATCAAAGTTAGATAATTTGTCCAGGATTGCACAGCAAATATATTTCCTAGGTCCGGGTTGAATTTAAAATCCATGACACTAGACACTACAATCCCAGCTCTATCAAAAGTCAGAAAAATAGAATTTGTTCTATTCTAAAAGAGCAATCTGTCCATTTTCTTTCTCTTTTTTTCCCTTTTTTCTTCCTTCCTTCCAGCTCTCCTCCCTTCCTTTATTCCTTCTTTCTTTCCTACACTCTGTTTTTCTTTCTTTTTTTAAATTGTTACTTTCTGCTATAGATTGAATTTTTGTCCCCTCCAAAGCTCATGTTGAAATTTGATTCCCAATATTGGAGGCGGGGTCTAACGAGAGGTGTTTGAGTCATAAGAGTGAATCCCTCATGAATAGATTAATGCCCTCCGTGGGAGAAGGGAACTAAATGAGTTCTCACTCTCTTAGTTTCTGCTAGAGTTCCCCAGAGAGCTGATTGTTAAACAGCCTGGCACCTCCTCTTTTTTTTTTTTTTTTTGTTGCATCCTCTGTCACCATGAGATCTCTGTACACATAAGCATCCTTTGCCTTCCGGCAGGAATAGATGCAGCCTGAGACCCTCACCAGAAACAGATGTTGGTGCCAGGATCTTGTACAACGCACAGAACTATGAGTCAAATAAACTTCTCTTTATAAATCACCCAGCCTCAGGTATTCTGTTGTAGCAAAATAAATGGACTAAAACACTTTTCTTCTTTTTTCAATAAATATTTATTGACTCAACATTTTATTATGTGTCATCACTGTTCTAGTGCTGGGAAAAGAGCAGTGAGCAACAAAGAAAAACCATAAGACACTGTGTGTTTCTAAAGGAGAAAAGTGAGTGTTTCACCCATTTCATCCCCATCTTTAAAAAGGAAAAAAATTAAAAATCAATAAATATCCTGTCATAAGTCCTTTAATTTTGTATTTCTAACATTTTGCAAATGTTTTTCTCTTTAATTATTGAATGCATTTTTACATTTTAAAAATGGTTTTTGAAGACCTACATAAGGTAATCAAAGATCCAATCTTGTAGAGAAAACATTTCCCATATAGACTTATCTAACTTACAATAGAGCACCAGTGAGTTATGTGGTGGTTAGAATTTTTAGTTGTCACATGAACCTTCCCATCCTTATCTTTGTTTCCATCCAAGCCTAGACAGTAAAATGTTCAAGCATCATGAAGCCTTATTAAGTAACAGAAGAACTATATGTTCAATGCTCCATTTGTAGTTTATCACTTCTGAAAAATGCTGAAAACTATGGAAAAAGCACTATGTCCATATTACTATCTCTGGTTGGAGATTCACTATAATTTTGTGGTTATTTGTAGGTTTTTGACTGTAGCTTTCTCTCCCTCTCATTTCCTTTGTTACTTGTTTTCTATGAGGAGGCATAATTTTAAAAACTGTCCCTTCCGAATTTCATCCAGACTTTGGCAGTTCATCTCTAATTTTTAGATTCTATCTTAATGGTGATAATGTGTCTTTCAATGAATTATCAGGAATATTCAATTTAGTGTCTTTTGATGATTTAAAAATCAATGGTCTTCCCTCACTCCTAATCTCTTCATTCAGAACATGATTCAATATCATGTGTTTTGGGGTTCTCTTTAGACTTTGGTAGATTATTCTATATTCTTTTTTAATTTCAAAATATTAAAGGGGAACCAATGTTTTGGTTACACAGATTGCTTTTGTAATACTTGAGTCAGGGTTATAAGTGTGCCCATCATCCAAAGGGTGTTCTTTGTACCCATTAGGTAGATTTCGCCCATCCTCTCCTCCCATTTTCTTCTTCACTCTCAGGGTTACCTATCATTCTTATATTTGGCCATTTTACATAGTCTCATATTTCTTGTAAGCTTTGTTTATTCCTCTTGATTCTTGGTCCTTTGTTTTTGGATTACTGAGTTAATTTGAAAAAGTTGTCTTCAAGTTCTGAAATTCTTTCTTCTGCCTGGTCTAGTCTATTCTTAACACTTTCCACTGTTTTTTGTATTTCTGTATACAAATTTTTCATTTCCTGAAGTGCTATTTTTTTCAAATGTCTATGTCCTTTAGTAAATTTTTCATTCATTTCCTGAATTGTTTTTCTGGTTTCTTTGAGTTTGTTTTCCATTTGCTCTTGGATTTCATTGAGCTTCCTTAAAATCCACATTTGGAATTCTTTATCTATTATTTCAATATTTTCATTTTGGTTGGTACCCATTGCCAGAGAGTTGATGTTCCCATTTGGGGGTTTCCTTTTGCTCTAATTTTTCTTACTTGTTCATTCTTTCTTTTGTTCTTCCTTTCTTCCCAGTGATTTTTTAAACATCGTAAGTAAGGGTCATATATACAGTAGTAGAAATATTTCTGAGATGTTATTGTTGATCACAAAGTTTTAAGTATGTCATGTTTTTAATTCTCACACCAAGCCTGTAGTGCAGGTATTATTGCTATACTCATTTTAATGATGAGAAAATTGAGACAGAATTATATTAAATATAAGGGAAGACAGTTGGCAAGTGGAAGAGAAGGGACTTTGGTTCTACCAGGATTCATTCTCATTACCAAGCTGTGATAGTTCATGAAGTGGCACGAGTTTTCTAAGGTGCTGTGTCATGTGCTTTGAATATATCATTTCATTTCATAAAACCACACACACACAGAGTTAGGAAATAAATATTGCAATTACTCTCATTTTATAGATGCAGACACTGAGGCTTACTGGGATTAATATCTAGTATGGGCAGTAAACAAAACTGAAATTTATATAGAAGTTATATGAATCCAATATATATGCTTGTTTTTTACACTGTGTTGCCACACAGAGAATAATTAACCAGCATATTAAGCTAATTTGTTGAAAATTCCTGTTGTAAATGATTTAGAGAAAAGGAGAAAGAACACAAATCTACCCATTGAACACATGAAAATGTTGAGTACTGTTTGCTTCCATGTAGCAGATACAGAGGGTAATATGCAAACATGACTGCAGATAGGATATCTTTTTAATTAGATGTTCTTTTTTAACTCTGTAATTTTTTTCCATTAAATCCTTTTAAAAAATGTTGATCATTTTACCTTGGGAAAGGCTTGACAAGATTAAAATAGATATGTGACTCCATAGAGGAAGTTTCTATGGTAACAGAAAATACATAAAAGAGAAAAGCACAAAAATATAATGTTCCATTCACACTGAAAGATGTATTTATTCTATTTATAAATCTAATACCTTGTTGGATTCAATGTTAATTTCCATTTTCAACATTCTCTAGCTAATTTATCTTAAAAGCTCATATATTGTTGGTTATTAAAAGGTAATTGAAGTAAGGATAATTGCATTTTATACCATGAAAGGGAAATAGGAACAAACGAAGGAAACAGGTTTTTAGACATGCATTTAAGTCTTCGTATGCTTTTCTCAGAACCCCCACTTATCCATCCCTCCTCCTCCCACCCACACACCAACTTTCTAAGGAGTCTACATTCTGCAATGTGTCCCTGAGCAGCCAGCCCTTAAGGTCATTTATACCATTTACCAGACGTTCAAGACTCTCTTCTCTGTAGGACTTTTACATATCTTAGTTTCACTCAATCTAGCATGCCCCATCCCACTGAAATCTCATAAAATAAATGTTCCACCCGCTTCTGGAACTTAAAGTCTTTTCTACATAAAATTCTAATAATGGTCTGCACTTATTTTCTAAACACCACTTTAAGTTTTGCTTTTATTGAAACTTACTTATTTCCCAACAACAACTCTTCTGTTTTTTAAGGTCTTAGATGTGTGTGTGTGTGTGTGTGTGTGTGTGAGTGAATGTGTCTGTTTTCATTCTCCATTACCTAAATATGGCATAGATAAATTCCTTACAAGACATTGCTACTTCGTTAACATTTTTATCTTTGAAAAAATACCACTCTATTTAAGACTATACATCAGACTATATATATATATATATATATATATATGTGTGTGTATGTATACATACACACACACACATACATACTATCTTATATTTCAGCACCAATGCACTAGGTTTTCAAGGAATTCTTCCCTTTCATAAAATATTTGTTCACTTGATTTACTGCCTTTATCTTTACCACTACTCTTGCCCACTTGGATTATAATCAGTTATTTCTATATAATAGATCCAACATATAATCTTATGTACCTACTACTCCACTGTAAGCTGTTTCTCTTGATCTTCCACATCTCAATAAATGGCATCATCATTTACCTATTCAGGTCAAAATCTGAGCATCTCCCCTGATTATGCTTTTTCTTATACCTCATTATTTCTTATACCTCATTTTTCTTATACCTCATTACCTGCCTATCTGCAATTCCTCTAACAGGTGAACATAAAGAGGCATTTACACCACAGTAAGAAAATTGTATTTTGTTCTGAATATTATTATAATACACTGGAAGATTTGGGAATGGACTTGACTATCAAACATACCCCTATTGCTAATCCATAGATAATTGACTGAAGTTGAAGATTAGTGGGAACAAGAAGACTTGTGGGAAGTTATTTCAATATCAGATTGAAATAAAATATTGGTACAAACTTGGGTGATTTCGGTAGAGTAGAACAAAAGTTGTTACCCTTCAGGATGTTCATTCCAATATGACCACACAGGTTTTCATATTGATCCTAAAATATAAGGAGGTCATTATTTGAGGTTTTTTAATCCCTTTGTTGTTCCTATGCCTTTGATGAAATCCCTCAGTTCTTTTGCAGGGCATCACCTAACTTCATTATAGTCTGTCCAAATATCATCTCAGAGGATCCATCTTAAAACATTTTATTCCTCACGAGTCCCAATCTATTTAACAACCTGATTTTATCTCATATAAATTATATTATATGAGATAATATATTATCTCATATATAATATATATTATACATTATATATAATATCTCAATGTATTGATATTGAGATTATCAATATTATATATAATGTATTACATATACATATGTAATATGTATATGTGTGCATACACATCTGTATATATGTATATATAATGAATAGATTATGTCATATATTTTTCCAAAACTACTTTAGTTGATGACTCAAACTCTGAGATTTTTATTGTCTTTTAGCACATGACAGTCTTTCACACAATGATTGACAGAACAGAAAATTTTCCAAATGTTGAACTTAGAAATAATTGCAGAGTAAATTTAAATGAGGGAAATTTATAACATCTTTATTTCATAGGTAAGAAAACTGAGGTCTAGATAAAGTAAGGAAAATATTTAAGGCTATAATCAAATTACTTCAAAGCTAGGCTTAAAACAAATTTTTAGTTCCAAGCCTATCCTACTTACACAATGTATTAAACAGATAAAAAATGTATATATTTAAGTGTAAAAAAATAGGCTATTAAAGGAGATGCATCTGTTTTAAACTTTATTGCCATCTTTTTTATTAAGAAAAAACCCCTGTGTTCTTGGGAAGTTTAAACATTTGAGTCTCAGTTCCTCAATCTGTTAAAGGGCAGCAGAATTTTCCTTGCAAAATTGTGGCAGGAGTTATGAACTCTTTATAGGAAAGTACTTAACAGTGGACATATATCACTACAAATTTAAATAACTGGCAGTTTCTGGTGATGCAGGTGGGGTTATCAGTGGTATGTTGAGTCCAAGAGGCTATAATTTAAAATGGTCAATTTTTTTTCATAATTACTTCTCTAATAATGCACCATTTTTTAAAATCATGGCTATCTTTTAAATTGTGCCAATATGAATTACATGATTCATGGGAAAAGCAATTTGTGTTTTATTATCACTAAAATGTGTGTTTCTGTATAACAAAATAAATTGTGTTTGCATCTAAATCAAATAATCCATCTGTCAGGAAATTAATTAAGTCATATCCATCTTTTTTATTTGAATTTTACATTATGGATTTATTCAATTGTATTAATTCTTACCATAATCCTATTATCTAGTTGTTCTAACTTAGATTTTTTCTTTTAGTAACAAAGGAATTACGTAAGACTATACTATTATTATTTTTCCCTAATAATTTCTCCTAACACAGAGTTTATTTACATTAATCCCATGCATTTTCCCTAACCGAAAGTGCCCTCTGTGAAATATATATTTAGGGCATTTATTAATATTTTAGTCTTTACAATGCAGAGCTCTTCCCACACAACTCCAACTGTCAAAAAGCAAGCATTTCATTGTGTGTGGGAGTGTTGTCTGACAGCCTAATGGATAAATGACATATTTAAACAATTTTACTATATTAAAGATTTCTGTCTAAAGTGTTTTGAGGTTACTTTATTCACTACAGTAAATGACATATTTTAGAAACTTAAAGCTGATGTTCCTTATTTAGCATGTCAATTTTAGTTTCAGAAGCTACAGTGTTCAAAAGTCAGTGCTACAAGCATAGCTTTTAACATATTTTTTTAAATAGACTTAGGGAGTGCAAATTGAATTCTGTTATATGTATACATTTTATATAATGGTGGAGTCTGGGTTTTTGGTGCACCCATCACCTGACTAGTGTACATTATACCCTACAGGTAATTTTTCATATCTTACCACCTCTCACCCTCCTCCCTGTGAATCTCCAATGTCCATTCTACTACTATGTGTGTCTTTATGTAGTGACAGTTTAGCTCCTGCTTATAAATGAGAATATGTAACATTTATTTTTCTATTCCTGAGTTATATCACTTAAAAAAAATGGCCTCCAGTTCCATCCAAGTTGTTGCAAAAGACATTATTACATTCTTTCTTATTGATGAATAGTACTTCATAGTATATACATATATATATATAGAGAGAGAGAGAGAGAGAGAAAGAGAGAATATATATATGATAAATATACAGGATATGTGTGTGTATATATGTGTGTGTGTGTGTGTGTGTGTGTGTGTGTGTATATATATATATAGCTACCATTTTCTTGTCCACTATTCAGTTGATGGGCACTTAGGTTGATTTCATATTTTTGTGACTGTGAATTGTGCTATGGTAAACATATGAGTGGATGTGTCTTTTTGATATAATGTTTTCTTTTTCTCTAGATAGATACCTAGTAGCGGGATTGCAGAATCAAATGGTTGATCTTTTAGTTTTTTGAGAAAACTTCATACTGATTTCCATAGAGGTTGTACTAATTTACATTCTTACATTCTCACAGTATGTAAGTGTCCCCTTTTCATCACATCTCTACCAACATCTGTTGTTTTTTGACTTTTTTAAAATGGCCATTCTAAATGTAGTAAGATAGCATCTCACTGTGGAAAAAATTTTCATTTCCCTGATGATTAGTGATGTTGAACATTTTGTCATCTGTTCGTTAGCCATTTGTATATTTTCTTTTTTCTTTTTTTGTCTTTCTGTGCCTGGTTTATTTCA
>CM052439.1:164889286-164955524 GCA_028533085.1 Varecia variegata
GTGGAGGAGTTTTGGTCATAAGCCACAGCATAATTTCATAGGTATGTCTTTAAAGAAGAGCAATATGGTATGATATACACGGCCATATATCAATTTTTATTTTAAATCAACAGTAATTAAGAGACTGTGCATTGGAATAAGGATAGACAAAAGATTAATACATCATTAAAAATAGTCCATAAAGAGACTTATAATAATGTGGGTCCTTGATTTATAAAAAAAAAAAAAGATAGCATTATACAAAGGTGGGAAAGGATAGTCTCACCAATAAATGTATCTGGGCTAATTGTATCCACATAAAAGAAAAGAATGTTGACCCCACACCACATATACAAGCAAACAACAATAAATTCAAGTAGACTATGGGTCAAAATAAGAAAGATAAAAAGGTGTAGCTATGTGAAGATAACATATATTTCAGGATCATGAGACTGGCATAGATTTTTTAAATAGGTCACAAAAAAGGAAAGGTTGATAAATGGAATTATATTAAAATTAAAGATTGTTCAAGAAATGACACTATTATAAGGAAAAAGCAAAACAAAACAAACATACAAACCAAAATCAGCCACAGAGTGGAAGAAGACATTTGGGGTAGATATTGCTGACAAAGTACTAATATCTAGACATGTTAAGAATATATGCAGAATGCCTTCAAATAATCAATGTGAAAAAGATTAAAAATATAAAAATAAATGATCAAGAGACTTGAAATGGCACATCACAAAAGCAGGATAGCTAAAATGTCAATGAACATATGAGACTTAAGCAAAAACAAAACAACAGCAAAAACCTTAACATCATGTATCACTATACAATCACCAGAGCATGCTCACATGTTGGGTGTGAGAGGGTAGATGGAGGGGTAGGTTGAGGAGGACTGACAATACTGAGTGTTGATGAGGAGAAGGAACAATTGTAAGTTACAGACATTGGTGGGAAAAGTAAATAGTCCAAAACCTCCTCCACAATGAATATGTGAGTATTCTATGTCTCAAGAATTCCACTCCAGATATACATAAAATAGCAATGCATACAAACACACCCCAAGAGATATATTTAGGGATACTCATAAAAGTACTATTTGTAGTATCCTCCAAATGGGAAAAAAAAATACTTATCACAAGTAGAATGGATGAATACAATTGGGATATCCTGGAGTATCCATACAAAGTAACATTAAATGGCAATTCAAATCAACAAACTAATCCTACATACAGCATCAGAAGATCTTACAAAGGATCCTGATGCAGTTCAATAAATACTGTATGATTTCATATGTATAAAGTTCAAACACAGGCAAGTCTTGGGCATGGTGGTCACCCCAAGGGTGAATTTTTGACAGGGCCTATAAAAGGGCTACTTTTGGGATTCTAGAAGTTTTCTATTTCTTTACATGGGCAGAGATTATATGGCGATATTCACTCTGCATTTAGGAATTGTTAGTGTATATTTCTTTGTGTGAACAACTGGACATATGTTTTGTTACTGTATATGTTTTATGTCATGTATTCTCATTTATGCTTTACTTCAAATTTATACAGAATACAGACTTTGGGCTTGCACTATCCAAGTAAGTTTTCATTTCCTAAACACTTAGATATTGTTACAACATTGGACAAGTTATTTTAATCTCTCTGAGCTTGTTTCCTTACATGTGAAATCGAAAATACATTACTGAACTAAAAGATCTGTGAATAATAAAATTACTAACATTTTTACATATTTTTATGTGCCAGACTTTGTGTATTCCATCTACCATTCACAATAACACCATAAGGAAAGTTGTTATATAACCGCTATTTTAGAGATGAGGACATTCAGTGTTAGAAGTCATTAAATATCTTGCCTAAAAAATCTTGCAGCTAGTAAATGACAAAGTCATGATCCTTTTTCTTGTACTCTATATTATACTTCCAAATATAGTATTAAAAGGCAAGATACATTTATAGTACTAGTGTTGAGGAATCTTTGAATTGCAAATAATAGAATCTCAGCTCAAATTTGCATAGGCCAATGGTGGAAATTTTATGTCTGTTAAAGAAACTTGCAAAATAGGCAATAGCATACCTAGGAATTAGCAACGTCTGGGATAAAGCAATGGCCTGCTAACATGCACCTTGCTGTTTACTGCTAATCCACGGAGAAGAATTCTGAGCACACTGGCTTGGATCCTAGACCGACCCCTGTCGCCAGAGTGTTATAGTATTAGTACCATGGCTGGAAGTTCCTAATGAAACAACGTGGCTGGAGAAAAGGATGAAACAACTTCTTAAATATATATGTGTGTGTGTGATCTGTATTTTATTTGAGTATTAATGACGGGTTCTGAGAAGACAAACAATGAATGTCTATCATACACACTAACGCCAAAGCATTCAAGAAATGCCAGCAGTTACAATCATTTGCACTATGTTTCAAGGAAGATATTCTCCGCTTTGTTTTCTAAGCCTTTATCATATTTTAAAAGTGAAGGTATGTCTTCTGTCCTACTGTATTCTTTTATTCATTTCTCAGCAAAGGCTGTGGATACTATTTCTACTAATTTCCAGAATTTGAGGTTCTTTTAAACACTTTCCTTGTAGCCAGCTGTTTTTGACTGAAGAATATAGAGAAGGTAAAGAGGGGCAATTATCCCTCTGTGTCAGGGGTACAGTTGTGTTTCTTCTCCTGCTGTCTCCATTTTCCCCGGAATGAGAAAGAAAGTGGCACTCATCAGGTAGTAAGGATACTAAATAGGGCTTATGCCTGATAACATTTTTAGAGATGATCTATGGCTTCCTCTCTCTCTTTGTTATCAAATGTGTTTTGAATTGCTGACAGTAGGGCTAAATCAGGAATGGAAGTCAGATTGATCATATGTTTGTTTTTACACCAGTGCTCCTTAGCATGTCTCTGTTTGAATATAAATCTCAAATTCAAAATCCAAAGACAAATGCTCTTTTACTTATTCATTATCAGAGATTAAGCATGTGGGTTTAGATAATCTACAGCTGACTCTAATACCCTAGTGGCAGAAAGAAATTAATGACTTCCAAAATTAAGTCAGAGCAGTGGGAGATATATTAGAACAGTGGTTCTCATCTTTGGCTACACCTGAGAAATGCATTGGCAGCTCTTAGAAATACAATGCCAGTCTCTATAACAGACCAATTAAAACATAATCTCTGGGGATATGTCCTAGGAATAGTATTTTCTACAATGCTCCCTAGGTGATTAAAAATTTCCCCAAACAGTACTAAATTCTAAGAGAAATAGAGTATCTTCTTATAAACCACTGCATTAATGCCAGGAAGAATTTAGCTTAATAAAGAGTACTTTCTTCTGTTTACTTTAACATACTTTGGAAATATTTCTGTTTAATGTGATTTGAATTTTTAAATACAGAATAAGGGAGGGAGGGTTTAGATCTTCCCCTCTTCAGTTCTCTAATGAATCTGAGCACAAATGCTGAGTCAAACCTTTGCCTTTTTTTCATTTGTCTCAGCTGAGTAGAGATAAAATGTACATCAGTTAGGGAAAGAAAAAAATACTCAAAATGCTGAACTTGCTTTTACTATAAGTAGAATCAATTACTTTCCTGGCTATTCTACACACATAAAAGGTATCTGATGCTCAAGCAAGTTTCAAATTACAGGCACGAACTGGTCTTACTTGCAGGTTTTAATCACTTGTGGCAGTGTCATATCTAGGTCATAAACAGGCTTTGTCAGCTGATTTTTTGTGTGTTTTTTTTGGTTGTTGTTCAAAGAACTTCGAGATTATCGTTTACAATATGCCTATATATTTGTTCATCAAACTCATAAAGCTTTTATAATAGGGCAAAATAAAGTAAATATATGCCTATGCATTCCCAAATGCACTTGATTTTTTCTTTCTTAAAGTAAATTTCTTCAAAATACCTCCTTATTTCACAGTTATCTGGAAATACATTTTTATTTTAACATCTTATCCTTAAGAAGATTTTGCTTTGTTTTTCATTATATATATATATATTTGTGTATCGAAACTATACACACATATACATACACACATCTCCTTCATAGAATAGAGATGACAAATATATCACTAGAAACTTCACCTTTAGTCATTTACATGGGCTTATACCCATAGTTCCTTTTTTTCAAATTAAATAATAAGTAAAACCAGAATATGCTTTAAAAGGAAGAAAAAATATATAAAATTCCAGTGTTACAATATGTAGGTCTTATCACTAGTATTTATTATATATGTTTATAATGATGTTAAATACATAGTAAATTATTAATACTACTTAATAAATGAATGATAAAATAAATAGAAATATAAAATAATTAACTAATTAATCAATATTTTTGTATTTTCTGGGGTACATAGTACTACATGTCAGAGAAAACAGATGATTCTGTTTATGATTTTCAAAAAAAAAATCTAGTGAAAATAAAAATGTATATTTAAGCTGATACCTTTTGAATATCCATATGCCATATAAACATTCAAAATTTTCTACAAACTCAGCATAACCAATATATAATCAAAACATAATAAGATTACAGCTTCAGAGGTACATTTTTCTCATCTCATTTTTCTTGTTAAGCTGTAAAACAGATTGTGAGACTTCCAACAGAAAAAAAATTAAAAACTTTATTGAAAGATATTATATAACTAAAGACAGACATATACCATATTATTAATAGGAAAACTAAATAATTTGAAGCTGAGGATTGTCCCTATATTTAAATATAGTCAATGCAGTGTGTACAGGTTCCACAAGAGAGTAATATATTGTGGAGCTAGATAAGACAATTCTCATATATATGAGATATTGACTAAAGCCAGGTGATTTTCCAAAAGGGATAAGAAGGGTAACCAGCTATTCATGATACCGGGGACCTATTATATATCAATATTAATGTTGATATTGTGGCATTAACTCAGGATTAATCAATGAACTAGAATAGAGATTCCATAAATAGGCAATTTTTGACAGATGACAGAGGTTGATTGTAGGACAGCTAGTAGAGAAGAGGAGGTTGAAAAAAATGGAACTGGAAAAAATGACGTGAAACAAAAGATGTACTGGACTCAACAATGCACCCTATCTTCAAAGGACAACTTCATATGAGATGAAGTCTTAGAGTTAAAAAAGTCAACAGTAGTAACAATAAACAAAAAAACCACCTTGAAAACACTGATTAGAAAATATAATTGAATTTGTTTATATATTGGCATCTGGAAAGCTTTCTTTAAAAAGACATAACTAAGTTGGTTTGGAAGCAAATATTGATACATGTGACAATGCTTAATTGAGAAAACAATAGAAGAGATCAGAAAAGAAAATTTAAAATTTATTGTTAGATTGTAAATCTCAATATTTTAAAAGTGCTAATTTTCCATATTTAACCATAAAAGCATTCATCACTTCCTTAAATTATACCTTTAAAATCCAAGCTCCATGAGAAGAAGACCCTCATCTCTTGTTCACTTCTGCATCCTCAATGTTTAGACCTGCATGCCATGCAGATGTGGTGCTTAATATTTGTTGTTCTTGAAGGACACTTTCAGATTGTGTGATTTTTGTTGTTTGAAAATCTAAGATTGAACAAAGAACTAGCAGCAACCAAAAGATAATTCATTAAGTTTATTTTTTATGAGAATAATTCACCTTCAAATGGATCATAAATATTCTATGATGAAGCTAGAAATGCTGGGAATAAACTTCAGAAATGCGCAGGAAAATAATTTTTTTAATTAAACACCCAACAAGGGATATAAGAATATAGATGTACAATGGAAGAATGTAGCTTACTTATGATCAGTAAATCTTAAAGGTGGTTATTTCTTTTAATTTCAAAGTATTATGGGGGAGCAATTGTTTTTGTTTACATGGATCACTTTTGTAATGCTTAAGTCAGGGTTAAAAGTGTGCCACTAACCCAGATAGTATCTAATTAGGTAGGTTTTGCCCATCCCCTCTTCTCCCCACCCCCTGATTGATTTTCTGTGAGATTTATCTCTCTCTGTGCACATGTGTACTCATTGGTTAGTCCCAATTTAATAGTGAATACATGTGCTGTTTGTTTTTCCATTCTTTAGATACTTCACTTAGGATAATGGTCTCTAATTCTATCCAAATTGTTGCAAAAGGCATTAAGTCATCCTTCTACATGGTGGAGTAGTATTCCATGGTATAAATGTACTCTGCTTTGTTAATCCACTCATGAATTGATGGAGGTTTGGGTTGATTCCACATCTTTGCAATTGTGAATTGTACTGCAATAAACATATGAGTGTAAGTGTCTTTTTGATAAAATGACTTTTTTTCCTTTGGGTAAATGACCAGTAGTGGGATTGCTAAAACAAATGATAGGTCTACTTTTAGTTCTTTGAGAAATCTCCATACTGTTCTCCATAGAGGTTGTACTAATTTACAGTTCCACCAAGAGTGCATAAGCATTCCTTTCTGTCTGCATCCAGGCCAGCATCTATTGTTTTTGGACTTTCTAATAGAAACCATTGTGACTTGGGTAAGGTGATATCTCATTGTGGTTTTGATTTGCATTTCCCTGATGAATAGTGGCATTGAGCATTGTTTTTATGTTTATTGGCCATTTGTCTATCTTCTTTTAAGAAGCTTCTGTTCATGTCTTTTGCCCACTTTTTAAGGGGGCTGTGTTAGTTTTTCTTGCTGATTTGCTTGAGTTCCTTGTAGATTCTGATTATTAGTCCTTTATCAGATGTATAGCTTGTGAATATTTTTTCCCATTCTGCAGGTTTTCTATTTGCTCTGTTAATTATTTCCCTGGCTGTGAAGAAGTCTTCTTAATTTAACAAAGTCCCATTTTTTTTTTAATTTTTGTTGTTGCTGTGATTGCCATTGTGTCCTTAGTCATAAATTATTTTCCTTTGCCAATATCTAGAAGAGTTCTTCAAATTTTCTTCTAGAATTTTTATGGTTTAATGTATTAAATTTTAGTCCTTTATACATCATGAATTAATTTTTGTGAGTGGTGGGAGATTGGATCCTGTTTCATTCTTCTACGTGTGTCTATCCAATTTTCTCAGCACCATTTATTGAATAGGGGTTCTTTTTCCCAGTGTATATTGTTGTCTGCTTTGTCAAAAATCAGTTGGCTGTATATAGATGGTTTTATATCTGGGTTGTCTCTTCTGTTCCATTGGTCTATGTCTCTATTTTTGTGCCAATATCATTCTGTTTTGGTTTCTATAGCTTTGTAGTATAGTTTGAAGTCAAACAAGCTCAATTAGACATGTAGAAAGAGATATTAATATTGATGCCATATAAATATAAAGTATTTTTTGTGAATACTATGAAAATCTCTATGCACATCAACTTGAAAACATAGAGGAAATGGACAAATTTCTTGAAACACACAACCTCCCAAGACTCAATCAGGAAGAAATAGAACTCCTGAACAGATCAATAATGAGCAAGAAGATTGAAACAGCAATAAGCAATCTTCCAACCAAAGAAAAAACAAAGCTCCAGACCAGATGGAGTCACAGACACATTGTACCAGACCTACAAAAAGAGTTGGTACCCATTCTGCAGAAATTGAGAAGGAAAGAATCCCCCCAACTCATTCTACAAAGCCAGTATCACCTTGATACCAAAGCCAGGAAAGGACACAACAAAAAAAGAAACTACAGGCCAATATCCCTTATGAATATAGATGAAAAATTCTCAGTAAAATAGTAGCAAACTGAATTCAACAGTACATCAGAATAATAATAATCTACTGTGACAAAGTAGGCTTCATCCCAGGAATGCATGAATGGTTAAACATACATAAGTCAATAAATGTGACTCACCACATAAACAGAGGTAGAAACAAAGATCATATGATTATCTGAATAGATGCAGAAAAAGCATTCAACAAAATTCAATACCTTTTCATGTTAAAAACTCTCAACAAACTAGGCATAGCAGGAACACACCTTTAAATTATAAAAGCCATATATGACAAACCCACAGTGAGTATCATACTAATGGGGAAAAGTTTAAAGCATTACCACTAAGAATTGGAATAAGAAAAGGATGCCCACTGTCACCACTTCTATTCAACATAGTGCTGGAAATACTGGCCAGAAAAATTAGGCAAGAGGAAGAAATTAAAAGTAACCCCATCAGAAAAGAGGAGGTCAAACTATTACTTTTTGCAGTTGATATAATCTTATATCTAGAAAACCCCAAAGATTCTACCTAGGACTCCTGGAATAGATAAATAAATTCAGCAAAGTCTAAGGTTACAAAATCAATGTACACAAATCATTAGCATTACTATACACCCATAACAGTCAAGCTATATAATATTGAGTCAAATCAAAGACTCAATACCATTCCAAATTGTTGTGAATAAACCTAAAATGCCTAGGAATATACTTCACCAAGGAGGTGAATGATCTCTACAAAAAGAACTATGAAACACTGAGGAAAGAAATGACAGATGATACAAGTGGAAAAACGTATCATGCTCATGGATGGGTAGAATTAACATTGTTAAAATGTCCATACTACCCAAAGTGATTCACAGATTCAATGAAATCCCCATCAAAATATGAATGTCATATTTCAAAGATCTAGAAAAAATAATTCTATGCTTCTTCTGGAACAAGAAAAGAGCCCTGAATAGCCAATGATGTTTTAAAATAATATAATTTCAAATTTAGTCACTCAAAATACCAGTCATACATGCACATTTATATCTACTTAGCAGTTATACATTTATTTTGTCTGAAAGATTGTATTGAAGAAAGAATGTATGGAATACTTACATTATCTTGCTGGTCTGAATAACTCAATTTTACTTACGTATGCATTTAAAAAATATTTTATACTAATACATATTTTTAAATATAAATTAAAAGGTAAAACTACATATAAGTGAAATATATCCTTGTTAAATGTCCAATTTCAACAAAAACGTCAGACATAGTAGAATATTATTTTTAATCATAATGAATGTGCATAATATATAATTTTTCACAACTTTAATGTCTCTTCGCAGTAATTTAATTATGAAAAACTGAGCATCACCTGTAATTAACAAGGCAAATTTAAATTGCTTTAAAAATAAAAATGGATGATATTTATGCTCATACAATCTGTGCCTTCTACTGTGAGTTCAGATACAGAATAACATATAAGACATCGTTCCAGGTGACAGTTAGGGCCCTCTGAGTTTTTAACTGGCCTTGAATTATTTTTCACAGATGGCCAGGTTGTTAAGCAGATGGCTTTTTCCTTGACCTTTAAAATCTTTGTTTTTCTTTTCATAATTACCTGTGGCTTAAAATGGATCAAATTCTTCATTTTGTATAATTAGCTTTTACATTTCTATCATGTATCTACTGTAAAATATTGCTTAAGCCAGTAAAAAGAGTGCACATATTTATAAATAAAATATTTCAATAAAAGACATTTTCTACTGGGTGAGGAACTTGGGAGTTCATTAACCTCTCTAAATATAAAGACATGCATTTTCCAGTACAGTGTGTGAATAAGACAGACATCTTTTCTTTTCCCATTTCCTTAAACTGAATTTTATATTTTGCAGAGATGTGGTATAAGAAAAGAGGCTTAATGAGGCTTTAGTAGATGTAAACACCCCATTTGCCATAATTGGGAGAAAGAGAGCTTTTAATAAAGGTCGTATGATTTGATCTATCGAGGATCGGTCCAGAAGTTGATCTAGCCAATGTGTTCCACAAAGTTATTACTTCATGGAACACTTTGTTGCTAGAAGACATGTGTTCATTCAGAGACTCAGGCATTGTAGAATGTTCACTGACTATATCAATTGAAGTCTAAGAAATATATATTGATATATCACATTAATCAGGTATTTGTCAACATGCTGATGAAAATGTATAAAATTTGATATTTCTCTTCAAGAAAAATATAATAGCATTATAGTCTGTTGGGCTGCTATTATGCCATGAATTAGTGGCTTATAAGCAACAAACAATTATTTTCCACAGTTCTAGGCACTGGGAAGTCCAAAATTTAGATGCTGGCAGATTCAGCATCTGGTGAGAGCCCACTTCCTGATTCACAGACAGCACCTTCTTGCCATGTCCTCACATGGTGGAAAGGGAGATCTATGGTCATTTCTTCCTTTTTATATGGGGACTAATCCTATTCATGGGGGCTCCACTCTCCTGACATAATCACTTACCAAGCCCCTACCTTCTAATACCATCACATTAAGGGCAAAATTTCAACATATAAATTTTAGAGGTATGCAAATATTCAGTTCATAGCAGACTCTCACAATTAAGGTTTTTGGCAAAATAGTTTATCATTACAAATATAAATTAATAAAAGTCTTAGTAAAAATCTTCCAATTCCAGTTTCACCATTACAATGGATAAACAAAGATCTGACAGCGTTTTATAGAAGTCCTTTTCACTCTCTGAGCTACAAGGACTATACAATCTACATGAGTAACCAAGCAGCTTACAAGTACCTTGTAAATAGGATCTGTCACACTAAAGATTGTGCAGAATGTAGGGGGGCAGTGTGATATAAACTTGTTAGAACATTAAAAATCCACATAGCAGAGTGCATCTAGGTTTGGATTTTATATCCTTTGACTCACACCTGTGCAATCTAGACTTCTACACTTATCTTCTTTATGTTCTGTGCTGTACCTTGCCATTTCCTCACACTAATTGTTCGAATCACCTGCTCCTGGTCTGTACTGTGGTGGAGACTCATTCCTCCCACTACTTCCAAGCTCACATCCCTGAGCTCTTCTCCCCTCAGTCCTGGCTAATGACCTGACATTCAATCTCTTTTCTTATGAGTAACACCCAAAATGTGGCAGGCTGATTGCCTACTTCTCAATTAATGTGAAATAATTGTTTCTCTTTATTTTATTTTATTTATTTATTTATTTATTTATTATTTATTTATTTATTTATTTATTTTTGAGACAGAGTCTCGCTCTGTTGCCCGGGCTAGAGTGAGTGCCGTGGCGTCAGCCTAGCTCACAGCAACCTCAAACTCCTGGGCTTAAGCGATCCTACTGCCTCAGCCTCCCGAGTTGCTGGGACTACAGACATGCACCGCCATGCCCGGCTAATTTTTTCTATATATATTTTTAGTTGGCCAGATAATTTCTTTCTATTTATAGTAGAGACGGGGGTCTCACTCTTGCTCAGGCTGGTCTCAAACTCCTGACCTCGAGCGATCCACCTGCCTCTGCCTCCCAGAGTGCTAGGATTACAGGTGTGAGCCACCACGCCCGGCCAATTGTTTCTCTTTAAATTTGATAAAGTAAAACAGTTGATATTAAGATTATAAGTAATATTCTCCCATTTTGTAGGATACATACAAATTACCCTCTTGACTCTTAATTGCCTTATATTTAACAAAATGAATATAAACACTTATCACCATTAATTTAACTGGAAATTTTTATGTAACTTTTATTTTTTTCTATGTACATATTATGTGGTAAATATCACAAACAATATTTTTTTATTTCAGAATATTACAGGGGTATAAACATTTAGGTTACATATATTCCCTTTGCCCACCCAAGTCACCACTACATGTATGCCCATCCCCTAGACAGTGTGCACCATGCCCATTAGATGTGAATATACTCATCCCTTCCTCCTCCCTCCCACCTGCCCGACACGTGATAAATGTTACTTCCATATGTGCACATAAGTATTGATCAATTAGTACCAATTTTATGGTGAGTATATGTGGTGATTGTTTTTCCATTCTTGTGATACCTCACTTATCCTGAATGGGCTCCAGCTCCATTCAGGATAATACAAAAGGTGTTAGTTCACCATTGTTTTTTTGTGGCTGAGTAGTATTCCATGTTATACAAATACCACATTTTATTAATCCACTCATGTATTTATGGCCACTTGGGTTGTTTCCACATCTTTGCAATTATGAATTATGCTGCTATAAACATTCTAGTGCAGATATCTTTTTTATAGAATGTCTTTTTTCCCTTAGGGTAGATACCTACTAGTTGGATTGCTGGATCAAATGGTAGTTCTACTTTTAGTTCTTTGAGGTATCTCCATACTCCTTTCCATAGAGGTTGTACTAGTTTGCAGTGTCACCAGCAGTGTATGAGTGTTCCTGTCTCTCTGCATCCATGCAAAAATTTGTTGTTTTTGGACTTCTTGATAAAAGCCATTTCACTGGAGTTAAGTGATATCTCAATGTAGTTTTGGTTTGCATTTCCCTGATGATTAGAAATATGAGCATTTTTTCATATGTTTCATCATCATTAGTATATCTTTTTTAAAAGAGTTTCTGTTTATGTCCTTTGCGCACTTTTGTATAGGGTTGTTTGATTTTTTCTTGCTGATTTTCCTGAGTTCTATATAGATTCTAGTTATCAGCCTTTTATCAGATGTATAGTATGCAAATATTTTCTCCCATTCTGTAGGTTGTCTATTCCCTCTAGTGATAGTTTCTTTGTGCAGAAGCTTTTTAATTTGATCAGGTCCCATTTATTTATTTTTGTTGATGCTGTGATTACTTTTACCATGAATGATGCTGTCTGGTTGCTTAAACAGAGCCATTTAAATGCGCTCACCTCCTCAATTAGTATCACAGAGTGATTACGAGCAAATCTTGGAGACTGCTTGGGTTTATATACCAGTTCTGCCTCGTTGTAGCCAGGTAACTTTTGGCAAGTTACTCTACATTTCTTCCTTCAGTTTATCCACCTGTAAAATGTGGACAATAATCATGTCCCCTTCAAGTGGTTCATGTGAAGATTAAATGATTTAGCACAAGTAAAGGGCTAAGAATGATGCCAGCTCACACGAAGTACTTGTATTTGCTATAATCATTGTCCATCATGCAAGTCATTCTTATTAAATACTTGCTATGTATCTACATTATCTCTTATGACACCAAAAATCATCAGAGGAATTTGGATCTCCTCTTTTCACAGACATTCAAGTTCAGAAATATTAAGTGATACAACCAAGGATGCACATACAAAATTAGCACCTGAGTCAGTATTCGATCCCAGCCTGGCTCCACAGTCTTCCTCTTTTCTTTATATTAAAAAACAAAATTAATTTCTTTGCAAATATCTTTCAAGTTTTAAGCAAAATTGTATTTTTGCTTGATTAAATTTAATGCTGTAGGTTTTCAACTTTTTAAGTGTCAGTATTTAACTTACCCAAGACAGTAAGATTGTCTTGCAATCTTACTTGCACACTTCACAGAACTGAAAGCCAGAAAGTTCCCTAGTACCTTTTTTGTTGTTGTTCGCAACTTAATTCTTCTCTGGATGTCAGTTTCTTTAATTGTATAATGAGATGGTTTCGTTAGATGAATTCTATATGCTTTTTAAATCTAATGATTTGTGTTACTATGATGTACATTTATACATGCTCTACACCACTGTGTCAGGGAGGCTCTGCATGTATAGTTAGGGTGAATTCAGTAATCCTCAGTTTACATCATGTCAGCGATCATAGCATATAGGTATGTGGTAATTGACAAAATATTTCCTCCAGGCAATTGTAGGCATTATTAAGGTTAGTCTTGATCTAAATGGGGTTTAATCTTTATATATATGTGTGTGTGTGTGTGTGTGTGTGTGTGTATGTGTGTGTGTGGATAAGGATTATAATATGTATAAAAATTACATACACACATATGCATATATAGGGTGATTATTATTAAAAAGCTCTAATTTTTATTGAAATTAAATAAAAAGAATGCTTGGGATTTGCAGAGGAAAAAGAGAACATTATTGTAATTATGTCTATTTTCAATATATGCTTTTTAACTCATTACATATTTCTTTAATCATCATGGAATTCTAATTACTTTGTCTTAAATAGCATACTCTAATGCTTATTTGGGGATATAATATAAATTTGTAATGTGATCTCTATCTCATCTGGTTGCATGACTTTAAAAACATACGTATGATAATGACTCCTAAATTAAAAGAAAAATATATATGATATATATTATATATGTGTTTTTCTGAATATATATAACACATATGTTATCTATGGTAATGACTTCTAAATTTAAAGAAAGAAAAACATCCTCTTCCCTGGCTTATACATCCAAATGCCTAATAAATATGTCTACTTTGCTATCTCTGAGGCTTCAAACTTTACAGTCAAAAATCTTGATTCTATCTTGGTTCTATCTCAAAACCTTTTCTCACATATTTCTCATATAAAATAATGGCATCATCTCTTTAGCTGAGCTGAAAATTAAAGTCATAGATGCTTGTTTCCTTCTCCCTTCTCATGTACAAATTATCAGGCATCACTTTTCTCAAAGTCTGACAATAGCTGACCTCATCTCACTCCTTCTACTGCTTAAGCCACTATCTTACACAGGACCATGGCAGGAGTCTTCTACCTGTTCTTTGTGCTGCTTTCTTTGCCCATCTCCAGTACAAAGTTATTTACAGAACAGCTGAAGTGACTTATTAAAATTCTGAATTCCCTTCACCAAATTCACCAAAGATTCCCCTTTGAAATTAGAATGAATCAAATTGTCTTACCATAGCCTACCTACATAGTCATGTGTCACATGGTTCCATCCGTCTTCAATAACCTTGTCTTTGACCACTCACCCTCATTTGTGATATCCCAACGGTACTTGTCATCTCTCCTTACTCAACATGACAAGAGAGTCCACACTTCTAAGTCACTATCATTGACATTTCCCTACCATGGAATGCACTGACTCTCAATCTCCTCATGACTGGCTACTTCTTATCATGTAGCCTTATAAGTCATTCTTCTCTTCATACTCAGCTTTATTTATGTCCTGGTATTTCTCACAATGTGAAATTAACCCATTTGTGTCTTTGTTTACTTTACTTACTTGGTTGCTTTATTTCTTCTGCTAGAGAATGGAAGTTCTCTAAGGTTACAGGTTGTCTTTGTCTGAAATTTACCACTTTATCTCCAGCATCCAAATTAGTGTCACATAGAAAATAAGCACTCAAAAATATTTAAATATTTATTCAATGAATTAATAAATAGCTAGTCATTCATTTCTGCATATTTATATGCCATTAAACTTTTTCCTTGTCTAGATGACTGTTTTAACTTAGAGAATTTGAGCTTCTAGTTGATTTGGGTCATTTTTTAAATTATTATGTTTGTGTTAAAGAAAATTTTGTCATTCTAACATGATGGTTACACTAATATTATGATTTACATATTTATGAGAAACAAGATTGACTTGTATCTTATGATTCAAAACATTTTTAATAATGCCATTATAAAAATATTTAGATGATAATTCTCCCCTCCTTACTATTTCTCCATGTATGGGGAAAAAAAAAAAACATTCCCAGAACCTAATATGCACCTAGTTTTTTCATACTGTGCACTATTTTACTTCTGTTTCTGGTGAAGTTTATTTTATACAACAAAATGAGAAAAAGGTGAAGTTGATAAGCTTTTTTATTCAATTAGATTTATGGATCTTCTTACAACAGTTACAATATTTAAAATCCTTATTTATATTTATACTAAAAAATTTATTAACTTAGATTTTGCTGTATAGACATAAAATAATAAAACAAAAGAGCATAAGTATCATAATATTTCTTAAAAGTAAAAATTCTTATTCAATCTATTTAAGGACAACATGCCCTTTTACTTAGTTTTATTTTCACTTTTATTTGAATCCCTTCAAAATTACAAATATTAATATAGTACTAGTGATGACATTGTTTTTCATGTCTCCTAAGACCTCTCATTAACCATGGAGAAATAAATTGTTTAGACAGTGTTGCCATCAGATATATACATACATACACATAGCAGGGCAATGCCTTATTGAAATCAGAAAGACTAGGATCAGTTCTTATATCTACCAACTTCTAACTGTGTGAGCTTGTGCAAGTTTATATGCATTTTTATTAGTTAAATTGTAACAACACACCTTGTAGAGTCCTAGAGAGGATCATAGGGAGAAAGCGTGTGACACTCTGCTTGTACCAGGCATATAGTCAAGACTCTATTTATATTATCTATCACCATGAGTTCATTTTTACTTTGTCCCTTGTTATATGTATACTGTTGGTTGCAGAAAGGCCTCATTAGATTGTACAGGCATGGATCTAGGTTTTCTTCTATTTGATTATTGCTAAGGCCATCTATTAAATGGCTTAAAAATTATTATTTACTAAATTTCAAGAAACGTATAACTTTTGTTTAAAATTTTTAAAATACATGCAACACATGCCATTAAAAAGAATGAATTTGAATTACTGTCACATTAAAACTAATGAAATGAGGTTTATAAAAAACAATAAAATGATGACATTGGCTCAATCTAAAGATTTGAGCTATTGCAAATTCTATTTTTTAATTTCTATTTTTTACCCCATATATTTTTGACATTTTGTTTAATAAGTTCATTGGACATGTTTCCTTTTTTGGCCACCCTTTTGATTTGCAGGAAGATTCAAGATAGGTGGAAGCCAACCGAGCCATCTGCTATGGAAGCTGAAGAAGGCCAGATAATCCCTTCCCTTTGGCAGGATGTTATCTAAGTTCAACAGTCGTGCCTTCTCTCTCTCCCCCACCACTGAAGACTGAATCATGAGTAAATGAAGCAAAAGCACCATGACATTTAGAGATTGTTGATAGCCGAATCAACACAGTGGAGATTCTAATGACCTACCTCGTACCAAGTGTTCAAGTGAAATGGAATCCAGCAGAATAGTGGCACCTGTCCAGACATAGTGATAGCAGTGGACCAGGTAGCGAGTGTCCAGTCTGACAGCAGCAGTGTTCTCAGGTGGCTAATCATGGCAGTTCTGTGCCTTTCTTGATTTTCATTTAATTTTTACTGAGCTTGATTTTCAGCAACTTTTTCCACGTTTGGATCAATTGAATTCTTCGTCAGTAAATTTCATTTATCATTAAGTCAATTAAAATAAGTTATAATCACAAGCAAGCAAGAATTGTGACTAGTTTAGGATTATACCAGGATAACTTGTCCTGGGGCAAGACGGGAACACTGGAATTTGGCTAATTTGGAATGGTGAAAATCTGGCAGCCCATTGTATGCAGTTTTCAAGCATTTTATAAATGTCACCTGAAATAAATTCCTCATTAAATATGTCTTATGGAACCTGTGGCAACCATCTCTATGTAGCACAGATGGATGGCTCAGGAACATGGAAAACAGAAGGTGTGATAGCATGGACAGCTAAAGGGAAGAAAATGACAATCTAAAGTCCATCAATTCTCAGTTGAAGTCATGATCTAAAACCTTGTAACAGTTTGCTTTAGCAGATTTCTGCTTATCTCTTTACTGAGGCAAATTAATGCAGTTTCTGGCTTTTGGTATACAACTTGATTTGACAAATGGGCTTCCTATGTACCAATAAACAGAGAACACAGGAAGTGATTGCCACAATGACCAATTTATGTATGTATGTATACATTAACACAAGTCACAGTATTCCTTTGTTCTGTGACTTAAATTTATATTACCATTTATCTTTTAAGTTAGGAGAGATAATGACTGCCTTTCCAAAACATCACAGGATATACTTTATAAATGATATCTTGCTTAAGTGCCCTAATAAACAAAAAATAGGTACTAAAAAATAGGTATGTTGGTTGGGCACATGCATAACAGATAATGGAGATACACCCAAAGAAAATTAATAGATGCTACCAACTTGGAGATTTTTGCATTGTGAAGCAAAAGTAAAAATCATGATGCTATATATTTTACTTTGACTCTCCTACCACAAAGACAAAAGAACAATTATTTGGGGGCATCACTGATTTTGAAAGGAGTTTTTACAATATTTTAGTTTTAGACATATTAAAAATGCAGAACTTTTGAGACAACAAAATGTGGAGTTTTGAGCCTCTTAAATAGGAAATTAGCAGCTAACAAACTCTGGAATGAAAACATAAACTGGAGATTGTTAATTTCTAATTCATGGTCTATGGCCTGACTAAATTAGAACAACAAAATAAAAGCAGTTGGAGGACTGAGTCTCACTGACCTAATAAGGAAAGGAATTGTAGAAGAGTCAGGATGAAAATAGGGAGAATCTAACTGATGTTTCAAAAGCATATTAGAATTCTACTTTTCTGGGAAGAATGGTACAACACACAGAAAATCTGATTTTTATTACTTTATTTCAGCATATAAATACCTCTGATGAAGAAAGAGTCTGTCCAGAAAGTATCCAGCCATTGTTAATAAAACAAGAATAGCTTGTGGGACATCGATGTAACTGGCAGCCAAGGAAAATGGACTGTGATGCACATGCGGGAACAGTGATGACCTCACTGTCCTAGTCAGTGGGGTGCTAGACACCATTGAGTGAGCATATGTACTGTGTGGCCATCACATTCAAAATAACTGAGCAAGTAGAGCAATATATCTGCATCAAATATTGCATTAAGCTTGAACATTGCCCTGCAGAAACTATTCAGATGATTCAGAAGGCTTTCAGGGACCATGCAATGAGTTCAGTGCAAATAAAAGTGTGGCACGAATGTTCCAAAGATGATTGAGAATCTATTGAAAGTGATTCACATTCTGGAAGGCCTGCAACAAGCAGAACACTTGAGAACATTGAACACGTATGGACTGCAATCAACAAAGATCAGTGACTGACAGTGCCAGAACTAGAAGCTGATCTGGGGATTCCAAAAACTACCATGTTGTAGGTTTTGATGCAGGCTCTTGGTATGAAATATGTGGTGGCAAAATACATCCCATGGCTTCTGCTACCAGTGCAGAAGTAACATCAAGCAGCATTTGCTATTGACTGGCTTCAAACTGCTACCAGTGAACCAGATTTATTCAAGAAGGTCATAACCAGAGATGATTCGTGAGTCCATGGCTATGATCGGGAAACAAAGGCCCAGTCATCACAATGGAAGTCACCTGGTTCTCCATGCCCAAAGAAGGCATGGCAAAGTGACAGCAAGATCAAGACAACATTTACTATGTTTTTTGATCGGGAAGGTGTTGTCCATCACGAGTACACTCTTCCAGGCCAAACAATTAATAAGGAGTATCACCTCAATGTTCTTTATTAGTTGAGAATCGCAATGCGATGAAAACAGCCACAGCTATGGGGAACTGGTGATGGGCAGCTTCATGACAATAATGTGCTTGCTCACACATCACATCTCATGCAGAGATTTTTGGTGAAACTTCAAATCACCCAGGTGACTCAGCCCCTCTACAGCCCAGATTTGGTGCCCTGTGACTTCTGGCTTTTCCCAAAACTAAAATCACCTTTGAAAGGGAAGAGATTTCAGACCATTGATGAGATTCAGGAAAATACTAGGATGCAGCTGATGGTGATTCCAACACAGGATTTTGCAAAGTGTTTTGAACAGTGGAAGAGACTCCTGGGAGAACTCAGTGAAGTCCCAAGGTGCCTATTTTGAAGGGAACTGAGGCATCATTGTCCTTAGTACAATGTTTCTTGTATTTTGTATCTTCTTCAATAAACATCTCTAATTTTCATATTACATGGCTGGATACTTTCTGGACAGACTGCATATAACAGAATGGTTAGAACATGGGTTCTGAAGGTAGATTGCCGCGTTCAAATTCTGGTCTTACCATCAACTCTGTGACCTTGATCAAGGTACTTGCCTCTCTGTGCCAATTTCCTCATCTGTGATATCGGGATGCTAGAATATCTACTTAGTTGATTAACCTTAACAATTATGCAAAATGCAAAAAGTGCTAAAGATATTTCTCGTACGAAGCAGACTCTTAGGAGGTGTTGGTCATTAATTTTGTGCTTTTACCCACAGGCATTGGCTACAAATATTTACATTCATATTTGTCTTTTGTAGTATAGTTACTGATTTATGGTACTTTTTACTAGATCCTTCTGGAATAAAGTGATTTATAATTTTAAAGTTTATTTCATTATGTTGTTTAAGACTCACAGAACTAACATTTGGAGGAAGACACCATGTAACACTATCAATAGCTAAATTACCTTGACAGTGGATGCTCAGTATTTCATTATTAACCCCAAATAAGGAGGTACCCTGTATCCTAAGGCATCACTTCTAGCTCTAGATTTGATTTCCATATCAAACAGCCACAATTTGTGTGGATTCCTGAGTTGCTGACTGACCACAGGCAGAAATTCCTCAGAATGTTTTACCTTTACTCCTGCTAAGCCACATACTGTGCTTTGAACTGGTAGGTTTTCCAATCTAGCCAACAGAAATTATATCTGTTACATGTCACCTTGTCAAATTCAGCCTGCTCCTCATAGCTGTGAATAACGTGGATGATCCTGATTCTGTCAGAATATTTTGATATAAAATAATCTCATAAAAATTAACTTTGTTTAACAGGTTTACTTTCTTGAAGGACATGTTAAGCAGTATTTCTGCAATTGTCGTTCAATCTGAATTCTCAAAATATATGATAATACAATAGTTATTGATAGGAGGTCTGAGCTTATTTAATTTCTTTCAAAAGAAACCAGTCTCCTCATTGAATTTTAAAAATCAATATTGTGTTAAATAATCTCTATTTACCCAGGTTTTCACTCTACCCTTGGTCATTTAGATCAATGTCCAAAGCTCCAGTAGATTGAATTCTGTAGACTGAATCACACAGACACCTCTCTGTAGGTTCTAATTGGATTGAGCCAATGGGAGGCACTGAGAATGGAGGATAAGAAGAAGAAAGTACAGGGCATTAATTTCCCATATATTCATTCCCCTATCATGACCCTGCACTTTTAGTAACAATATTCCTTCATCTATAGCCAGATGCCACAGAGCAACAATTCCTTCCAGATTGGGGTAACCTCTTACATTCAAGCTTCTTCAGACCTGGCTGTACTAATGGCTTTCTGCTATTGCTATTCATGGGTATTTCACCATCCCTTGTTGGCCCCCTCGGTCCTGCCTATACTTATAATATCATTTTAGTTGTGCTGCTTTATTTCTGCCAGGAATCTGATTGCTACAATCATCAATTTATGTTTGTATGTATATATACATGAAGATATTTTTATTTAATTTTTTTCCCCTTTTGTGTCTTGAATTTAAGTTATTTGTCCAGTGAAAACATTTTTTATATAACATTTTATTGATAGTATGGAAAAAAGTATTATATCGTATGAATGATACTATCTCATTTTTAGGCAGTTTAATAGGAATGAGTTTGCGATTAGTATTATTTATAAGGTCTCACACAGTGTTGTTATATACTTAGATTATCAAAATATTTTTCCAACTTTTAACCTGTAGATTTTAGAGTGTATGCTAAAAAAAAATTCCTACAAAAATATAGTCTATATGGATACACTAAGTTGGAAAAATAGAATCAATATTTTCCAAAAATGCAAGGGAAACAGGAAAAATAGAAATGGATAAAGATAATAAAAAAATTAATTTACACCAAGACAAAAAAAATTGTTGAATTAGTTTAGAAACATGTGGAAAGCATTTTGCAGCAGCAACATTAGCAAGGAAACGCGAGATCTGCCTGTAACTGCTCCACATTATTCACTCAAATTCATATGACTTTTCAAAATAGGCTCCTGCTTCTAATTGGTATGGGATCAGGTTCTCTGTAACGATTGCTAATTTATTTTTATTCTGAGATTCACTGTTGGGTTTTTGTGCTCTTATAATTTTAGTACAAAAAAGAAAAATGAAATTCATTGAACTTGTTCATTTAACCCAAAGTGTCTCATTTCACTTATTGGAAACTGAGATTGTTTTCTTTGCAGTTGTTTTGTATAAAAACATTTTTTTAAATTTTATCATAAATTAATTGTATATTTTCCCATATGAGGTAATAATCAGAAATAAAAGTTTGAAAAATTGTAATACTAATTTATTAATATAAATATATTAGTCCCATTATTTCAATATAGCATCTTTCCTTTTTAAAATAGAAGAAAGAGAGTGAGGTTGGGGGTATGAACTTGGAGAATATTTTATTGAACCACCTTTAACTTGTAACATGGACTTAGATTGATTTAAAGCATAGTTAAAAATCAGTAGCATAACACTGGTTCATATGTAACTGTAAATTCCTTCTGGTAGCCACTAGAGTATCTTTCAAATGGGATTTTCTCAAAAGTTTGGAAAAGTGAGTGACATAAATTTCATCTCTCATTTTCCTGAAATTTTGGGCATAGACACATATATGGAAACAAACATATTAGCACAACATAGAGTGAGGGAGATAATTGGAAAAACTTAACACACAATATTCTATTATGTTTAGCTAGCAATTTGATCTTGACACAACTAAATAAAAGAAAAATAATGCACAATTGTCCTATGTGAAGGACATATACTGGTGACTCTCTAGCAATGGAATAGCAGAGATGTTAAGTTCTAAGTAAATTTTGAGTAAATGCACATGGAATTGGGATTAAGAGTAAAGTGACTGCTGTGGATTAGCATATTTTACTTTCCAGAGATATTTGAACTTAAAAAATTTTACCCACTTCATTTACCACTGTATATCATATATCCAGCAGAGATTGGCTGGATATTTTGAGAATTTTTTTTTTTTTTATGAAGAGGGTGAAAATTAATCTGAATATTATAGAATGGCTAATATGTAAGGAAAATATGATTTTCTATGGGATATGCCTACTGAAATATTTATTAAAGTCATTTAGGATTAGAAAATTACAAAACAAAAATATTCAAATAAACCAGGAAAAATACCAACAACAAAGAATTATGGTGACATTTTATTTCCATTAGATTCAATTTACTTATTCCATAGTTATGAAAGTCATATTATTACTTTAAGAATAGATCAAGTGACAATATGTTTTAACTATTTTGAGCAAGATATTAGCATGAGAAAGCTAATTTCTAGAAAATTATCTTGGTTTTTAAGTGAACTGTCAGTTCTACTCATTTTAAGTTTTATATAGTTTTCAAATGGGTTAAAACAGAAACATTCCTAGCAGTTAATTTTCTTGTACTCCAGAAATAAGCTATCTAGGAGTTGATTTATTTTAAATAGTATGCTGGACTTCTTCAGTAAAATTTACTATGTATATAATTCGCCATGTGTATTTTATTACATGGAAAGAACTGGCCATTTAAAATACTTTAAAACCCCACCAAAAGAAGAAAAAAAAAAAAAAAGAGAGAGAGGAATTTCAATTTTGACTATGACAGACTATTTAACTATACAAACCCTACCCCAGGCCAAGAGCCAAAACTTACATGATAAAATATTTTGACAATATGTTGGATATTTTAACTATTTAGTGATCATAGAAAATCTTCAACCTAACTTTTCCCCAGACTTGTTGAGTTTTGAGCCTTTCCAGGGTTCTGGAGGGTTAAACTTTCTTCCTGTACGATCCCTCTCTACACATATTTTCCATTGTGACTTTGTTCATCTTCACTCTTTCATCACCTTTCAGCCTGGTAAATATTTGTATTAATATTTAAATATTCTTGTCTGCTCTATCCTCTCATTCTTCTTTCTGTCTTTGGAAATATGTAATTGTTTTTGTGTACAATTATTTTAGGTGTTGAGTTGGGACTTAGAGTGAATAAACATTTGTGTTAAGTTCTACTTTTTTGACTCTAAGGCCAAAAATATACCATAAAAATATTTCAATGAAATTGTATTTAAATAAAATTTAATTCAAATGATTAAAAGGTATATTAGTGATAGTTTAGTATTTGTTACTCAAAAAAAGTACTTTTATATTTTCTTCAAGATTTGAACTTGAGTATGTATTAATATGTGTTTAGTGAACTGGATGATAACATTATCATGTAATTTATCTTCTTTACAATCCTTCCCAATTGCTACATCTGGCTTAATTGGAAAGTTAAGACATTAGTCAATAAGACTTTAAAGTGAAATCATTTACTACTTTTTTAATGCAAATTTAGAGTTTACAAGAGTAATCTGACAAAAAACAAGAATCTTGATATTCAGCATTTTGTGATTTTAGTAACGTTTGGATTAAACATATCAGCTATTTTTCATCATAGGCATAAATCTAACAAAGGATATTGGCACCTTAAATTAAAAAATTGTCTGCATATACTTTTCAAAGGGCTTGTTAGAAACACAAAATCCAACATATCTCTTATGATTTTAAACAGGATATTATTAAAAAGAGAAAACTGAGCTTATCTAGTATTTCCTGCCTAGAAATCAGTTTTTAATCCTAATTAAATGAAAAAATATTTCAAAGTAAATTTTTTTACACATTAGATACAGCTATTAAACTATAAAATAATAATTTAAAAAGCAAGTATTTGCTCAAATGTTGGACTTTTGTTAGGCAAGGATACCTATGAAAATAAGACTTATTATTAAATCATATATATATATATCAGATTAAATTTAGAGGTTAAATTTGTATATCTCCAGTAGTTCAGAATTGTAGCACTTTTTGTGTTTCAATCATAAATCTAAATAGGAGAAATCTCCATTAATTTGTACTAAACAGAGGTAAATTAGTTAAAGCATATGAACTGAAAACTTCCATTGCCCTGAACAATTTTAAGCTTTCAGTGAGACCTTTGACCCAGTTGACTCAAGTTGGTTCTCTTACTCTGTGCCTCTAATCAAGCTATCTTATTATAAAATTCAAATGTGCTTTTGTGTCCCTTATTATTACTCCTATGTTGTTAAGAGTTTTCATTTGTCTCCATGAGATCCATTGGTAAGTATATGTCATTACTTTGGTAAGAATAATAATTTGCTAATACAATTTTTCTAAATATCTAAGATTTTAATCTCCAAAACACTTTGGATAAGATTGCATTATTTTATTAGTAAACTTGTAATTTATAATAGTCCACCAATAATCAACTAATTAGTTCATTACTTATTGAAGTGAGGTTAAACAACTTACTCAAATGATACTCACATGTGGAAAGAACATGTGGATTCTTTATAATTGATCTAATCTCCCTTACAGCTTCCGTCATCAGGATAGCAAGAGGGGAAAAGCAGTAAACTTAGTACAGCTCACCACTAGTCCTCTTGAAAAGGGTTTTCTTAACTTTCTTGTTCCTTCTTCGTTCTTATTGCCTTTGGCAAGATGTTGCATGCATTTATGAAAGATGAATGTGACTTACGTAATCTTGTGGTGACACAGAGAACACAGAGTCCTCAGAAGCGAAGAGCATGTTCTTGCTCATCTTGGTCTCTGGTGATTGAAATAGACAGCAACTAAACATTTAGAAATGTGTCCAGTAATTGTGATTTTCTCTTTGTAGGTCTCCAGGTTGTAGAACTTCTGCCTACTGTTGCCCTGCGATTGTAGCACATCACCTCACATCTTGAAGTCCTTACCCATGCAGTGCCCTTCATTCTGACCCCAGATCTTTTCAACAGACACAGGGACTCTCAGCATTTGCCTGTCTCATTGCAGTTATCTATGAATAGAACTTTTGCTTCTCCTGTATCTTGAACTCAGGCCAGGGGAGCAACAAACTCACTATCTGGCTATAGGCCAACCATGCGTTCACCCAAGGCTGATGGATATGAAATATAGGTATTAAATGACAAAAATAGTTTCTTCTTGAGCATATGAGTTTATGTTAAAGTCCCACAGCCTCTTGCCAGAGACCCTGTGGAACTATATTTATAAATATGATATTTTCACTCCCTCCCATTTGTATCTGATGGCTCTAAAATGTCTCCTACCTTGCAAGCCTTTTCTACCTAAATAGAAGCAACAGGAAGCTTGGCATCTAACATATTTAATTTTCTTCTACTTTTTCTACTTAAAATTCACCAGAACTAGAAGAGATAGCTTTACCCCTTTTTACTTCACGCCTAGTATGGAACTCCCACACATAACAAATGTATGAAAGACCAAGTCTTTAAGCTTTATTATTCTACTATGAAGGATGCAAAAGTAATAATTAAAGTAAGAAAGTACTCTATTTTTTCTCAAAAAAATTTGGATATTATATATTTAATAATTGCAAAACTGTAATATCATTGCTTTTTCCTTATAGTTAGCAGTTCCTTTACTCAGATATTTTGTTGAGTTTCTGCTATTATCAAAGCATTCTACTGGGCATTGTGGAAGATACAGTACTGAATAAGATGCATTTCATCTTCTCAATAAGCTCATCATTTTAGGGTAAATGTAGAATCTAAAAAGTGCAGGTATTTACTTTCAATAGGAAAACGAAATACAAACAATTTTTTATTAACTATGTGTTCTATGATCATATGTATTTCTTTTAAAATTCTTGTGATGAATTATCACTTCCATGACTTGTCAGTGATGAAAGTAGTAGGCTAATCAACTTCATTTTGCACATATTCTTCTAAAAAGAGAAATTTAATTCTAGAGCAGTTAATCAGAACAGTGATTTGTTATATATATAAAACAGTGATGTAGTATATATATGTATATATACACATAGTTTTCTTTCTTCCAGCTTCTTTTTTGAATAGAACAAATACATTTCAAATGTGGCAGTGAACTTCAAACACTCCCTTAGGAATCAATTAATACTTAGCAATATTTATCTACACACTTTTCTAATGCTGCTTCACGAATTTTTACTTAGTTACATTCATATGTAGGCTACTTAAAGAGCCCCATGGGTGAGAACTATTTGAAGTATTTGAAGAGACAGTTTCTCTTTATACACCACAGCAAAGGCTTGGACAAATTAGTGTAGGAAAAGGAGAATGAATTAAACTTGGTTGGATTCTGTCTGAAAACCACTTTACAGTCAGTTCTTCAAATACCTGAAGCAATAACATAGTATGAAATTTTAAATATTCTAGTATCCTAATTAAAAGTAATTAGCTAAGTATACTTTATTATTGTGTGTTTAATTACTTTTAAAAGATTACATGAATTAACTGCCCATTTGACAATTTTTTCAGAGTGGTTTAGAAGCTTCAAGAAATGATCTATTTTGACTATACATTCAGTTATTATATTCAATATACACTCCAGTATTCTAAGGCAGCTATGTTGTATATTTTATTTTCTTTAAAATGATTAGTGGTAAAATGGTTAATTAAACCATAGGAAAGCTACTTTGGTTAGATATATCCTTAGAAATAAACCTGGCATAAACTGTCAAACTGTAAATTATAGTAAGAATACTAATTTGAATATTATAAAATAAAAAATAAACATACCTGTAACTATTTTGACCACAAATAAAAAAATGAATAAAGTCTACAAGAATTAAATTATTTTCTAAGTATAAAAATAAAACATTTTTATGATTAAATTGCTTTGAAATTGAAATATAAAATTAATGGTTAGGGATAACATTATTGCCATTTTTTTAAAAAACCCTAAATTTATATTCACAGTGAATTTAAAATTTAATTTCTCTTTTTGATTGGTATCAGATATAGGTAACATAAAAATTAAATGTGCATATTTTGATAAAAGTTTTATTGTAATTTTATTTAATAAATTCCTTTTACTTACAAGAACACTGTTTAATTTTTCTACAAATTGTGATTTATCTGACACTCATAGTATACATCTACGTTCTTCAGCTTCTTATTACCTTCTGCTGCTTTCTTAATATACAAATACATTCTTTACCTAAGAGCAAATAATAATATACGTAGAAGGTAATACCATTTAGAAAATGGAATTTGTTTAACTTAAACAACTATTATAATTACTTATGCTGAAGTAAGTAATTTCTAGGTTAATTTTCAGATGAATATGTTGAGCATGAAATACAGGTTTGCTGTAAGCACGAGGGGGTGTTTAAACTGAGATCCTTAGCACCTTTTCTTACTATGAGTATGAATACTATTTTTCTACCTCTTTCTCACCATTAGAAGAAAGTTATCTATTTCAAACTGCAAAGGGAAATGGCAACCTCCTGAAGAGGGCTGACTTGGCATGTATGCCCTTTACAAAAGTCAGCCTTCTTACTACTTAAGCCAACTACGTGGGTTGCCAATCAAAATAGGAGAAACTGGATCAACAATAGTCAGTGGCAACAGGAAAACCCTTCAAAGTAAATCCATGTACTCACCATCAGATTGGTTTCACTGATCATCACCTAAGAGCACATTTGGGAATAACACTAATCGGGTGTCGGGCAGATGGTGGGGGGGGAGGGGAAGGGTGTATATCTACATGAGTGCGATCCACACTGTCTGGGGAATGGACACGCTTGAAGCTATGACTGGGGGCGGAGGGACAAGGACAATATATGTAACCTAAACTTTTCTACCCCCATAATATGCTGAAATAAAAAAAAATATTAAAAAAACCCTCAAATATGGATTATGGATGTTCTGAGTTTATGATCACTTAACTTCTATTTACAAAAATTAATACATATCTGTACAAATTATGCTAAATGATGGAAGGAGAAAAAGTGTACCTCAAAGAGGTAGTAAGAACAGCTTCCATTTTCAATGTTTGCAATATCACATATATTCAATAAATACAGATTTAGTATACATTAATACACATATAAATGAGGTATATATAGGTCAAAATATAAGATATTTATGTGATCTAAATTAGTTAAGGTATGCAAGATAAAAACTAAATCATTTGTGACAAAATAATCACTGATGTTAATATATTTTATGCCTTAAAAATTTATATATGACTTAAGTGGCCTAAAACACAATTTTCCCTTTTCACCCCAGGATATTATACACGAGCAACAAAGAAAATAGAATGACAAAAAAGGAAACACAATTTTGAGAAAACCTAAATTCAAAACACTTATTATTTCTAAAATTTTTATTTTTCAAAAACCATGCAAGCATCAATACTCTTCATGAAAAATACTCATATGATTACCTGTACATTGAATTATACAGTTAGCAAATACCACTAGATCTATATAGTTGCCTGACATTGGTCTCTATGCTTTATATGTACTTGATTAGATATATATCAATCCTTTTATCCTATCCGTGAAGTAGGTGGTATCTTGCAACTAAGGAACCTGAACTAGCTATTAAAGAATTGTACAAAACTATATACAGTGGATTCTTGAAGAACATGAATTGAACTATTCAGGTCCATTTATATGTAGACTTTACACTGGAAATTTTTTTTTTGAGGTTTGATAATTTGAAAAAACTTGCAGATTAACCATGCAGCCTAGAAATAACAAAAAAATTAAGAAAAAGTTAGGTATATCATGAATGTACAAACAAAATATATTTAGATTCTGATATATTTTATTTACTACCATAAAAATATATAAATCTATTATAAAAAGTTAATATTTATCAAAACTTATGCACACACTTACAGCAGACCACACATGGTACCACATGCAGTTGAGAGAAATATAAATAGATATAAAGATGCAGTATTAAGCCTTAACTGCATAAAATTAACACAAAATATACTATACTATGAAATTGTAGTAATTTCGTAGCCACCTCCTATTGTTATTGCAGTGAGCTCAAGTGTTGTACGAAAATGCCATGTGACACTAATCATCTCTGCCTGAGTAGTTCATCTCTCCAGTAAATTGTATATTGCAGCAAAAAATGATCTCTCATTGTCCTTGCATATTTTTCATCATGTTTAGTGCAATACCTGAAATGTTGAATAACACCAGGGGACCCATACAAAGTGCCACTGGTGGTGCTGGAAGTGCTTCCAAGAAGCAGAGAAAAGTCATGACCTCATAAGAAAATATTGAATTGCCTGCAGACTGAGGTCCACAGCTTATGTTTGCCTGCCAGTTCAGACAGATGATTCACCTTGTAAGCAGATGATGTGAACTTACAGTATTAATAAACACAGTATAATTCTGCAAATGTATTTTCTCTTACTTGTGATTTTCTCTTTTCTCTAGCTTACTTTATTGTGAGAATTCTGTATATATACATATAACATACAAAATATATGTTAATCAATTGCTTATGTTATTGGTAAATCTTGGGGTCAACAGCAGGCTACTAGTAGATATGGTTTTGGGCAGTCAAAATTTATATGTGGATCTTCAACTGCATAGGCAGTTGGTGCCCCTGACCTCCTGTTGCTCAAGGGTCAACTATAGTTTAAGGGTGAGTGGAGAAATTTGTATTCAAACCATGGCAATTTCCATTCTATACTGTTACAAGCATATGTAACCACTAAATATATTGTCTTTTCTAAAGATGATGTACAAGGTCATCCATTATGATTTTAGTATCAAAAGATGAGCAAAAGTATAGGTATTGCTCCTTCATAATTATTATAAATAAATTATAACATCTGTTCAATAGAGAATTATATAGCTGTTAATAGAATGAGATAGCTCTGCATGTACTGATGAAGACTAACCTCCAAGATGCATAGTCATATATAAAAGCAAGGTTTATAAAATTGTGGATAGTACTTTGTGAGAAAATTATGCATATAAATATATTTTTATGTCCAAATCCTCCAGAATAGTTTAGAAAAAAATTATACTCATGATTGCCTCTGAGGAGGAGAGCTAAGTTTTTAGATATAAAAGAGATCGGGAATATAGTTTTCATTGTAAACTTTTTTTGTAATTTTTAAATTTTGTACACAATCAAGTGTTATCATTTTTAATGGGCAGAATTTATTTTTAGGGCAATTTTAGGTATGAAAATATGAGGCTCCACATCAGTATGGAAATAGATTTGCCACTAAGAAAAGCCCAAGTACCAATGGTTCACTGGTGAATTCTGCCAAACGTTTTAAAATAACTAGCACTAATTTTTCACAAATACTTTAAAAAATATACACAAGGAGAGAACACTTCACAACTTTTTTCCTACGAAGCCAGTATTACTGTGATACCAAAATGACAAAAGACTTCACAAGAAAATAAAATTTCAGATCAAAGTCCTTTATGAATATAGACGTAAGAATCCTCAACAAACTACAAACTAAATCAGCAACATATCAAAAGGATTATAGACCATCACCAAATGGGATTTATTCCTTACATGCAAAGCTGGTTTAACATTTGAAAATAAATGTAATCCAAAACATTAATATACTAAGGAAGAAATCACTTATAAATATGGACACAAATATGCTCAACAAAATATTAACAAAATAAATCCAGTAACATATACAAATTATATACAATTACGAAGTGGTATTGATAGCAGGATTGATGGTTGTTTCAACATGTGAAAATAAACTGATCTAATATACCACATTTGAAAAAAGAATAAATACCTCTTGGTAATCTCAATAAATACAGAAAATGTTCTTGACAAATGCCAAAGCTCTGTAACAGTGAAATCAGACAACAACTAAGAATAAGAGGGAACAACCTGATAAAGAGCATTTATTAAAAATCCTCGCTAAGATCTTGTTTAATGTTGAAAGACTGAAAGCTTTCTCCAAATGTCAGAATATGAATGTCTGCTCTTGCTACATTTATTCAACATTGTACTGGAGGTTCTAGACAAGAGAAATTAGATAAGAAAATAAAACGGCATCTACACTGAAAATAAACTCACAGATGGCATGGTTTTATGTATAGGATATCTTAAGAAATAAACACACATAAGCACTATGAGAGCTAATAATCTAGTTTAGTAAGGGTACAACACATGAAATCAATATGCAAATTATGTTATGACATACATCTATAGATTTTCATCCACAGTTCCTGACTCATAACACCCATAATCCTTGTTATAATGTACATTGGGGTATCCTAGGCCTCAGGAAATAGAATCTCTCTCTCTGATCTTCCCCTCTCATCCTTTCACCTGTCCATGGCAGGACTCTACTCTGATTGTGAGTCAAAAGACCCTCATTCCAGACGGGGTCCAGCCCTAAACCCTGGAGGAAGGAATGCTACCCAGAGAGACCAAGGACAATCTGAACAGACAGGCTTGCTGGGTTTAGATCACGTGCTTTTTGTCCAATCACATTCCTACAAGGTTGTCAATCATGCCTATATAATGAAACCTCCATAGAAACCTCAGAGGACTGGGTTTGGAGAGCTTCTGAATAGCTGAACATGACGATGCTCCTGGAGAGTGGCACACCCAGGGAGGGCATGGAAGCTCCACACCCTTTCCCCCATATCTCGCTTTACATGTCTCTTTATCTGTTTTCTTTGCAATATCCTTTGTAAGAAATCCGTAAACATGTGTTTCCCTGAGTTCTGTAAGCCACACCAGTGAATTAATCAGACCCAAAGATGGAAGAGGTCATGGGAATCCCAACTTGAAGCTGGTCAGTCAGAAGCTCTGGAGTGTAGAACTTGTGACTACTGTGTGTGTGGAAGGGCCATCTTGGGGACTGAGCCCTCACCCTGTGGGCTCTGACACTATCTCTGAGTAGACAGTGTCAGAATTGAATTAAAGGACATCCAGCTGGTGTCTGCTGCTTAACATGTGGGGAAAACCCCACATTTGGTCACAGATGCCCTCCTGTGTATGGACTGTTGTGAAGTTTAGAGCGAAGCTTTGTTTGGGATTGTTTTCCCTAAAGTACAAATAATAATTGTATTTCTGTGCAGTAACAATGGACAATCCAAAACTGAAATTAAGAAAACAATTCAATTTGCAACAGCATCAGAAATAATAAAATAATTTGGAATGAATTTAACAAAAGATATGCAAAATATATACATTTTAAACAATAAAACATCATTGAAAGAAATTACAAATGATTTAAATTAATGAAAAAAGTGGCCTATGATCATGGATTGCTAAAATTAATATGGTTAAGATGACAATTCTCTCCAAACTGATCAACATATTCAACACAATGTCAATCAAAATTCCAAGGGTCTTTTTGTAGTGATTGACAAGCTGCTCCTAAAATTTATAAAAAATGCAAGAATACCAGAAAATTCAAAACAATTTTAAAATATTGGAGGACCAACATTCTTCTCAATTTCAAAAGTTGTTACAAAATTACAGTAACTAAGATTGTGCTATGATACCATATTATGCATGGGCATATAGATCAATTAAAAGTCCAGAAATAAACTCAAACATGTATGGATAATTAATATTTGACTAGAGTGCCAAGGAATTGAATACAAAATAAATAGATTCTTCAACAAATGATGCTGAGAAAACTGGATATACACATGCAAAACAATAATGTTAGACGTGTACTTCACACCATATGTAAAAATTAACTAAAAATGGATCAAACACCTAAATGTAAGAGCTAAAACTATATAACTCTGATAAGAATACATAGGTATACACATGTATTCACTATTAAATTGGAACTAATCATATTTCAATGTCTGGGTATACAATACTTTATTCATTCACTTAATGAAAGATAGATAAATCAACCCAATTAGTTCTGTTTCTCAGAAGAATAGCACTTAATACAGATTTTGATAACAGGAGTGGTTCGAGAGTAACGGAATTTTAAGAAAGCATTTTTTGAATTGCTTCTAAGTTTTCTAATATTCTATATTTAAGGGCACTAATGACTCTATTTTTATAGTATATAACACTGATAGTCAATGGTATGATCTAGCAATAGAGAGATGCAAGACAAGATATCTACAATGAATACTCTTAATTCAGCCATTTATAAGAAGCAAGGAGTTGGGGGTCCATATATGACACTTCAAAAAGTTTTTGGAAAACTGATGAATATAATAAGGTTGGCTAGTTACTCCTAATGTCACCAGACAAAGTAATGAAAGCAGAGAATGAGCTCAGAGATTTAAATTCCCAGTTCAAGCACTGTATAAATGACCTGAAGGCTTTTATGTGTGCCCTGAAGGAGACTCTTATCTCTTGTAGCAGCAGGGCTGAGACTACTGAAAACCAAACACAGAATCTCATCCTGTGACTGCTGAATTAAATGCAAATTGAACTCCCAGCCTCACAGGGTGTCTACTGTTTAAGTGAGGGCATTGATTGGGGAAAAAATGGAAACCTGTAATTCGGGACAATGATATGTAGGAAGACTGTGATGCATCTAGGGACGTTGAAATAATAAATTCTGATGAATCCTTTTTGCCTGTGGAGGAGGCCTCTCTACTCTCAGGGGCAGTAATATCCACATACCCAGTCATCGTGATGATATTATGCATAGTAAATCTAGTGAACAAAAAGTAACTACTCTAGACTCATTGGTAAGACATTTGCATGCTAGAATGTGTGAAGTAAATAAAAAACTCATGGGCCTCATATCTTAGTAAAATTTGTAGGAGTCCAATTGTATAGGTCATATCCAGATATTCCTTCCAAGGTGAAGGACAAATTGCTGCATTTGGCCCCTTCTACAACCAAGAAAGAAATACAATGCCTAGTGGGCCTCTCTGTATTTGGAAAGCAATATATTCTTCATTTTGGTGGTTACTTTGGTCCATTTATTGAGTGAATCTAAAAACTGATATTTTTGAGAAGGGCTCATAAAAGAAGGCTCTGTAACAGATCCAGGCTGCTATGCAAGCTGCTCTGTCACTTGGGCCATATGACCTAGCAGATCCAATGGTGTTTAAGTGTCAGTAGCAGATACAGATATTGCTTGGAGACTCTGATGGCCCCTGAATAGGTGAATCACCTATTACACTGTATATTAAACTTTCATCTGCAAATGAGGATAATTTTATTTCTTTCTTTCCAATTTGGTTGTCCTTTTTACTTTCTCTTTTCTGATTACTCTAGCTAGAATTTCCAGTGCTATGTTGAATAACAGTGTTGAAAGGGGGCATCCTTTTGTTGTTCCAGATCTTAGAAGAAAGGCTTTCAGTTTTGCCCTATTCAGTATGACACTAGCTGTGGATATATCCTATATGGCTTTTATTATGTTGAGGTACATTCCTTCTATACTCAATTTTTTGAGAGTTTTTATAGTGAATGGATGTTGAGTTTATAGAATGCTCTTTGGCATCAATTGAAACAATCATATGGTTTTTATTCTTCATTTTATTGATATGATTTATCCCATGGACTGATTTGCATATGTTGAACCATCCTTGCACTCCTGAGATGCAACCCACTTGATTGTGATGAGCAATCTTTTTAATATGTTATCAAATTTGTTTTGTTAATATTTTATTGAGATTTTTTTTCATCTATGTTCATCAGATATATTGGCCTATAGTGTTTTTGTTTGTTTGTTTGTTTTTGTCACGTCTTTTTCTGGTTTTGGTATCAGGGTGATTCAGATCTGGTAAAATGTTTTTGGGTATATTCCCATCTCCCCAATTTTATGGGAGAGTTTAAGTAAGAGTGGTAGTAGTTCTTTGAACGCTTGGTAGAATTCAGCCATGAAGCCATTGGGTTCTTGGCTTTTATTTGATGGAAGAGCTCTATTACTGCTTCTATCTCGTTATTTGTTGTTAGTTAATTCAGGTTTTGGATTTCTTCCTGCTTCAATCTTGGTAGGTTATATGTGTCTAGGAATTTATCCAATTCTTCTAGGTTTTCCAATATATTGGCATATAGATGCTCATGGCAGTCTCCAATGGTCTTTTGGATTTCTGCAGTATCAGTTGTAATGTCTCGTTTTTCATCTCTAAGTTTATTTATTTGGGTCTTCTCTCTTTTTCTCTTAATATGCCTAAAGAATTGTCAATTTTGTCTATCTTTTCAAAAAGTCAACTTTTTGTTTCATAGATCTTTTGTATTTTTTGACTTTCAATTTCATTTATTCCTGCTCCAATCCTTATTATTTCTTTTCTTCTACTAATTTTAGGTTTGGTTTTCTCTTACTTTTGTAGTTCTTTGGTATGCATAGTTCCTTGAGATGCTGGAATGGTGCTGCCAGGGGATGGGGGGAGAGATGCCACAGGTCATGCAAGACTGTCTTTTGTGTCTTCTTCAGTGCCTCTTTTCTTGATATAATGTTAAAATCAGGTACTATGATTGCTCACCTGATTTTTGTTTCTCCTGAATGTGCTTCCTTGCATGAATAGCTGTTGAATTTGATGTTTGTGTGGTGGGATGATTTTGGGAGGTTTATATTCAGCCCTTTTGTTGTGCTGCTTCTCTCCATTTCTGTTCTTAATTACCAGTTTATATCTGTTTTTTTTTTCTAAAAATATGCAGTTTTATAATTTCATTCTTTTTACACTTAATGAAAATTGTTTTATGGCTCATAACATGGTTTATGGCTTATTTTGTTAAGCATTTTGTGTGTATATATAGGAAGATGTGTATTTTGCTATTCTTAGGCATAGTGTTTAATGAAAATCTATTAGATAATTATGATGGAGAGTGTTCAAATTTTTATTTCTTGCTTATTTTCTCTCTACTTTTAATATCAGTTATTCAGAATGAGGTATTGAAAATTTTAAGTACAAACATGCATATATTGCCCCTTTACATTCTATAATTTTGCTTCATATGGTGATCTGTGAAAGGTAATTTTGTTAAGTGTACCTCATCCTCCATTTGCAGAAAGTGAGCATACAGTTATTTTGTTGTGGTAAAGTGAGGTAAAGTAACTTTTCCACAAATACAGTGTCCTTCATTGTGAACATGTGGTTCTGAAATATAGTAAATATTATATTTATCCCATTGAAGATAAGTATGTGGCTGCCTCTCTCAAAGAAAATAAACTTTTTACATACTAAAAGTTGTTATTAAATTTATAAAGTATCAAAATTCTCTAGAATATAATGATAAAATGCTGAATAATTTACATGAATAATACTATGATTTATGTTTTATTGATTTTAAATATTCAAAATAAGTTTGATACAACTGCAAATGAATTTTAAGAAGGCATATCAAGAGCACCTGGCATCTTCAAATAGTATATGGGACTAGCCAATCAGATCATGATGAACACCGACTTCTTCTCTCTCTCTAAAGCACACCGAGCTAATAGAGGATCACAGCGTACTAAATATTAGATGTCTCCTACCCTTGCTGAACACAAGAGCAAAGACATATATGAGCAGAGATCAGTAAATATACTGACTGGAAGTAAGACTACTCAACCCCTGGCCATTTACCCTCACTAGGTAGCATGTGCCTTTCACAACTTTTTTCTCTTGTTCTATGAGAGCTGACACTTAGCTAGTTAAAAGAAATAAATAGGTGAAAGTTGTTATAGTGGAACCTAGACTTCTGTTTTTAAATGTTTATCATTTTTCTAAAAAGAAATAATGTCTTATGTATGTCCAAATCTAAGTAGAAATTCTCATTAGCAAATATTTCTGGCAATGATGGGATAAAAAGGGGTAGACTTAATCCAACCTTAGCCAACTAGAAAACCACATTCACTTGCATACACAAATTCCAAGTATTTTCAGACTTTAAATAAAAAGCAGCAAAGGATAGTGATTCCTGGAAGGAGTGAAACAAATAGGATAAATTCTAACAGTGCCTACCCAGTTCACTGCCTGGAGAGTTTCCAGAATGCAATTCAGTGAAGAGAACTCAATCAAAACCAAATAGTATTGGTGAGTCACGGAGACAGTGTGGAGATATAAGAGTTAAAAGCAGTTAGCATACATAGGGCAGATTACTGGAGAAGAGAAGGCTATACTGAGAGAGAAAGAGTTCTGGAGAGATCCCTTTGTGTCTTTGGCAATGGTCTCAGATTCAGGTAGGGAACCTGCAGCCTTCTGATTTCAAGATTGTTCTTTTTTAAGCACCAAACGAGGCAAGAAAAGCTTCAACTTCCTCTGCTACATCCCTTTTAATAAAAGGATTTGTTCTATAAAATCTGAAATTAGTCAAAGGGCTGTACCAAAGGACCTAGAAGGCCACATGTTGCCTTAAGGCTGCAGGCTCCCCACCCCTGTTGGAATGCAGGAAAGAGATGTGAATTAGAACATGTGATCATGACACTTTAGAAGTGAATAAAAACTTCAGGGGCATTAAATAGAGAGTGAAGGAGAGAGCAAGCCAGGAAAAGTGTCCCCAAATGGGTCACTCTGATTATAGAGTGAACATTGCCATAAAACAAAATCCCAACCTTGAACTGTTTTAAACAGGTTGGGTTGCTTCTGGATTTGCAGAATGTTAAGTTTTTAAGAAGAGGAAAAAGACATAATTTTTCTAAATGGAATTTTCTTCAAAGCAATATGTGTTCATCTTAAATAAGGGTATAAATTTGCCAATATAAGCTCTTTAGAACTTTCTCTGAATTAAATTGATTATTCAGTAATTTTCATCAGACTACTGATATTCTACACTATTAATACATTCCTTTATTAAGTCATATTTTAAAATTTTATTTTACAAAATTATTTTTGCTTATGCTTGAGTATTATGACTTTGTGTAAGCCACTCACTCTCCTACTCATAGACACAGCTAGAGAATAATTATAACCAATTAAGCTCTCATTTTTAACATGTATCAAACACCAGTAAACAGCAAGCCTGGAGTGAATCTGCAGGGAGCTGACTTTTCCTAAGATTCTCTTTCAGAAATAGAATAGATAAGACAATTATTTAGGAAGCACTGATTGATAGAGCAATATATATCCATTATGGGACAATGTTACTTTCCTTTTGACAAAAGACAAAAAAAAAATTACTCAAAATGTAATTGTGGAGAAAGATCTAATTATGAAACAAAAATGACAAAAAATTATAAATACGTATGCAATTTACTGTGTCCTGGTTATTTACAAAAAGATTTTGACATATGTATAATTTTTTCTCTATGTAGAAAAATAAGTACTGATTGTTATCCAAAAGAAAGAAGAAAAAGAGCTACATTTATTAAGTTTTTCTGTTTTTTTTTTTTTTTTTTTTTACAAAAAACCCTCTTTGTATTTAATTATTGTAATGAAAATCATTTGGTTACTACTATAGCTAAACTTCATGTCTTGACTCTTTCCTTTTTAATTTTTATGTGTATATAATAGGTATACATATTTATGGGGTACATGTCATATTTTGATATAAGCATACATTGTGTAACAGTCAAATCAGGGTAATTGGGATATCTATCACCTCCAAAATTGATAAATTTTTAGTGTTGGAAGCATTACAAATCCACTCCTCCAGTTATTTTAAAATATAAATCATTATTAACTCTAGTCACCCTATTTTGCTACTGAACACTAAATCTTATTCTTACTATCTGTCTGTATTTTTGTACCCATTAACCTACCTATCTTTATTATTTTCTCTGCTCTACCCCTCCAAGCATCTGGTAACCAACATTCTTCTCTCTACCTCCATGAGATCAATTATTTTAGCTTTCCACATATGAGTGAGAATATGCAATATTTTCTTTCTGTGCCTGGCTTATTTTCCTTAATGTAATATCATCCAGTTCCATCAACGTTGCAAATGACAGGATTTTATTCTTTATAATTTATTTATTTAAGAAGGGTCTGTCTATTTTTCCCAGGCGGGTCTCAAACTCCTAGACTCAAGTGATCCTCTTGCCTCAGCCTTCTGAGTAGATGAGACTATAGAAATCCACCACTGTGCCCAGCTTGATTCTTTTTTATGGCTGAATAATATTTCATTGTGTATGTATACCACATTTTCTTTATCCATTCATCCATTGATGAGCATTTATGTTGATTCCACATCTTGATTATAAATAGTGCTGCAATACACATGGGGATACAAGTAACTCTTGAATATACTGATTTCCTTTCTTTTGGATATATACCCAGTAGTAAGATTGCTGGATCATATAGTAGTTCTATTTTTAGTTTTCTGAAGAATTTCCACACTTTTTTCCTTTAGTGGCTTTACTGATTTATACTCCCACAAGCAGAGTATGAACATTCCCTTTTCTCCATATTCTTGCCAGCACCTTTTATTTCCTGTCTTTTTTTTATTTCAGAGTATTATGGGGGTACAAATTATTTGGATATCTAAATTGCCTTTGCACCGCCGAGTCAGAGCTACAGGCGTGCCCATCCCCCAGGCAGCATGCACTGTCTGTTAGGTGTGAATTTACCCATCCCCTCCTGCCCCCTCCCACTTGCCCAATGCCATATGAATTTACTTCCAAATTACTCACATTAGTGTTGACCAATTAATGACATTTTATTTATTTATTTATTTATTTATTTATTTAATTTCAGCATATTATGGGGGTACAAATGTTTAGGTTGTATATTGCCCTTGCCCCACTCAAATCAGAACTTCAAGCGTGTCCATCACCCAGATGGTGCGCACTGCACCCATTACGTGTGTACATACCCATGCCCCCCTCCCCTCCCATCTGCCCAACACCCGATGTACCCCAAGAATGGAAAAACAAGCACCGCTTGTACTCACCATCAAATTGGTATTAACTGATCAACACTTAAGTGCATATTAGTAATGTAGTTATGAGTTATTTCATACATTTAGCCCATTCAATAGGTATTATTACCAACAAACAAACCAACAAACAGCACTTGTATCATGTGTTGAGCACTGTGCTAAGCACGTGTATCTATGAACTCACTTAATGATGAAGGTACTATTAATGTACAGATAAAGAAGCCAAGGCACAGAAAATATGTCCAAGGTCACACAGCTTGTAAACTGCCCAGCTGAGATTTAACACTTGGAAGTCTATAACTTTGCTCTTAGGCATTATAATATACTTCCTCAGATATTTGCACACTGTTGAGTTACTCTATTATTAACTTTCCTTCCTCTTACACTCTTTATGTTGCTCAAGTTAATACTTGCCTTGTATTTTCCATTTTCTTAGTTTTCTATATGTCTATTCCTATATTACTTCTCACACCATGCTCCAACAGATTTCTTGAAAATTTACTTAACATTATTTTTTTTCTGGTAGACTCTTTCTTATAGCCCTAGCCCTTCCTGATTTCATCTGAACTCTTTTTTTTTCTTTTAGAGCAGAGGTCTCACTATGTTGCCCAAGCTGCAATGCAGTAGCTATTCACAGGCGCGATCCCATTACTGCTCAGCATGGGACTTCTGACCTGCTCCACTTCTGACCTAGGCTGGTTCATGGTAACCTTGTGGTCCCCCGCTCCTGGGAAGTCACCATATTGATGTGTATTTAGTGCGGACACCTAATTGGTACACACACACACACACACACACACACTCACACACTATTCTTCTTCACAAAATATCTAACAACTAAACAAAACTTCCCCATAAAAATAGACTGTGGATTTGAAATATCTAGATGTTTTCTGTTAAAGGATTATAAATTAAGGGATCAAAAGAAAATAGAAAATATTTTATTGTGTACTTTTATCTGGATTTTTACACATCAACTGATTCTTCATTTGTCTTGTGAAAAAGGCAACATGGAATCATAGAGAATTGAGAAATTATTTAATGCACTTCTGGTACTTGGTAACTGACATTAAACCACCAGAGAAATGGAGCTATGTGAAGGTCAGAACAAACATCTTTCAATTTGATAATCTATTAATACTTATAGTGCTGGAAGACATCATTAAAGAAAGATATAAAAGTTTTTGAAAATGCCATTTGGTTTAGATGAAACTGCACTGATATATACTTTCAAATGATAGATGAACTCTTCTTCAAGAGGTATTTTTGGATGAGTTGTGAAATGTCCTCATTTACACAAAACATTTTGTACAATCTCTTCTTCCTAGTATTCAATTTTTCCATTAAAATTAATTGGATTATCAAGATTATTTCCTGGAGTAGCAATGTTTGCTGTGTGGTATTTTGCTTACTCACTTCTTCATTGATAAAACAGATTTATCTACATATGAAAAATGTTCTTTGACTTATTTTTGTTTTAGTTTCAGGCTATTAAGCTAGTTTCAGTCTATGGGCAAATCATTTGAGAAATAGACTTTTTTTGTACTTTAGAAAATGTGGCAGTAATATAGACATTAAATTTGAATTCTCTTGCAAGCAATTGCTTTCTTAAAAATATAAAATTTGATATATATTGAATGCAATTAAGTCCATTTTAATTGAAAATTCATCTTTCCCTCAATAGGTTATAAAAACAATGTTTTTGAGTGTCTTCCTCGGACAAAGACCATTATAAATATTAAGTTATTTAATCCTTACAGTAATCCTCATAAAAAGTATCATTGCCACTATTTAAAAAAAATAAAAGGACACTGAAATTCAGACAGGATAAGTAATTTACCAAAGTTCAAACACCTAGTAAGTCAGGAAGGGAAAATTTAAAACAGTCTCTGTAAGTCCAACCCCATGCTGTGTTTACAGCTCTGCATGATAATAACAGTATTTGCTTTGGATATCTTAAAAGATTACTTTTTCAATGTTTAGCACAATGCTGTGACACAGTATTCATTAAATACACATTGATTGAATGTCTGTCTTAAAAAGCAATCATTAGGAGATCTTAAGTAATTTAACAATTTTCAGTACTTCTTATGAGCTAGTTACTGTTGTAATTTAATCCTCTTATTGTACTTAAATCTTACATCAAAAGTTAAGTAAGACTTCATTACTTTTTTCATTTTTCATTTATGTAAAATTAAGCCTAAAAATTTCAAATTGTTTATTTTTTCAATGAATTATATAACTTCCTGGCATTACACTAAGACCCAGAAATATATTTGGCAAAACGGTTATGTTTTCTGTCCATATGAATCCTCAAGTTGAATAAAGAAGGGCATTATTCCAAAATCATATAAATACATTCAAAGTGATAACTTCTACAAGTCCTTTGAAGCAAATGCCTATTGTGCTCTGAATGTCAGTAATAGGGGAATTTAACCTACCTTAGATATGTCCCTAATACACCAGTACCTCTGGTTTGGGACTATTCCCTGATTTTCCAACTTCCTTTTCTGGACCGTTACTTTTTTAGTTCCTCCCCAAACATACAATTCCTTAGTTCCTACAGTAAATTGTTTATTCCATAAAACTACTTTCCCGATTAGATCCTGATATATATTTGGTGACAAAATATCCCCATAGCTTACTTACTAATCTCTAAGGAAAAAATTTACCTTTGCCATAAAGAGATCTGGGAATCATCTCTATAACCAAATGTTTAACTTTAGTGTAACTAAGAAACAACAGAACATTATAATAAATAATAATATTTAATATTATGTGCTTCTGTTTCTGAGTTATTTTTGTGCCTCTATAGGCTATTTTGGTTCATCACTGCTTAACAACATACTTGATTAAATTATAGAAAAGATATACAAAAGATTGTAGGTCATATTTTGAAATTCTCACTTTATGTTACACAAAATAATTCTCTCATAAATATACTACATTTTCAAAGATATTTCTATATTTAATTATCAAAACAATTGATCTAAAGCAGTTGAACATAAGGTTCAATTCCACTTGAAAGTGACATAAGTTTTGGAAGGTTTAAAATTGGTTACTGTCTATTATTAATAAAGACCCTAGCTCCTTTATGAGTCAAAGTTAGAAAGCTTACATGGGAGAAAACATAAGGTTAAAGTATACTTTTTCCCTTGTTGATCTAATTAATCAGTAATTAGAAAGAAGAAAATGGGAATAGAAAAGTAAATGATGTCCTTTTTTGCTTATATTCCTTTGTTAAGATACATTTTTTAAAGACTTTAATAATCATACTCCTCATAGTTTTGTCTCCCATGATACTAAAGTATTATTTTCACTATCTGAAAAAATAAGTAACAGAAAAATAAATAGTAAACAGAGTACAACATGTTACTTTCAATTATATGATAGACACACATAAATCAGTAGTTATTGACAATCGATCACTTGCCTCATCTAAAAAATATATTAAATTTACATTCGTACATAAGCAAATAATTTTCTCCTATAGATGGATTCTTCATATGGTAAGCCAAGAAATTGCCTTAGAGAAAGTATGGTGCTTTTATATAAATGTTATCAATGGATTTCTGCAATGGCTTTAGAATAAAGTTGCTACCATGGAACAGATACTTTTCTACCTTCCTGCTCTGTGACTACGATTTTATTTGATTAACAACAGTAATACTACTGCAACTATTACTGACAATGAATAATTGTAGCAAACATAAATCTTATTTCAAAGGGAATATTATCATTTCCATTTTATAGAAAAGCAAAATATACAAATGATACAAATAAAGAAGAAAGCACACTTCTTCCCATTCAATAAATTTTTCTCTGATTCTACTGATTCTCCCTCACAATGCTTCATCTAAAAGCTGCCAAACTTCCATATACTTTGACAGGCATGATAGAGAGTTCTTTATTAATAAATATTATATTTCATACTTTAATAACCATAATATTACACTTAGTAGCTTGTTAAAATGTCATGGACTTAGGCCCCAACAAATACCAATTTTATCAACACTCTGAGGGGTGGACACAGGAATATTAATGTTTCAACAAGAACTCCAGTTGATTGTGCTATAAATAATGTTGAAGAAACAATTATCGGTAGTCTATAGGCTTAGTGTGCATTTTAAAATTGTCTCCCAGAATCCCAACTCACTGCATACATGCTGTGGATAGTCCTCTCCCCTTGAATACAGGTGGAAGATGTAGCTATGTTGGGGTTATGATTATTGACTAGGTTATGGTGCATGGCAAATGGTGATAGATGGTCACTCCCATGTTTCTGTTACATAAGACTCTAAGAAGAAGAAATCCAATATATCACTCTGGTTGGCCTTTGAAGAAGTAAACTTCCATTTTACAAACTGCCTATGGAGGAAAAGTGGCAAAAAACTGAAGGTGGCCTCTAGAAGCTGAGAGTGGTTCCTGGATCACTTATAGATAGTAAGAGAACAAAGACCTCAATCCTATAGACATAACTAGTTTCTGTTGATAACCTGAATGATCTTGGAAGAAGTCCCCGAGCCTCAGATGAGAATTACAAGTAAATTGATACTGTGATCACAGTCTTGTGAGACCTTGATTATAGTTTTGTGTTAAGTAGAGAACTCACTCAAGTTGTGGTGGGACTTATGATCTACAGAAACTATGAGATAAATGGGTAGTGTTTGAAGTCTCTAAGTTGTTGAAAATGTGTTCTGCTTAGGTAAGAGAAGGAAATAAAAGGCATCTAAGTTGGGAAAGAGGAGGTCAAACTATCCCTGTTTGCTGATGATATGATCTTCTGTCTAGAAAATGCTAAAGACTTCATCAAAAGACTCCTGGAATTGATAAATTCAGCAAAGTCTCAGGTTACAAAATCAATGTACACAAATCAGTAGCATTTCCATATACAGTCAAGCAGAGAGTCAAGTCAAGGACTCAATACTATTCAAAGTAGCTACAAACACAGTAAAATATCTAGGAATATACTTAACCAAGGAGGATGAAGCCCTCTACAAGGAGAATTATGAAATGCTGATGAAAGAAATTGCAGGTGACACAAACAAAAGAAAAAAACATTCCCTGCTCATGGATTGGTAGCATCATCATTAGTAAAATGTCCATACTGCCCAAAGTGATTTACAGATTCAATGTAATCCCCATCAAAATACCAAGATCATATTTTACAGGTCTACAAAACATAATTCTAAATTTTATTCAGAACCAAAAAAAGAGCTTGAATAACCAAAGCAATCTTAAGTAAAAGGAACAAATCTGGAGGCACCACATTACCTGATTTCAAATTATACTGCAGAGCTATAGTAACCAAAACAGTTTAGTACTGGCATAAAAAAACAGGCACATAGATCAAAGAAACAGAATAGAGAACCTAGAAATAAAACCATCTATCTACAACCAACTGGTCTTCGACAAAGCAGACAACAACATACACTGAGGAAAGGAAGCCCTATTTAATAAACGGTGCTGGGAAAACTGGATAGCCACATGCAGAAGAATGAAACAGGATCCCTATCTCTCGCTACATACAAAAATTAATTCAAGATGGAATAAAGATTTAAATGTAAGGCATGAAACCATAAAAATTCTAGAAGAAAGGGTAGGCAAAACTCTTAGACATAAGCCTAGGCAAAGAATTTATGACTAAGACCCCAAAGGCAAATATAGCAAAAATAAAAATAAATAAATGGGACTTAAGTAATTAAAAAGCTCTGTATAGCAAAGGAAATAATCAACAGAGTGAATAGACAGCCTAAAAAATGGGAGAAAGTGTTCTCAAAACAAAAAAAAGAAAAAGAAAAAAATGCATTCTGCATCAATAGAAAACAATTGCAAACACAATTTTCACATTTCTTTTCTTCCACCATTGTAGGTGAGATAATTTAATTGCTATAGAATTCAGTGCAAAGGTAAGTTCTTGTTTTCACATTGAAACCTTGTTTCTTTGCATCAAAGAGAAGTATCATTATTTATTTTCATTTTCATCATATTTCTTTATAATATATAGTGAATTTTCCAAATGAAAAAATCATCTTCTTTTTTTGTCATTCTTAGTAGAATTATTCAGACAATAGGTTAGGGACTTTTTCTGTTCTACTGGATAACTTGCTTTCAGAAAGATACTATGCTATTCAAGTCACTGCTAATTTCCAGTGATCAGACATATATACTTTAAATGAAAATTGTGAGGTCTGGATTACATATGTCAGGCCTTGTGAGATATTTAGTGTAAGTCAGATTCTTATATTCAATCAATTCTAGGGCACTGAGAAAAGCATTTACTTAATTTCCAAGGCAGAAAGTTTGATCCTAGACTGTGTCAAATTCACCAAGTTTAATGCTGTCGTGCAAGGATTCTTCCTGTCCACTCATACCAGGTGATCTAACCTTTTAATATGTGTCTCTCAAATAGCTGATGACTTTAAGACTGCTGAAAAAAAATCTATTGTCTTATTCAGTTTTGTTTCAGTATTGCACTTAGCAAAGTAAAATATGGTTGCATTCAACAAAATCTGGTTGAATTAATGAGTGAACTAATCAATGTTTTAAATAGCTGAATATTTTTTTTAGAATTGGATTTTAACTTGGCATTATCTAGAGAAATATCTCACAAAATTGGTGTCAGAAAATATATTTATTTTATGCAGTGACTATATTTTCACAAAATTTTGTTAAAATCTTAGTTTTTATTAGCTTAAGAATCTGAAGAATCATTAAGTTTTATATGTGTTAGAAGATTTCATATTATGTAGGTTCAAACTTTTACTGATTTTTTTATAAAACAGATTTTTCAATAATATATTTTCATGTGTTCTAATCTTTTTTTAAAAAAAATTGAAAAGTATGTGAAATCATCATCAAACATGGTAATAATTATAAAATATAGAGCATTACTGCTTGCTGACATTTTATATCAGCTCCTAAAAGTAATGTTGAATTATCCTGTTGACCCAATGGTAACATTAAAATAAAAAAGAAAATGAAGAACGTTCTTTATGTACCAGGCATTGTTCTAAGGAAAGATAAGTAAGGATAAGTGGACAGATAATTACAGATTACAGAGCAAACTAAAGAGAGTTGGAAATAGAGAGAGAAAGGACTTGTATGTCATTATGGATAGTGATAGGTGCTGTGGAGAAACTGAAAGGAAGAAATATGAAAAGAGAAAGCCCAGAGGGTGTAATTTTCAATAGAGGATTCAGGTTTCTCCTTGACAAGGTGACATCTGAGTCAGGTCTTAAAGAGAGGAGGAGAACTCCCTGGTATACATATACCACATTTTATTAATCTACTCATGTATTGATGGGCACTTAAGTTGTTTCCACATCTTTGCAATTGTGAATTGTGCTGCTATAAACATTCGAGTGCAGATGTCTTTTTTACAGACTGTCTTTTGTTCTTAAGTGCACATACAGTACTAACATTCAATGGGTGTCGAGCAGATGGGAGGGGGGAGGAGCGGATGGGTGTACACACACATAATGAGTGCGGTGAGCACCGTCTGGGGGATGGACACGCTTGAAGCTCTGACACGGGTGGGGCAAAGGCAATATACGTAACCTAAACATTTGTACCTCCATAATATGCTGAAATAAAGAAGAAAAAAAAGAGAGAGCAGGAGAGGGCCATGCAGATATTTAGTGAAGAACATTCCAAGCAAAGGGCATGGCAAAGGCAGATCTCTACTCTGTGGCTGGTAGATACTGGGGGGAGATGAGATCTAAGAGGTCACAGAAGCCAGACCCCACAGGCCTTTACGGGCCATTGGAAACTCTTAGGCCTTTTACCATGTGGAAGCAGATGATTTTCATGATAGACATGATTTGATAGGACTAACTTTTTAAAGAAGCACTGTGTCTGACCTATGGAGAATAATCTGCAAGGGGCTTGGGACCACTTGGAAAGCTGCCACAACTATCCAGCCTAGAAAGAGAGAGAGAGGGTGTGAAGGAAAAGAAGGAAGGAAGGAAGGGAAAGAAGAAAAAAAGGAAAGAAAGAAAGAAATCATTGTTTTTGGACTAGGATGTTTATTGTGGAAGCTATTGCATTCTCATTATTTTAAGGCAAAGTCAGCAGAGTTTTGCTGACAGATTGAATGTAGGATGAAGAAAAGAAAGGATTAGAAATGATTTTAAGATATTTGACTTAAACTATTAAAGTACTGAAGTGCCATTTTTTTTCTAACAATGTGGGAGAATCAGAGTTTTGTGGCTGGAGAGATAAAAACGTAAGTTTGACATACGACTTATATATCCTCAGAAGAACACTAAGAAGGAATTCAGTGTAAGGTTCTCAGATGGAAATATACAAAAGGAAACATTCAGCCTTGAAGAGACATATAAAACCATAAGAATGGATGAAATCAGAGAAAGAGGGAGTAAGTTATATGTGGGAGTGGGCTCTGGGCAGGATCACACTCTCTGTGTCCACAGTAATAGGAGGAAAGGAACAGCTTGTGGACACAGATGTAGCTCATTGAATGGATAGAACACTGGGAGGTTGCAGAAAGAAGTTCTTTTCTAATCTTCAGTTTTTTTCAGTGAAATAAAAGGAAAAAGAATTATTAGCCAGACCTGAATATGAAGAGAAAATGATGTTTCAAAGAGAAGTAATAGATGAATAGTATAATTAAGGACTTGCTTGAGATCAATTATCATTCAAGTGACACAGGTTACTCTGGTTGTGTTTTTCACCTACAAGATTACACTATACTAAAGAAAAATCCTGAGAGATGGATATAACTGGGATTGAAATTTTGCCAGAGGATTATAACCAAAACAGCAAGAAACAAATGAATTGGAAGTTTATGCATTCTTTTTTAAATAAAAAACATGACGCTGAAATTAGGCTAGAAAAGGATCCTGCAAGATAGGTCTTTCTAGAATTGATACCCAACAGGCAATAGGGGTTCTTGGCCAATTCCACCATTGTGTACATAGTATGCACTAAGAAAAGGCTTATTTGAAGAAACTTACAAGTTACGAGTCAGCAAAAAAGAGATTTTGGTCTTAGACTGTCATAATCAGAAAGGCATAAGCTAAGGCCAGAGTGCTCTGATGGACAAACAATATGGCTTCACCTTCCAGAAAAGGCCACCGGGCCTCCTGCCACTTTTCCTTCTCACAGTTCAAAGTAAGGGTGACTTTGTCAGTGTTGACAAATATACTAAAGAGGTAACTTAAGCCCTGATTGAGGTGACAGCTGTCATACTGTGAACCTAGGAGCCTATGGGGAGTTGAATTTGGATGTAGTACTTCACAACGGGGAGAAGAAGCCACAAACCATGTGGGTAACTGAGTTTGGAGATAGCTTGTTTTGCTGGGAGAACTAAAGTGTTCCCAGTACCAGCTGGTTCGTTGTCCAGGCAAGCCAGATACATTGTAATCGTTATTTTGGGGCAGCCCTGTTTGTCACATCACACTAAATAGTGAGACTAGGACATATTAGAAAGGTGTGAACTAAAAGGTTAATACAGTCAAATGACAATATATCAAGAATAAAATCCACTGTGAACTTTAATCCCTTCAGTCCATGGCTGTTCCAAAGGTGATTCAGTACAAAAAGAACTTAAATATTTATAAATAAGGCAGTTCTTTCATGACTCTGTAAATGAATTAAACAAACACTAAAGGTATTCATTATAAATAAACATGAACTAAACCTTAAAAGCACACATTAAGAAAGAAAAATAAAGATATTGGCAAAGAAACAAAAATTATATATATAATTTTATGCAGGGAAAATCTACTGAGAATAAAAGTATTAAAATGTGCAGAGTAGAAACAGTGGAAAACAGGATTAATGGTATTTAAAAATCAAGGGTAAATGAGAGACTATGTATAAATGGCATCAAATTCTCAAAGGCTACTGTAATTTTACAGCAAAATGAAATGATAAACTATAAAGCAAGGGATTTGCAAAAAGAAACCCTTCTCATTGATCTATTCCATTTTAATTTCAGAAAGAACCTTTTGATATTTTTTATATTCCTCTTTGTGAAATATTTAACTGCACCCTGGGATATAAAGCTGAAGTTCAAGGGAAGCTAGAAATGAAGCACAGTTCTGTTAAAGAAATATCAAAGACCGATTGTGTTTGCTCTCTCACTCCCTGTCTTTCTCTTCCTCCTTTCTTTTCTTCCTCTCATCCTTCCAACTTTATCTTTGAAATATTTTAAGAAAATTTGCCTTTATTTTTCCAGATATTAAGATATGTTATGTGTTGCTTTTCTGTTACAGCATTTAGTTGCTGAATTAATGGTAATGTGAGCTTTTTTCATGTTCCATAAAATTACAGGAGAAAATCAGTTTGATTATATTCATAATATCTTTGTTTAAAGACAGTTTATTTAACAAAGTTTAGTCATTTGAATTGCAAAAACAAGTGCAAGGAAGAAAAGCCTTTAGAAAAAAACTATATAACTTTTGATCAATTCTGTAAAGATAATAGTTTTACTTGGAATTCTTCAGGCTTTTGCTTTTGTGTCCTCCATATTCAAACATCTAAGAAAGTCACTGGGCAGGAGCTTTATAAAATAGATGATAATATCATATGTTTAACATAAAATACTTACCATTTAAATTTTTTTTTTCCAGAGAGAGGGTCTCTCTCTGTTGCCCAGGCTGGAATGCAGTGGCATGATCATAGCTCACTGCAACCTCAAATTTCCGGGCTCAAGCAATCCTTCCACTTTGGCCTCCCAAAGTACTGGGATTACACTTGTGAGCCACTACAGTCATCTGGAAAATGCTTACCATTCTTAAACTCAATTTCACTCTTATAATCTAGTCTATAAATAGGCCTAACAAAGCGAATGAGATTGTCCTAAGACAATCTTGTGATTAAAAATGAATCCACCATCAGTAATTCTATAAAGATAAGAAATAGTCTGTATTGTATATTTAAACATTTTCCCTCTAGAATAAATATTAGCATGTAAACATACCTAACGTCAGCATATCCAAATGTCCACCCATTTAACTTGTGTCATATTCTCTTCTGTGTTTTTGTTGTTCAGTCATAATACCCTTACGTAACCATAAAGTATCAGGTATCAGGTATCATTCTTAATTCTTTCTCTAACACTCCACAGCCAAAGTATTCTGATGAATTTTTTTCAAAGTCTGTCCAAACTCAATTCATTTCTGTGAGACTTCATTGACTCTAGCAAACTCAAAGCCATCTAATTTACATGAACACATAAAAATTCCTTTTGTTTTCTGTCCCAAACATACCCAGTTCATTCTTTATTTTTTAACATGTGTAAACTTTAATAATTGATCACCTATTCTTGACATATCCTTTTTAAAATATATTTTAGTTGTTTACATAATATAATCAAAGTCCTTATTACAGTTTAAAGTACTTTACATGGTACTGCCTGGTCTAACCCCTACTTAATTCTCCAACCTGATCTTTCTTCTTTCCATAGTTGCTAACACTTGGTTGAGTGTTATCTCTTGTGATACCTAACAATGGGTTGAGTATACCTCTAATGGTACATTTCAGGCCTAATCATTGATGTAGATTGTTGCCTCGCAGTTAAAGTCAGCATCTCCTGTGAGTATCCAAATCAGTCTATTCTCTCCTGAATTTTTGCCTTTATTCAGAAGCAAATTATTGTGTAATGACAATTCCTTGCATGCTATGCCTGAACAATCAGGAGCAAACTGAAAGATAACAGGAAGCCACTTATCAAATAAGATATGAAAATGGTCAATAAATATTTGAAATTATTCTCGACTATCTTAAATATTAAAAATGTAAATTAATACATAGTAAAAATTTTTAAAGTAAAAATCCTGGAAAAAATCTAAAAATTACTTAGAATTGTACTTTTGGGAAAACATTAGAGGCAGAATTAGAAATTTCCTTCATTACTAAGGTGAGTATAAATTGCTCAAAAGTTTCAAAAGGCAATTTATTAGTATCATTCAAAATATTAAAGGTACATTTCTTAGTGTTCAGTAATTCCCTTTAGAAACATTTATTTACATAGAATAGAGCACAGGAGGTGTATATATATATATATAGTTGCATCATATTTTAATAACAGCAAATCTGTGCAAAAAGCTTACATGTTATTTGGAAGAGGAATGGTTACATAAATCATATATCCACACAATTAAATGCTAGGCAGCCATTAGAAAATACAAGGAAAGATTATATTTATTAAACTAAAAATATCTACAATAAATTTTAGGGGAGATAAGGCAAAGTATACACCATTGTGAATAGTGTGATCAGATTTTAATAAGATAACATGTAACACTCGTGAAATATGAGTCATATTTTCTGTATTTTGTATGCTTCTTTGTATACTCCAGTGTGTGACTAGACAGATAAAAAAGCACAGGAATGAGTCGGGGAGAGTGCTTATCAAAAAGTATATAGCATCTTACTCTGCAGAGTGTATCAGACAGGTGGCTGTGTTTTCTTTCTTTGAGCATTTTTGGTCTATTTTTTCATAAATAAAGGATCTTGAAAAGGTGACTTACTCAGATAACAGTGTCCTTTTTAAGTGCCTGACTTTTAGTAAGAGGAATGAGTGTAGACCCTTTCCAAAACAAAATATTCATCCAAACAGCCCGTTTCCAGAGAAAGTAAAGGAGAAGAATGTCATTTTAATTGTAATCTCTTAGTTGTTTAATTCATCCTCTTAGTGGCTACACTGGTCTGAAATTCCCTGGATGGTCTTACCTCCACGTCTGGCATGTTGGTTAGAAAGTCTACAATGTAGAGTTCACCTGGGGCTGTGGACTGAAGCATCTACATGTGGCAGCGACCGCACGACATGTCCAGGGTACTTCACAATATCTTTGCTAATGCTCCTTAATGACAGATGGAGACTGTTTGCATCCCCTTGAGTTTTGGCTGAATTTAGTGACTTGATTGAATATGGCACAACTCTTGTGTTTTGTCACAAGGAATATTGTTTGCATATTTTTCCATAACTAAATAAATGGTCATTATCTGGGCAGTTTTTAGAAATCTTAAAATTAATCAACTTGAATTTTATTCTAATTTTCCACCTACCACCTTTTCTAATAGTATGGATAATAGCTAAATATTCCAATCTATCTATCCTTTAAAAATTCTCCCATGTGAACTCACTAAATTCAGAATCATTTCCCATCAGTGAAGTTCTATTATAGTACTGAGACACTCTGGAAAATAACAACACTAATTATTAATACCTTGTCCCTTGGTGTAATTTCCCTTCAGATTCTATCATTGATGAACTAATCCGCTCTTTTATTTTCCCACTTTCCCAAATCACAGATTGATTTCTACTAAATGAATTAAGTCTCTGTACATTTAGGAGTGTAATACAGTAATAGAGGTATCACATGTGCTTGAAGGCCAAAAGTTAACAGATTACATTGTTTTCTAAGTCCTAATAGTATTTTTCAACATATTTTTAATTGATGAAAATGCCATCCTGAAATTATGGAGGGGAGATGGAAGAGAAAATGTCCAAACATAATATGAAACAAAAATATGTATATAATTCTACTCACCACTCCCTTCAATGGGGGTTTGTATGACATTGTAGTGACATTGTGTTAGATTAAGCATGAGATAAAACTCACAAATCAGTAGTTTTTCAGCAGATCTAGGTTCTGGGCATAATTTTTTGCTAGATAAGACATACTGAGTATAGTAGTGTGATTCTATTATTTGTTTCTTTTCCTCCTATTTAATATGACTACCTAACAAAATCATTTGTTTCTCAAGCAAACATACACACACACACACACACACACACACACACACACACATGCACACACCAGAGCACTCTAGTTGAACACTGGAGAAAAGCCAGCTACATAGGACTTTTTGGTAAACTTTAATGTGGCATGTTTTTATAACATGTTCATTGGCAATTTGTATTATATGTGATTTTTTCTTCGTAAGTTGAATTCTGAAATAAAAGCTCACGTAAAACGTAATACCCTTTTTATTAATTATCTCATTAACTCATTTTGGTTACATTTAATGCCCACTCAAGTTATAAGTGGAACTGAAATTCAGGCAGTCTTCTCTTGAAAGGTGAACTACTTGGCAATTTGGTGTCCTGTAGAAAGGGAAGATGATATAATTTCTTGGTTTAAAGACACATAGGCTAAGTTTCAGACAGAATATAACTCAAATCCTACCCATCAGCTATGAAATATTGTACATAAAGTGTTTTGCAAAATGCCTGGTAAGTTCTCAGTGAATGCTAGCTCTGATCATCATCACCATCATAATAATACTGACATCATTTCATTTTTAAGTTTTACATAATCATTTAACTGATCTTTCCAATTATGACGTTTAGTACTCAGGTCTATATTTTACATGATATGACTAATTTGGTTAAGTAAATCAAGCCTTTTTCAGCAAGAAATTTATTTATTCATCTACTGCATATTTACTTTCTATAACTATTCAGTGAAGGTAACAGAATAGCAAAGTAGAAATACATTCCATTGCACACCTGAGAGAGGTACGATGGAAGGGAGGAAGGGAAGAATGCATTACTAGCCCTAGAAAGATATAAGCAACATGGACCTAATCAGACTGTAGGCTAATTTTAAGGAAAATATAATTACATGAACAATATTTTCATGAGGCCATTGCAAATCACTGTGATATATGGTGATAATTTAAGAAGAGTTTAAACAAGTAACTGTTATTAGTTGTTTATGTTGCAGATACTGTGAATAATGTAAGAGCATATATGTGTATTAACACCATTTAAAGTGTAACTTTATATTTATAATGGAAAATTATTATTGAAGAATTATACCTTGGCTACTAGGGATTCTGTTGCTCATACCCTCTCTTATTAAATATTATATATTATGTGCATGTGGTAAAGTGTTTTATTTACTACAGCTTGAGAACAAAGCAAGAATATGAGGTAATTAAAGAAAGCATTTTCTTATATTTATCTAAGCTATAAGAACCTTAAATTTAGTTATTAAATCAATTTGTACAAATAAAAATGAAGTGTTAATATATTATTATATCTCTGTATGGTTTGCCTAAAGCTACCAGGTTTTAATGTCTAAGTTTAATACACTTTATTTACATTTCCATAAATCAGAGACATTGGTTCTTAAAATGCTTATTAAACTTGACCTTTTGGTTCTAACAACTTGGTTGTTTATAATTAATATTTATAATAGCAATCTCAATCTAACTTAATATGAATATTAATTTGTAAAATTTAATTTAAAATTCTCCTTTTTAATTACAAAATAGCATTTTTTCAAACACACCAAATAGAATGTAGTAAATAAAATTACTTAATAAAATTATAGTATATGTTATGCCCCTTTACAAACTCACTTTCTAATTCTATTATAATTAAGTCACTATTCTCAAGTAACCATAAGATATTTATTTCAAGAAATAGCTATTTACCAAACCACAAGGAATTTGATTTTATCAAGAATGGAAATTGTAGAGATTATGGTACATAACCACAGTACATTACTTCTAAAAATTAATAGCCAGAATATTTAAAAAAATATTTGAACAAAAAATAGCTTGCAAATTTGTTCAGTAACTCAGATCAAGTTAAAAGTAAATAAAAAATAACAGAATATCTGGGGGGAAAAAATCAATGTAGAGCTAAAACTTCCTCCCAGAAGAGTAAATAACCAAAATTTCAATACTAAAAATAAAAACAGAACAAAGTACCTCTAAGGGAAAAAGAAGTTTATATAAATGTTAATTTTACATCACTAAGTTATTTTCTTGTTCATTTAATTAAGATATGTTTGTGTGTATGTGTGTGTGTGTTGCCAACTTTATTCTTTAGGTTACTTAACAATGTGGTCCTTTTTTTTCTTTTTTAAATATTTGATAGATGACACTGGAAAGATTTGTTTTCTTCAATAAATTTGCTACTGAGGAAGTTTCCCTTGGTATTTTATTATTAATTATCATTCTTATACTTTATTGTGAGAGAATAAAATTTATACTATTTCTATTTTGGGATTTACATTATGACCTAATATATGTTATTTTGTACAATTTTCAATGGTTTATTAAACATTTATTGATAACTTATTATACATTTGAGATATAGTTGTGAACAAACAGAAAATATATGTTTACACTTTTTGTGCAGTTTAAATACATTCATGGAGAGAGAAGAAATGTATAATACACTATAAGTAGACACCTGAATAACAAAACTATATAGTAGGTTAGAAGGTGATAACTATTATAATTTCTTAAAAATGGAAGCTGGGTACGCAATGGTCAATTTTCAAGTTTAAGTCGAGTGGTTAAGTTAGCCCTCTTAGAGAAGATGATTCCTGAGGGAGGACTTGAATGAGGGGCAGGCGTGAGCCAAGTAGATACCAGAGGATGAGTGCCAGGCAGCGGTAGCAACTAGCGTGACAGGCCTTAGAGTAGAAGTATTACAGAGACAAATGAGGTAGTCATGGTAATTAGGGACAAGTAAATGACGGGGGATATTAGGAAGCCATGCAGATGAAAGGGGTTGTAGGACAGACCATTTGGAATATTCTAAGCCGTTATAAGAAATTTAGCTTTTACTCTGAATGAAATGAGGAATCAGTGCTGGATTTTCAAACAGAGAGGTTACGTGATCTGACTGAGGTCTCCTAATGATCACTTTAGCAAGGGAACAAGGATGAAAGCTGGGACGCCAGTTAGGAGGCTATTGTAATTATCCAGGTGAGAAAGGATGGTGTCTTAAAAAAGATAGCAGCAGGGCAGCTAGTGAGAAGCAATCAGATTTATAATAGAAATAATTTCCACATACAGCAGCACTTGTCTAGAAGATAACAAAATTGAAAGTTGTTCTAATCTGCTGAAGTTGTTAAAAAAACATGAACTTTGAGTGACCTACAAGATGATGTTGAATAATGACTAAAAACTTTTACTAAGCCATATGCCAGATACTCAATGGACCTAAATGAATTATCTTCCCCGGCCAGTGAACATTAGGATTGTTTGAATCAACTAGGTACAGACTCTGGCACTTATTCTATACCATCTAGATTGCTAACTTTTCAACCCTTAATTAACCTACCACGAATCTCATCTTCCTGCACATAAAATCCTTGACTATTCTTCCTTAGTGATCCACTCAATGAATTCCTTTATTGGTGTGGTTTTTTGTGCATGTCAATTAAGCAAAGTCAGATTTTTACTTTTAATTTTTCAGTCAATTTTATTTGCATGTGGTGAAGTGTTTTATTTAATGAATAAAGGATGACTTGCCTAAACTTCACAACTAGTATATGATGAGTCCAGGTCTAACACCAGGTCCCTATGAATTCAAGTTAAATACACTTTCTAGTGGACCACAGTGCGTAGATTTACGTATTCAGGGAACACAGATAAAATACCTATGAAAATCTATGTAAAGCTTTAAAGATCCCCTAGCCTCTTCCACAACAACATAATGCCCCAAAAAGTGTGAGCACAACTAACAGCAGAAAGATGAAATTAAACCAATAAAAGCATATTAGAATATATAAGGATAATTTCATTTCAATTGAAAATTATTAGTGTATAATTTCAATGATGGAGAATAAAATTTCACTGGGCTTTTCTGGCAATGGTAGTTTTCCACTAAGAAATTGGAAAGTATAACACGTTGATCAAAATTATGCATTCATATATTTATTTATTCATTCTTGCATTTATTCATTTAATAAATATTGAATGAGAATTTCTCATATATAAGACATTAGGAAGGTATATAAAGATGAAAAGGCTATAGATCTTGTTCTCTAAGGACCTGCATTACACAGAAAACAAGCAAGCTAAGAAAAAAAATATTTACAATTGAAATGCTTTTGGCAGTTTCTTATAAAGTTGAATATAAATTTATCATATCACTCAACAATTCTACATCTAGGTATCTGTCTAAGGGAAATGAAAACATAAGTTCACACTTGTACAAGAATGTTTATAGCAGCATTATTCACAGTAGCCACAAAATGAAAATAATCCAAATGTTCATCAACTGGTAAGTGAATAAACAAAATGTGTTATGTTAAAAAAATGTCTTACAACCTACACATTCTTTTAGAAACATCTCTCTTCTAATTGTCATAGTGGTTCCATCAATGTAGAATAGATTTACTCTTCCTGCTGTACATACAACAAAACTGAGGCTTTACAAAATGGGTCCTGCATATGATCAGAATGCCACGACTGAGAATACCAACACGACTTTTTGGTATCAAGATTTTTGACACGATACCATGCTGTCTCACCTAAACAATACTTACATCAATATCTCTATTCCTTACAAAGTGATAAAGTCACTCTCCCTATAATTAAGCTATGTTTTGGAGGTTATCTAATAATCAAACAAAGCAGACTTGATAAAGATGAATTTTTTAATGACTACACTGTACATGATTTGTTTATAGTTTAGATTCGATATAATAATTCCTTATTTCATTTTATTGCCATCTATAAATAAGGCCTTAAATATTTACATGAACAGTAGCCAGAATTAATATTCGCCATATGGATGCCAACTCATTTCTCTTCTTGTCAGCATTGGATTAAACACCAAAGTAATGAATTATTTATAGCCTAAGGGAAAATCCTGTACTGCTGGAACTTTTAGCAATGTTTCTATTAACCAGCTAGCTGCTCTGTGGGATAATATTGCGTACAAACTCAACACCATCACATCTCCCCCGACATTTTTTCTTTTTCTTTTTTTAGATAATGAGACCATATGAAAGAAAAAGCAAATATATTCTAGGAAGAAATTTACTGATTTTTTTTTCAAGAGCATGATGATTGATTTCATTAGGTGGATCTAGCACTAAGTCAGAAAACATTCAATGAAAACTTTGTTTCAAGAAATTTTCAGTTATATGGAGTTAATTTCCAACAAATCCTTTTAATGTATTATTACTAAGGCTAGTAAATATGCAGCATACTTTGTTTATATTAATATTTCCTGTTAGTGCAAGAATTATGACATGATTTAGGGATTAGTAAAATAATTTTCAATAATAGTCAATGGTTTTACATACTACCAGAAATAATTACAATTGTAATAATAAAATAGTGTCACAATTTCTGAGGACCTATGCCACTCACCATGTGCTTGAGAAGTCTTCAAGTAGCATTGTAAACAGCTGTCAGAAACATTCGTCATGATTGTTGACACAAGAACCATAGGTAAATTTTCAAAGCTCTTTCTAGGTATCCTTTTTCTTTGCATTTTTGTCTCTTACTCTCTATGACCTGAGCGTCTTTCCTCTTCTCCCAATCCCTCTTTTCCTCATTCCAAGGTTATTTCTTCCCCAGGCTACTCTATGTAAACTGAAAATTTCTAATTTAGGACCATATCAAATTTATTTCTATTCATGTCACCTGTCTTCCTTTAATCAAAACTCATATCTCTACACATTTGTATGCTCTATGAATATTTTAACTTTACAAAACTGTATTGGATACCTAATCCCGGGTGCTAAATACCCTGCTTGGTGCCAAGATAAAAGCAAACAAAAACCAGACAAATCATATGGCCTGGAGGCTGAGAAATGTAGTGAACAAATAATTGAACAAATGTACTTACTCATTTGCTGTTTTGACATGTTTGTAATAGAGAAGCCAGGATTCTCTGCAAGGGAATAAATGCATCAGGCAATATGATTAAATGAGTTTACTCAAACCTGATTTTGTTAAGCTAAATAAAATCTTTGTTTGATGGACTGGTCAGTGTCACTTTCCTCCCTCCTACTCAGCATCTTTAACATTTAAAAAATCTTTTTCAGTATCCATTTACATATCTATCAAGTCTATCATGAGGCAGACATTGTAGTCCCTGGTTGCTAACACTTATTAGTAAATAAAATGCTTTTTATTTTACAATAAAAATGCTAATGTTGTGAGTATGTTTTAAGTTCTTCTATAGGCGTGTTACTTGGAAAGTGTATTCACCCCAAGTGATGATAATGTGTCAACAAATGTACTTTGGTGCAAGATCTCCCAAATTCTTTGGCTATAGTTATCCAACACTATCCAGACCACACGAGAAAATAATACAAAACAAGAATTTCCGAGAGAAATTTTAAAGACATGATAATATAATATTTTTATTGAGCAAACATATTAAATCCCTGGTCTACTATCACTTAAATGTAGCTTGCAATTGTTTTTTAGTAAGAATCAGAAAGGCCGGGCGCGGTGGCTCACGACTGTTATCCTAGCACCCTGGGAGGCCGAGGCCGGTGGATCGCTCAAGGTCAGGAGTTCGAGACCAGCCTGAGCAAGAGCCGAGACCCCGTCTCTACTAAAAATAGAAAGAAATTATCTGGCCAACTAAAAATATATATAGAAAAAAATTAGCCGGGCATGGTGGCGCATGCCTGTAGTCTCAGCTACTTGGGAGGCTGAGGCAGGAGGATCGCTTAAGCCCAGGAGTTTGAGGTTGCTGTGAGCTAGGCTGACGCCACAGGACTCACTCTAGCCCGGGCAACAGATCGAGACTCTGTCTCAAAAAAAAAAAAAAAAAAAAAAAGAATCAGAAAGAAGAAGATGATATTGAATGAATTTTCCCTCACTTGGTCTCTTTTATCACATACCATTTTTTTAAATTTGTTTTTGGTTCACTCTCGGTATGCTCTCTGCTTGTGCAACCACGAAAATTAACGGCAGTTGAAAGTGCAATGAAATCAGACACACTATAATAAAATGCAAGAAGTTTGTAAATTTTAATTATGAATATGCAGAGAGTTTCCGTTTCCATGCATTTTTTGGTGTGAAGATCATTGTGTGTTCTATAAACACCTTTGAATACAAATCATTCTTATGGTGGATAAAATAAAACTATTTATTTTTCAAGAGATTCCCAGTTAATCCTCAAGTAAATGTACCATTCAACAAATTCATCGCTACAGATAGAAGGTCATTGCCATATTCTAGCTCAGGGAGGGTGGTAGCCAAGGAAAGGGTGAGCGTGAAGGGGTGATGGGATGTGTGGACAGCTTGGATGGGGCTGGGGTGGGAGATAATGAGAAGACAGGAATAGCTTCACTCTTTTTTGCCTAAGCAACTGCAAGGCTCGACTTACCTGCTATTGAGATAAGGAAAAGCATAGAGGGGATAAATTTGGGATATGTGTGTAGATCAGGAGTTTCTTAGTGAACAAATTCCTTTTAAGACGTCTAATAGAAATCTTAGTGGAAATATCAAGTGGGAATTTGCATATATGGATATGGAGTTTAAAGGAAATGACTAACTTGGAGACATAATGTGGGAGGAATAGTAGATGCAGATGGCCCACCCATCTTGCCTTGTTTGCCATTTCTTTGTATGCTCAGCCAACTTCAGATTGCCAGCATCTATGATTTTTTTGCCTTAGGATCTTTGTCTGGTTGCTGGAAGCAGAAGTCCAGGCAGGTTAGAATTGCTGGAGAAATAACATCCTTTGGGAGATGCTCTCAATTAATGATTGGCAGATCAGAGTGGTTAAATGTTCCAGTGTTTCTCACCTCTCTGATGGGACAACCTAAACCTAAGTTTTTCTTTGATTATCCTGGTTCGCTAGCAGGATTTTAAGGTTTTATTTTTACAGATAACTAGTTTAACGGTAAGTTTATTTTCCTTCATTATTTTCCTAAATTCCCTATTTTTCTGATGGTGTTTTCTAGGGTATTTTCCCAAATAAATTAGTATATTTGAATTCTGGTTTCAGGGTCTCTTTCTTGGGGAAACAATACTATCAAAGGCAGTGCTCAGTGTATAGATGGTATTTAATACTAGGGTCCTGGAAAAAAATCACTAAGCAACAAATGTAGGCAAGAAAAGAAACAATGCAATGTCTGAATTTTAAGGATCTCTAAGATTAAATAACTGGAGAGATGAGGAAGAATAAGCAAAGAAAAGAGAAAACAGCATCTAGTGATAAAGAAATTTGATCAGTAAACTATTAATATAATCCACCAGGAGCCAAGTGAAGAAAATTCTTCAAGGTGAATGAAATGATCAATATTGAGAAATGCTGCTGGTTAGTCAGGTAAGTTGAGTCCTCTTAGTGATTGGATTTAACAGTGTGGGCATTGGTGACCATTAGATTTATTAGCATGTTAGAGGCAAAAGACAGTAATTTAGAGAATTCTAAGGGAAAATAGGAGGAGGGGAATTTGAAACAATGAATATGAACAATTTTTTAAGAAATCTATCTCTTTAAAGGGACAAAGAAATGGAATGGAAGCTATAGGGGTAGTGGACACACAGGAGCTATTTTTAACATAGGACTGTAACATCATGAATTTATGCTGATGTAAACAAATCAGTAGAAAGGAAAATATTTATAATGAAACACAGAGCACTCTGGCCATGCTCTTCATCAGTTCAGAGGGCATAGTTCTACTGTGTGAGGAAATAGGTTAGTCTCATATAAGAAGAGGATACTTATCTTGGGTCAGAGGCAAAGAAAATTATATGGGTGGAGATGATCATGGGTGGGTAGACTAATATCAACTTGAAAAAATTTTCTTCTGAACTCACTTCTTATTTGGAGGCCTTTTTTTTTTACGCACAGATAAACATGTCATCTGCAAATGGAAAGAGCTTAATTTCTTCCTTTCTAACCTGTGCATCTTTTCTCTCTTTCTCTGGCCTTATTTCTGAAGCTAGAACATTTAGTACTATGTTGAATAAGAATGGTAACGTGGACACATGTTCATGTATTGGAGATACTGCAGGTTCAGGTCCAGACCACAGCAATAAAGCAAATAGTGCAATAAAGTAAGTTCCAGAAATTTTGATTTCCCAGTGCATGTAAAAGTTAATGTTTATACTACACTGTAGTATAGTAATTAAAAGTGCAATAGCTGTATGTCTAAAAAAACAATGTACATACTTTAATTAAAAATACTTTATTGCTAAACAATGCTAATGATCATCTGAGCCTTTGGCAAGCCATAATCTGGTGGAGGCTCTTGACTTGATATTGATGGCTGCTGACTGATCAGGGTGGTGGTTGCAGAAAGGTGTGGTGGCTGTGGCAATTTCTTTTAATAAGACAACAATGAAGTTTGCCACATCAGTTGGCTCTCCCTTTCATAAAAGATTTCTCTGTAGCATGTGATGCTGTTTGACAGCAATTAATTCATAGTAGAACTTCTTTCAAAGTTGAAGTCAATGCTCTCAAACTCTGCTGTTTCTTTATCAACAAAGTTCATAGCATATCCAAAATCCTTTGTTATCATTTCAACAAAGTTCACAATATCTTCACCAGGAGAAGATTTTATCTTAAGAGACCACATACTTTTTTCATCTGTAAGAAGCAACTCCTCATTTGTTCATGTTTTATCATGAGATTGCAGCAATTCAGTCCCACATTTAGGCTCCACTTCTAATTCTGGTTCTCTTGCTATTTCCACCACATCACTTTCTTCACTGATATCTTGAACCCTTAAAAAGTCACTCATGAAGGTTGGAATCAACTTTTTTCAGACTCCTTGTAATGTTGACATTTTTGTGCTCCTTCCATGAATGATGAATGTTCTTAATGGCATGTAGAAAGGTGAATGCTTTCCAGAAATTTTTCCATTTACTTTGCCTGGATCCATCATAGGAATCACTCTTTATGGCAGCTATATATTTACAAAATATATTTCTAAAATAATAAGACCTGAAAGTCAAAATTACTCCTTCATCCATGGGCTGAAGAAGGGATGTTGTGTTAACAGGCATGAAACCAACATTCATCTCTTTACATTAGATAGTTAAGCTGGGTTACAAAAGGATTGCACGTAGCATAACATGAAATGCAACTGAGGGCACAGGAAATTTCAAGATCTTTCATATCAGTAGTTCATACCCATCATGGGCCAGGAAGATAATTGTAGAAAACCGTTACATTGTAATCTAATTAGCAGTATTTTTTATTTATTAGTGGTGTAATAAAAAGTGGTACAACTTATCAGAATGCTCTTATATTTTATAAAATATAATATTCAAATTACAAACCATAAAAATGAAAAAGTCTCTCTTCTATACTATACATACATAGTATGTATACACACACATACACAAAAATATATTCCACCTTATTTTTCCAAATGGCTATTTGCTTAGTTTATTTAAGAGTAAATTTTCTATTGTTCTAGGTAATTGGACATTTTTCAAGCAGAAAATGAAACTAATCAATAATGTCTCAAAAGCTGAAGACTACAGCAAATCCTTTTATTTAGGAGAGTTCATTTACTGTTGATTATAGAGTAAATGTAAGCTTTACATTAATATGGGGAAATGGGTTAAATTTTTAACTATTTTAATAGTTTAACATTTTAACTAATATAATGTTTACTAAGTACATTTGTCAAAGAGAGCGTTTATGAACTTATTTTCTGCACAACACATACTGTGATACATGTGTGCACCTGAATGCTTGCTAGCCAAATTCAGACTCAGTTCAACATCCTCAACCTATTAGAAGTGATAGGTCCTCGGTAGTGCTGGTGCTTTCATGAGGTGATGAATAGTACGCTGCTGAGAAATAGACGGGTGCTCAGCATTGACTATGTCTCAGAAACATAAGCTAACTTCTAAAAATTAATATTTTATGTTCATTCCCAATTTTCTTTTATAATTTTTCTTAGATTTCAAATATTAAAGCTACTTTATCATCCTAATTTGGCAATCTATCAAATGCTCTGAAGAAATTATTATAATAAAATTTATAAGATATTTTTTCCTTAGTCTTTTTAACACATTATTTTTAAAGTGAGTTTATATAATTGACATTTTCTATTTATACATCATTATAGAGAGAAATAAATCAAATTCAGTCCTGACTTACTCCTTTGAAAACAACCTCAGAGTTATGATTATAGTGTCTACATTATATTTTCCTTGATAGCTTTCTCCATATTGTATCAAGAGTTCTTTATTTGTGGTCCACAGACCCTCCTGGATATCTATAGAATCTATGAATAAAATTGAAAATTTCCTTGAACTTGGATAAGAAAAATGGTTTCCTTGGTTTTACTGACCTCTTACCAAAAAGTAACATTTTCTTTTCTTTTGGTTTTTTTTTGTTTTTGTTTTTTATTTCAGCATATTATGAGGGTACAAATGTTCAGGTTATCTATATTGCCTTTGCCCCACCTGAATCAAAGCTTCAAGCCTGTCCATCCACCAGACAGTGCCACTGCACCCATTAGGTGCGTATATACCCATCCTCTTCTCCCCGCTCCCATCTGCTGGACACCCGATGAATGCTATTACTATATGTGCATTTAAGTGTATATCAGTTAAAACCAATCTGATGGTGAGTACATGTGGTGCTTGTTTTTCCATTCTAGTGACACTTCACTTAGTAGAATGGGTTCCAGCTCTATCCAGGATAATACAAGAGGTGCTATATCCAATAAAGGGCTGATAACTAGAATCTATATAGCACTCAGGAAAATCAGCAAGAAAAAACTCAAACAACCCTATCAAAAAGGGGGCAAAGGACCTGAACAGAAACTTTTCAAAAGAAGGTAGGCTAACTGTCAACAAACATATGAAAAAATGCTCAACATGTCTAATTATCAGGGAAATGCAAATCAAAACCACAATGAGATATCACTTTTTTCCAGTGAGAATGGCCTTTATCAAAAAGTCCCCAAATAACAAATGTTAGCATGAATGTGGAGAGATAGGAACACTCATACACTGCTGGTGGGACTGTAAACTAGTACAACCTCTGTGGAAAGTAATATGGAGATACCCCAAAGAGCTACAAGTAGAACTACCATTTGATCCAACAATCCCATTACTGGGCATCTACCCAAAAGAACAAAAGACATTCTATAAAAAAGACATCTGTACTCGAATTTTTATAGCAGCACAATTCACAATTGCAAAGATGTTGAAACAACCTAAGTGCCCACTGATACAAGAGTGGATTAATAAAATGTGATACATGTATACCATGGAGTTTTACTCAGCCACAAAAATTAGCATTTTCTTTCAAATAAGAACAATGGCAAACTCCTTAGTAGTATTAGCAGCTTCTGTTATCAAGAGAAATGATAAATAATTTATCATGTATTACTTGCACATATCATTACGTGAAAATTATAGTAGTTATTAGACCTGTCACTAAATAATGTGATTCTATATCTTAATAAAGAAGCA
>CM052439.1:164956024-164974720 GCA_028533085.1 Varecia variegata
ATATAAATAAAACAATATAATAAATGTTTCTTATCTTTCAGTAACTATATATCAATATCATGCCTCATTTTGTGCTATATATTTCATTTTAAAAATTATAAGACAATATTTTTATATGGAGCATATAAACTTCAAAGAAGTCATATAACTTTATGTGTATGTGTTTGTGCATATATATAGTTATATATCTATACATATCCAATATAATTATATGTGATAACTATATAGATACATATAGTTTTATATAGTTATATATCTGATATATAAATAAAGAGAAAGATATTAAACTATAGTGTGAATAGCAAAAGCTCAGAGTTAAAAAAAAAAACATAGTTACTATATTAACAAGTGCCTCTTTCAGCATAGGCTAGCCATGATGAGGCAACAAATGATCCTCTAAATCTCAATAACTTACAAAGATTTATTTTTCTCATGCTACATTTTCATCATGGATTGTCTCATCTTGTTTCCCAGTTCCAAGGTAATGAAGCAGCTTTTATCTGGAACACTGTAGTATGGAGACAAAGAAGGGAGAGCATGGGTCCACATCATTCTACACTTGTCTCCTCAAGCCTCTTTTAGAGTGTGACCACAGCACTCATGTTCAATTTCATTGACAAGTTACATAGCCAAGTTGGCTTCCCTAGAAAGGCTTTGTGAATAGTTATGAACCCTCATACAACCTACTACACTCAGTCAAAAGAAAGTGAGGCTGAAAAAATGTAGTGATAGTGAAAATTTATTTATTTATTAATTTAACAAATACTTACTGACCCTGTGTTGCATTTGAGACAATGTGATAAGTTCTGGTGAGAGAGTGGTGAAGATAATAGTAATGGTTCCTGCCCTAAAAGAACTTACATAAGTCACAAAAAATGCATACATGAAATAAACATTATAATGATGCATAATGAATACAGTAATAAATTACATTGCACAGATCAGGATGGATTCAAGTGAGTAGATTCAAGAGATGCTCATAAATAGAGTGTGGAGGCCCAATGATTGGTTGAATTTTTCACATTAATGAGATCAAGGTGATCCTAGGTTTCCAGCTTGGTAATTGGATGTACCATAACACCATTCATTGTAAAAGAATGCAGAGAAGTAGGAAAATTATTGTGGACAAAGGATGAATTTAACTTTGCATATATTGAATTTAAAATATGTTTGAAAGACAAAGTGGCAAGGGAGATTGAATCTCAGATTGACATACTATTATTAACAGGGAATTGATATTTTGATATTCTAATTGAATATTTTTAAATACTGAATATGAGATTGCTAGCCTGTTATTTCAATGGTTGTAGTACTCCTGACAGAATCAGAAATTTCTAGAGCAAAGTGGTTCGATAGTTAGATATTGACTTTTGATTTTAAAGTAGTTTTAAAAGTGTATAAATATGGAACATTAAAATAGGGTTATGTAGTTAAAAATATTATATAATTGAAAATAGAAGATAGAAATTTAAATTTTGAAATAATGATTTAGATAAGTAATATCTCTAAAGGTAGTTACTCTCATTGCTATGGACTGCATGCTTATATCCCCCCAAAATCTATGTTATGAAATCCTAACTGTTAGGAGGTCGTAGGAGGCAGGGCCTTTGGGTAATGAAAGCATGAGGTTGGAGCCCTCATGGATGGCGTAGTGCCCTTTTAAGGAGATACTTTAGAGTTTGCTTCCTCTCTCTGCTCTCTGTAATGTGAGGATACAATGAGAAGACAGCTGTCTTAAAATCTGGAAGAAGGCCCTCACCAGACACCAGATCTGTAGGCAGCTTGATCTTGGATCTCCCAGACTCTAGATTGTGAAAAAAGAATATTTGTTTTTTTGGCCACTTAGTCCATGGCCTTTTGTTATGGCCACCCAGACTGACTAAAACACTCATGAAGGAGAATAGAAAGATCTAAGAGCCAAAGTCTAAGTCTTGATTCATACTTTTACGAAAGAAGAAAGAAGATAAATCAGTGAGGGAAAACAATCACCAATTAACAAAGATTAATGAAAAGAAGAACCAAGGTAATAAATGTAGAAGACGAATGCAGATAATCAATGGTCTTAACTGTGAAACTTCCTGTTTGTTCTTCAAAATCCCATTTTAAAACATTAAAAATGTCAATTTGAAATATTTAAAGTTGTACAAATAAAACCGAATTTGCTTTAACAAATAAGCCTTGGGTGGCTTTTTAAATTCAATCAGGGTTAATTTAAACACAAAGTCAAAGCATAAAGAGACTTAAGAAGCTCCTTCAGTGAAATAACAAGATTAATATGGAAACCTCTGTAGTGACAACACAGCTAGTTTGTTTGTCACAGACTATTTGATGGAGGTAATCATGGGTATGTGTGTGCCTGCATACATATAAATGTATGTATAAATACACAGTACATAAAAAAGGTAACCTAATAACTAACATGAATAAAGAAAAAAAACCCATACAACCAGCAGTAAACCACCTGCCACACAGTTAGTTGCCAAACTGGGATTTAATGGCTGCACTGAAAGAGACATGGTTTTCTGCCAACACCAAGGAGGGGAATGAAACTGAGATCCCAGCATAACAGAATAGCAGAAATGAACATAACACTAGTCATCAGTTAGTGAAGAATTTGGGGCAGAAGTAAACTTCAAAAATTGGTCAGAAAGATATAGATCAAAATTTCAAATAGTAAAAGAATGCCACCAGGAATCAAAGAGAATCTATTTTAGCCAATGATGAGATTACAGTAAAATCTTATGAATTCCTAAAAGAAATAATTTATTAGGGAAAGATAGCAAACTCCAAAACAGGAGAAACACCAACCTAGGAATTTAGATGCTAGAACAAGTTGACTATGAGTTGGTTTATTTAAAATGTGTGAAATGACAAAAGAAAGATTACAATTAAAAGAAAAGAGAATAACAAGGTGAAAAGTGACAATGAAGAGGAGAAAACTTACCAAATAGCAATTTGAGAAATATAAAATATAGTGATGGACATGAAAAGTCAATGGACAAGTTAAGCAACAAGTTTAATATGACCAGACACAAAATGAGTGAATGGGAAAAAAAAAACTTAGAGATAGTTACAAAGAATAAAATGGAGAAAAATAAAATGATGCTTAAATATAAAAGAGAGTTTACGGGACATGGGAGAAGAATTTGAATTTACAAAACAAATCCAACGAGTCTTCCAGGAGGAGAAAATATAGAATATGTGGAAAGAGAATTTCCAAAGGAAATTCTAGAATTGACTACATTTTTTTTTTCAAAACAGTATTTGCCAAGTAGTGTTAGAGCAAACAAACATACTCAAAACAGACACACACACACACACACACTGAGAGACAAAATATATAAATGGAAAATGGCCAGACCAGATATTAAAATAGAACTTTTACCTGAAGCAACCAGCCAAGAAACCAACCCAAAACCTCTGTAGCAATTTGCTCCAAATGTTCAGGACGTGATCAATAACTGCCAACTTTACTAATTTTGACCCCAACCCCACTTCCAACTTATAACCAACCAGAGAAAGCCAAATATGCTCCCCTAGCCAATCATATAGGATGCCCCACTTCTAGTTAACAGGCCTGCAGCTTCCAGATAACAGCAGCCTCCAGGCAGGGCATACCTGGACCCTTCCTCTTTTTCCACTATAAAACTTTCCCACTCCTCTATTTTGTGTGTCTGACACATGCAAATGATGATGGCTGATTCCCTTGCATTAACAGGCTCTGAATGAATAGCCTATGCTTGGTCTCATTTGCATGATCTTTATTTTTCTACAACTCATATCCCAGACATACTGCAGTGACTCTTAAAACTAAAGACAAATAGACTTCAATCATCAAGTGTGCCATTCAGCAGAGGCAATTCTGCCAAATATGTCATAATAAATTTAGATTTATATACCAGATCACATGAGGAACATTTAAACTGCTAGAGGAAACAATAATGTACAAAAATATTTTGACATGAATTTGCAGGCTTTAAAAATATTAACTATGTCTAGCTAACTCTTTAAAGATTTTATTTTGTGAGAATGGAAGAAGTTGTTAAATGTACTGTGCATTCAGTGCTTTGATAGTTGTATATTCATTTCTCTAAGAGTTTACCATATCCTGAAACCCATTCTAGAAATATCTAGATGGTAATATTAATAATAATGTGGCTTTGAGTGAGGCGGACCTGAATACAAATTTTATCATTACACTTCACAAGCTATGGATGTAGAGAAAACTAATCTTAATTTGTTCATCTATGAAATAGTATTAATAGTAGATACTGTGTAGGTTGGTTGTGAGTATTGACAAATAGGCAAAGAATATTATCTTTGGTTAATAAATAATAGATCATTTGAAATAAATCTGTTGAAGCTAATTCATAGACATTGCTCTTTGGATATAGTCAATGATCATTAATCTCTTGAATATTTTTGTATATAAAGCAATGATTGTACTTTCTGGAATTTAAATTGTACTGTGTTTGATCTTTTCAAAACTTTTATATATTTATGACTTCTCTGTGTAATGTTCCATATAATGACAATTTATACATCATTAACATTACCACATTTACTAGTACATTCTAGAGGATAGAATAGTAGAAATGCTCAAGTTTATTTTGTCAACTGATGGAACTATATGCTCTTTCTTAGGTAAAATATGTGATTCTGTCTTAGACAGTGGAGTGGAGAAATCTGAAATGAGCCTCAGGTTCTGGGTTAAGTATGAGTAAGGCTGATTGGTCTGAAGAAAATTCACCACTTAATTCCTCTGCATCTTGGTTTTCTTATCTGCGAAATAAGAAGGTATTGAAGAGCCTTCTAATTATATTTTGAAAAAAATATTGTGTTGGTTTTTACTGTTGAATAGTTTAGAGACTTCCATGCATACCCTGACAGAAAGGTTGGCATGAAATCCATTAGGAAATAGAATATTCATATTGTGTATAATAGGGCAAGAGGAAGGAACTAAATAATGGACGCCTAGATGTTTACCTAATAAAATGTTCATGAGAATAAAGGCTATTTATTCAACTTTAAGCACAAAGCAGAATGTGTAAGGAATGGGTAACAGTCCTCAAGCTCATGCAAAATACATAAGTAACTTTCTCACTAAGAATATGTAGCTACACACTCACAAGGTGAGAGAAACTTAGGCCTATTTAGCTAATGATAGTTGTATCTGCATATTTCACATGAAACAATGTAAATGCATTTTCAAAGAGGTCATTTAAGGAAGCACATACACAAAAAAATTAATTATAACAGAAATTACCTTAAGTGACCCAGAAATGATTTAAATATGCAGAAAATGACTCCACATCTGATATACTACTTACTTATTTTAGAGTCTGATTATATTTAAAAAGCTCATTTATTCAACATAACTTACTTTTACCTTACAAAATAAGCATCCGTTTGCTTTCCTAAAAGAACATGATTTTATTTGCAAATTGTTAGAATTTACCTGATTTCCATTAAAGAAAAATCTGGTGAGCTTCCTAGCAAAAAAAAAAAAAAAGAGTTTATGCATAAAGTTAAGGTACTTTTATACAAAATCACCTCATTAAAACAATTATTACTGAAGAATTTAAAAACCCTCCATACTGTCTTATGTAATAAAGGGAGCAAATTCATGTAATGAATATCTAATCAAAATATTTGCTCTTTCAGTCTCTGTTGGCCTCACAGGACACTTGTAAAAGTGTTCATTTTTAAATTACTGCTGCACTATAGAATAGTAACATAACACAAATTCTATGTTGAACTAAGTTTTCCTGAAAAAGAATAAAAAGGAGAAAATTCTAAAATCCCCATAGTGTGGCCAAACAAACACTCCCTGGAGCAGAAACTACTCTAGAACAGGATGTATTCCTTGCAACATCAGCATCCATCGGAAACACCTGGAAATTCATTATAAAGAAAATTCTCAGGCCCAGCCCTAGAAACAATGAATCAGAAGCGCTGGCATTCTAAGAAACCCTCCAGCTGATTCGGGTGTATGCTGAAGTTTTACAACCACTATTCTAGGGAAGGAAGAAGGAAGACTCCTCAAATAATACATCACTAAGTCATCCAACAATTTTTACTCTAGCAAAAATAAAAAAAAATTAATTTAATTTTCCACACTCCATTTTCAGAGGAAGTATGTGGTTGACTTACGTGCAATAAGGAAGCTGATTGGTCTCTCTGACATTACTTGAGTTTCTCACCTCTGTTACCCCAGGGCAAAATGACAACTCAATGATTAGTACAATGTTATCCTTAGAAATTTGACAGAAAAGGGCTTATTAACATATGTGGAAACCATTAGCTCAAGCCTTTAATTAAAGAGATGACAGTTCTTCAGGGGAGCAGAAAGCCCAAAGCATTTATAATTTATACTGAAGAAGGTCACAGTTTTGATTGTGCCCATTTCAAAAGGCATAAATAAATAATGGGTTCTACTCATTGTAAAGGGTCTGCTGGGCCTGGACTATAATCTTTTTTTTTTTTTTTATTTCAGCTTATTATGGGGGTACAAAAGTTCTGGTTAGATATATTGCCCATGTCCCTCCCATTCCCCCGAGTCTGAGCTTCAAGCGTGCCCATTCCCCAGACAGTGCACATCGCACTCATCATGTAGGTGTACACCCATCCCCTCTCCCACCCCCATCCCCCCAAGTCAGAACTTCAAGCGTGCCCATTCTCCAGACAGTGCGCATTGCACTCATCATGTAGGTATACACCCATCCCCTCCCCCCACTCCCCACCTCTGTCCAATACACAACTGGTGTTATTCCCAAATGTGCACTTAGTAAAATGTGGTATCTGTATACCATGGAGTATTACTCAGCTATAAGAAATAACGGTGATACGACACCTCTTTGGTTCTCCTGGATAGAGTTGGAACCCATTCTATTAAGTGAAGCATCCCAAGAATGGAAAAATAAGCAACACATGTACTCAACAGAAAATTGGTTTCCCTGATCATCACCTGGACTATAATCTTAACACCCACTAGTTGGTCAAATCGGATTTAGGAAGAGGAAAGAGGAGGAATAGCTAAGGGTCAAGTATTTTACAAGGGTCAGTGGAAACATTCGGTCCTTCAGCATCTTTAGCACTTGCATTAAACCTAATATGCAAGAGTTGTAAAAATAAGTCCACTCATACTATAATCACAAAAGAGTTAATTTTAAGATATTTCATATTATAATTATCCATTTATTAATATACAGTTTCATCAAAATATTATGTATCATCTAGATCATCTCATTTAATCTTTGAACTATTTCTTATTTCATGTTTTACAAATATAGGTTGGTTGGCCGAAAGGGTGAAGTTTAAAAGTGAAATCTTAAGCCAAAGTATTTTATCTTAGCAGTTTACCTAAATTGCTTTTAAATGTACTATAACAGACAAAGAGAATTTTAAACATATTTAGAAATGCTTTATCACCAAAGGCAGGAGTTAAATATTAATAGAACAATTTTATTTTAATTTAATTATTCTTTATATGTCTCCATTTCTACTCAAGATGCATAGTGAATTTAAATAAAAAATCAATAAAACCAGGCTAAAAGACTATAATCCATCAAAAATATATCTGATTATTATGTGAGGGAAAAAAATCCTTTGGTTTTCTACATTTGCAAGTTTTTCAACAATCAATGTGTATCCCAGCCATTCTTAACCATATGGAATGTATAAAGTTGATAATGATCTATTCCTTTAGTTTTATTTTTATAAATATGCACACACATACTTACATAGGACTAACTAAAGTATTTTTCAAGATATTTGTTAAAATGTAATGTTATACTGGATTATAGATGACCAGGAACAAGAATCCTATGCTATTAATTATTACATTTAAGGACAAAGTAGCAAGTGTTTTTCACACAATTAACTCAAAGAAGGTGATTTGATATTTACAAACAGCAAGGTTTATGAGGATAATAATATAATAATTCCTTAGATGGGATATAATTGACAGTATGATGGAGCAGCTTGCACTACGATGGTCTTCATCATAGGTTGCCTGGGGCAGCAAGAAAGTATTTAGCAGTAAAGCTCCCTTTATTCTCCCAGCCAGGACACTAAGCTAGCAAGATACAAACCAACCTCTTCTTGGAAAGTTGAAATGAAACTATTTCTCACTTTCATGCCTGCAATAGAGACAGTATGATTAATATGTGATGAATATTTTGGCCATAGGAAGTACCCAGGGTTAAATCGCAGTGTTATGGCTAAACATGGGAACAAAAGCTTCATACTTTTAGAAATTCATTATAATATTCTTTCATGAATCAACCGTATTAGGGAATATTTTCAGGTTTCTTGACTATTAAAAGTCCTCCATCATTGTTTAAAACTCTCCTAATAATACTATAAAAGTGGGAATGAAATTCTGTCGGGCTTTTTTTTTTTAACCATTGTTACTCATTTCTTAATTTATTCTTATTTTATTCTTACTTTATTCTTTTGTGTGTGCTAGAGGATTCAGTTCCTTCTTTTCCATTCCCCCTTGTACGTCCTTAGTCAAGGTACTTATTTCACACCCATCACAAGGAATCTGCCCTATTCTGCTGCTTCCTTAAATTCATTTTGGAATCACACCTATTTTCCCTATCTGGGACTTCAAAATACTCTATATCTTGGCACTGTCATGGATTTGCAAGTACAGTGTTATGACAAACATTTATTCCTCTTTTTTTTTTTTTTTAAACTACATTGCAGTTGCTTTACTCATCCATGCTTGGGAATCTCAAGCTACCATCCTGAGGCTCTCTGTTTTCAGAGTTGATGTAGCCTAATATACATACACTCCATAAAATTACTTCTGATTATTGTTTTCTGTTTTCTTCCTCCTCTGGGGCATAATATAAAAATTAATAATACTTGTTGAGCTCTTCCTAGGTTGTAGGCAATGGGCTAACTTATATGTATAATACAACATAATGAAAAATTAAAAAATATGTTTTTTTTCTCATGGAGTTGTGAGATTCCTGTTTGCTTTTTGTTGGATAAAGTTGCTGAACCTCTTCTGATAGTAACAGGAAATTCAAAACTTTAAGCAATGGAAAGAGATTTTAGTTATCATTATCTCAATATCTATTTAGACCAAACACACAAAAAGCTACAAAGAACTATAAATAAACATTTATTGAAAAACTCAATTAGGATAAACATAGAAATAGACAATTCAAACTTTCCAATGAATTTCCAAGCATACAATTTTGACATGTGCAGCCACTTTGTGGTGTAGGTAGGATATTGTTCAATTACAAAGTTCATTTAACTAAAACGAAAGTAGTTAAGAACTGAATCCAAGCTTTTTGTATTCTGTTTGGGGGACCATACTGATATTAAGCAGCTCCTTGGAAATAATGCTGAAATATATTTTTCTTAAAGTTCACTCTGAATTTAATTATTGAGTGCAAATATGAGCCCATACCAATATTTAGACTTGAATACGATTTATCTCTGAAGGGCTTTTTCAAATCTTGGACCCCTTCTATTTTACTGATAGTGTCAGGATAATAATAGAAAGGGAAAATGCACAGTCCCAGTCCTTACTTTAAATGTGTACATTGATACACTTTATAACACTGAGTAAGAAATTTAACCTCCTAAGACCTTAGTTTTCCCATCTGTGTAATAGAATAGTTTGTGATTCTCAAGAAATGAAATGTTTAGTACACCATTTGGCTAGAGAGACCTGGTATTATGAGTTGGCAGATGGCAAAAGGCAGCATGAATTAGAAGATTCTGGCTTTATACGACACGCTTAAGGTTAGAAAGTCACAGAAAAGTTGGTAAAACTGAAGCTACACTTTTCTTATTTGTACAAAATATTAGAGTCAGCCTGCGAGACTCATAAGCTTCTGTTTGTCCTTTATAAATTTGCTCTCATTTTGTCACTATGGGAGTTAAAAGTCACACTGCTGAATAACGATAATTAAAATTAGCATAAAATTACATGGTACTTCAAAGCAATGTACAAAATGAACTGAGAAATAAAGAAATAAGCCAAGACTTACTAAGGGTTATGTTTTTTAACTATTTTGTTTGGTGCTTTCCTAAATCACAAATTTTCCTTTTTGCAAAAGGTAATGCATTGTTTAAGAATGTAAATCCTGCAGAGGGACCTGTTCATAAAAAATGGAGAAAGCTGCTTTTAAATGAGTTATTTGATCTCTGTAAATACTTATTGTTAATTTTAACATCAGATAGATGGTGAGGAATCTCATCTTTCTTTGAAAATTTCTAATTTTGGAAGATTCCTTATTTTTCAATAAATGTAAAGAAATATATATCTGTTTTCTTTTTTTTCAATTTCAGAATATTACAGGGGTACAAATGTTTAGGTTACATAAATTGTTTTCGTATAGTTTAAGTTTATAACTATATCTATTTTCTTTCATTGATCTTGAAATATTGTAAAGACCAGCTGCTATCATATTTAAATAAATTGTAACCAAGTTATAATTTCTATAATAATTATAATACAGAAATATTTTTAAATCTTCTACATGTAATGTGACTTACATACTTCTGTAATAAGCAAGCATATTACCTAGAGCTCCCTTGATAATGATCATTTCAGTGATACACATCTGGGAAAAAATTTGACACTAAAGATTTTATCATTTTCTAAAATAATTTCTAAACTAAATGTATGAAATTTCCTATGATGCCTGTTAGAACTTGTTAAATGTAAGAGACATATGACAATATATTCTATTTTCTTTGGTTGTACCTTATAAGGAAAAGATTCAGAAAAGCAGGTGAATACAAACTAAAAAAACTATTTTGATATTGAATCGTGGCACAATATGCCACCCCAAAATATGGCACTTTCACATAAGGATTATTTTGAGGTAAATGCACTTAAAAACATAACAACCAACAGGTGCAAAAATTCTCTGACACCCCCACCCACCACAAACACACACACATTTTTCTTCCCGAAAGAAGAAGATATAATAAAACCCCATTTGAAAGATGTTCTCCCTATACCAGAAGGAAAGTAATATTCTTATCACTGAGAATGAGAGATTGAAATTGAGAGAATTTTGTACAAACAGATCTTAAAATAATTATTATCATCTCTTAGCCTCCCCTCATAGTTTAGTTAACTTATCCACAATTGTCTCTCTTTGTTCAACCTAATTAAAAGCATTTAGGTTTTGCCACTTTTTAGGGGCTTCATTTTCTATGAGGGTTACCATGTCATGTAAAACTTATATTAAATAAATCTCTATGCTTTTCTCCTTTTAATCTGTAATCTGTTTTATATCAATTTAAGTCTTAGATACAGCCAAAACCAAAAAAACTTCTAAGAGGTAGAGATAAAATTGGAGTGTAAATCAATATTTACAAGAATGAAAATGTCCTACTAAAAAATAACTTCAAATAGAAGTGTCAAAATACAATAATATAAGGTTTCAGTAGGTTTTATTGTAATTGATGCCTTTATTTTCATAATATTGTCCATTACTGATAAGAGTTGAATAATGCAATGGAATTTGAACTCAACACTACATATATAAAGAATTTTAAGGTCAGGATTTTAAAAGAAAGAAATATCATGGCAAGATTGAGGAACAATTTAGAACAGAAACATATTCAATGAGATGACTATTTATCCTGAGTTTTGACCCTTGATTAACATGAAATACCTTCAGACCAGAAAGACTTCTTGTCTCCAAAAAAAAAAAAAAAATCCAGAAAGAAAACAATATAAAACAAAATTCTACCTTCTATGTCATTAAAGGTAATGTTCTAAGAGGTAAAACAGACTAAAAATTAGTAATATTCTTATTAATAATTTATCATTATCTTAATATTAATTGAGAAAAGAATAAGATATTTAAGAAGGTTTGAAATTTTAGATCGAGTGTCCAGGGAAGGCACTCCTATGTAAAAAGTATGAAGGTGAAACAACTAGCCTTAGGGTCCCCTGGGGGAAGAACTGTACAGTCAAAAGACGTTAGTACAAATACAAAGGCTCAGAGGCAGACATGGGATTACATTAAAGACATTGGTAGGCCAGTGCACTTCGGCAAAAGAGATTGAAGAAAATGATGAAGTTAGACAAGCAACAGGGTCCCTGATTACTAGGACCTTATACATCATCATAAGTCATTTGGTTTTTACTGTAAGTAAGATGGGAAGTTATTGGAGGATTTTGAGCAGAGGAATGACAACGTTTGACTTACATTTTAACAAGATAAATTTCTAGTTGCTCTTTAGGATTAAAGAAGTCATGGGGGAAGCAGGTAGAACAGCTATAATGCTATTGATGTAAATTAAGCAAGAAATGAAGTGCTTTGGACAGTGTGTGAGCAGTTGGAGGTGCTGATAAATTTTAGGATGCTGATATTATGAAAGTTGAAGTAGTGGTTTTCACATAAAGTATGATGAGAAAAAGAATAGAGTCGAGGACAATTCCAAGATTATTTATGTATTTATGAATAACCAAACAATTGGAAGAATTTGACACTCACCAATTAGAGTAAAATTGGAAACTAACATGAAATATTCAAATTATCCACCAAAACCACAATCTTCTCTAGTGTGTCTCTTGTCAGTAAAAAATATTGAAAAGATGCTTAACCCAGAAAATTTGAAATCATGACTGTACCTCTCTTCTTGAGGAGAATATTCCCATACATATATATTATTTGAAATATAGACACCAAATACTGACACCATGAATACACAGCCTCATTATCCTCTTTGGTCCAGTCTATTGCATAAGAAACTTAATCAGATTCCTCAAATCCATTTTTGCCTCCTTCAGATTCATTTTTTTAAAGAAAAGAAAAAAGTGTTTTAAAAGTAAAAATAAAAAATGAGATCCTTAGCTTAAAACCAGTTGATGGTTTTCCCAGTTTCCCTAAATTCCAAAATCCTTAAATTGATAATCAAAACCTTGAATAATCTCATTGCCATCTGCCTCTACAACTTTGTCCTGAACCAAAATATCCTTTAATCCATATATTCTACCCCTGGTGATCTTTATTCAATTCCTCAAATAGACTCCATTCTCTTTTGCAACACAGCATCTTCACGTATGTAATTTTTCCATGTAGTTAACACGCTGGTTAATTTCTACACCTTTTACAGTCTCAAATAAGGCCACATATAAAGATGTAATTTCTGAACCCACAAAAAAGTTAGATTGAACAGTGAAACGTATTTATAGCATTTCAAGCTGTAATTATTTATATACTATCTTGCCATATATATTATAAATTTTATGTGGACAGGAACCAAAAAGTCTTGATAAGATACAGGTCTTCTGAAACCTACAATGTAGAATTTGTTTGTTAAATTAATGAAGGAGTAGATTTTGTATTGGTTTTAATTTGTGCTTTCCATTGTATCAAGTATAAATGTTTTCCTTTGGTTATAATGTGTCAATATATGTACATATCTATCAGTTTAAAGTATTTTAATATATATTAACTCATGATGCATTTATATATTAATTTAATGGTTATTTTCTCAAATTTATATAGGTTTTTATTAATTAAAATGTGGAGGCATTTTCCAAGTTGTATATAGAAATATTATTAGAAGACTAAGTTTCTAATATGTTCTCCATTGCAAATAAATTAAGGAAACACTGGATTAAACAAGTCTTAAAAATATATGCCTTTAGCACAAAAGTTCTCATTGTCATAATGACAAATAATATAATGACATAATGACAAATAACAAAATAAACTATGAATCTCCAAGAGGGAAATAAAACACGAAAAACTGTCCAAACTTAAATGACCATTGACTCTCTTAATACTAAGAACTTTGCTGGGCATCAACTTACAATGAAATCTAGACAAACATTATAAAACAACTTGTTAATTTAGTTCTATTGATAAATCAAAATAATGGGCAGAATACATTCATTCACAAATGCTCATTCAATGACATACAAACTCAAGTTGATATAGTCTGGAAGTAAAAAATGGAGAATTAGTATAAAGAGATTTAAGGCTAAACTTTAAAGGCTACAGCAATAATGAAGTCTCATTTTCATTATCAATACAAATAGTTCTACAGTAGTCCCCCTTTGTCTATGGAGGATATGTTTCCAGACCCCCAGTGAATTCCTGAAACTATAGATACTACCAAGCCATATATATGATATATTTTTTACTATGCATGCATATCTATAATAAAGTTTACTTTATAAATTAGGCACAATAAGAGATTAACATTAATAACTATTAATAAAATAGAACAATTATAACAATATGCCAGCATCACTGCTCTTGCACTTTGGTGCCATTATTAAGTAAAATAAAGGTTACTTGAACACAAGCACTGTAATGCTACCACAGTCAGTCTGATAACCAAGACTACTACTGAGTGACTAATAGGTGGCTATTGGGGCCAGCATGCTTATACTGGACAGAGAAATCATTCATGTCCTAGGTGGGATGGAGTGGGACAACATGAGATTTCATCTCACTCCTCAAAACAGTGCACAGTTTAAAATTTATGAATTGTTTATTTCTGGAATTTTCTACCTCATATTTTAAAACCATGTTGACCACAGAAAGTAAATCCATGGATAAGAAGTGATTACTGTATATGAAATTTCTTAGTAATCCATGATTTAAAAGAATGATGATTTCATCTGATTTTTAAGAAGTTATATTCCTTCACAAACCTTTAAAGCAGAGAGAACTGGAGGATTATTCAGATTTTTTGGATAAAATTAAAAGGAAGATAATTTCAAGGGACGTTATTCTTTGATTACAAGCTGAATTCAAAAGAAGAAAATGGTAGGGGAATATCAATCCATTAAATTGTATAGGTAAGCTTATTTTCTCAAAATGTACTTTAAAATACTTTTGCCATTCCACAAGATATTTTATATTTGTTACATAAAGGGGTTAGAGGAAGCTTACTTATGCATCTGGTACTTGAATAATGCATCCTTTACAAATGTTTTGTAAATCAATAGAAATAAATACCCCAAGATTATAAAAACACAAAAGCATTGTAAATTTACCACGTCACACTCAACATTTTATAAGACATCTGAAAAATTCAACTGACATCCTGATAGGTGTTTTAAAATACTTTGTACACCACTTTGGAATTTTACATAGAAATGAATTGATTCTAGAAAAGGTAAGAGTAGGATTTTGAATGTGAGCCAACAGATACTCTATAAATACCCCACGATTGTGTCTAGATATATTTTAACAAGTAAAAATAACAGGAATCCTGACCTTCTAAAATATTTTCTTGTTCTTAGTTTATCTTATCTCCAATTTGTAACATATGTAGAATTAATTTTGCTTTATAAATCGCTACATGCATTTAAATTACACATATAGTTTAATAATTTAGGCTTTTCATATTATTGAGAGTAGCTCTCCAGAGGAACAAGTGCATAGCATTTTGCGTTTCTGTTCATGAGTTTATTCTAGAAATCAGCTTTTTCTGTGGTATAATGTGTCAGTTAGGATCAGTCCTATGTCCACTACTGACTATTCCCTATTTCTGTCTGTTGGGGTTTTCCTTGGAGAACATCCACTGCCAGAAGTTCCTCAGTCTCACTGCTCTGTCTGAGCCTTGGGTTGCTTATCTTAGCAAAATGTGCAAGAGTCATATGCTCTATTTAATTGAGTTTTTCTTAAGGGGTTGTATTTTGTTCCATCTATTTTAAAGTGTTTTTTTTTTTTTTAAATGTTTAAGACATGATTCTGAGTATTGATTATTGCTTATTCTCCTATTCCTTGACTCAACAATTTTATGATTATCCTTGATTCCCAAGTCAGTTTGGTGGTAAGTTCCAAACCATACATCATAACCGTGTGATCTGTGGCTTCTTTTTGTTAAGTGTTCAAGACATTGGGAATATATGTTTATACCATTTGTTTTGCAATGATAGAATTGTAGGAATGAATATTGGCTTTAAATGAAAAGACATTTTATTTATACAAAATAAGCACAATAGCAAGCTCAAACATACAACCTAAAGGGAAGAAGATGTATGGAAATTTAAAAACATTCATATTTCACCATGACATAGGAAGTCTCTCATTGTTTTTAAGCAGGTGATAGATAATTATCTGGCAGAGATATGATAGGATGAAATCTTTCTCTGAGAGAAAACTTATTCCAATTAACTTTTGAGAATATTTTAGCTCTAATATTTTATAATTTTTTCAATATTATACTGTAGAAAATTAATAGGGACAACTCGGTTCCTGGACTAGTACCCTAAAATGCAAAAAAAATCTTACCACCATAAAAAAGTAAAAGTGCATATTTTAAATACAAAAATATTTTAAAATTATTTTCTGATATCAAAAATAAAAGTACCAACTAAGATTTCCTCCCCCCAAAAAATGAAAAAAAAAAGAGGGGAATGGAAACTAGACTTGCAAACTAAAATGTAAATTTTAACTGCGCCAGAGGATTTTGCTTATTTCAGTATACTGAATGAGAGAAGGCATGGGCCTTAACAAAGTTAGTATTTTGAAAGGAAAACACCACCACAGAGAGCCATAGACCTAAAAGGACAATCCTATTAAGAATAGGCTGCAGACACAAGGGAGACGAGAAGGAAATAAGTCATTGTATATCTCAGCAATGTATAACAAAAAGATACCCTGAGAAATTTTAATCACAGAACTACCCTCACACATGCCTAATTTTTGAATTTTCAATAACTACTATCATCAAACTCAGAAAAACACAATTAACTGAAATTAGCCCTGGGTATATAGCAACCTCAGTACCTGTAATAAAAAATGCAATATTCTCTGAGGAATAAACTGTCAAGTGAAGTTTTACAGGGTACACTAAATAAGCTCAACTGAAAATTAGTCACAATATAAAATTATAAAACAAAGGAGAAAAGCTATCATGGATAAGAGTTAACAGAAATGCCACAAAAAATTAAGTCCTAAGGCTCCAGATAGTGAAATTATGAAAAAACAGAATGGGTAATAATATATATGTATAAAAAAAGTAAAAATGTTTAAATAGGGGAAAGAAATGTTAATTTATTTAAGACAAGATATTTAAAGGTGCCAAATTGTACTCTACATATAAAAAATAATATCCTTATAAATAGAAATTCATTGTTTGTGTTAAGTAACACACAACTAAGAAAAATAAGTTAACTTGTAGATTATTGAAAGTAAAAAAATAAAGATTAATATTAAATGCACAATATTAGTCAAAATAAAGTTAGCTTAGAACAACAGATAATATATATTTTGAGGCAAATTTATTGTCAATGATATTAACCGTAAGTCTAGTTACAAAAGTTATACTTTACCAAAAACTTACCTTCCAATATTACATTAAATATAAATAAAAATTTAGAAAGCAAAATTAAAAATGGATAAATTGACAAATCCACCTCATGATGAGACAGAGACTTAAAAACCTCTCTCATAATTGACAAGACATATGTTTATAATATTTATAAGCATAAAAATATGAAAAAATTGTAAGGAAAAGACAATGTATTTATAAAACCTAGATATCTCCAATTTATGTCAGATAGATTTTTCTGACGTATACATGAAAAAGCATGAAAAAGCGGTAAACCTTGACCATGTCTCAGACAGCAAAATATATTTAAACTAAAATCTAAATACTGTGATAATATTGGTGACATTCTCTCAGACAATAAGATTAGTTTAGGTATCAGCAACACAAAGAAAAATAAAAAGAGCAAATGTGTTTGAAAATTATTCAATATCATGGTAAATAATTTATAAGTGAAAGAATAAATTGTATTAAAATTAGAAAATACCAAGAATGTAATGATAAAAATATAATGCCTCAATAATGGTTGGATATAATTACCTAGCAATTTAAAACTTTACATATTTAAATTGGAAAATAATGTTGAAAATTAATATAATCATTGATACTGAAGAAGCTAAACAAACTAAATGGACATTTAAATTAGGCAATGAAAGAGCAGAAATTAGGGAAATATAAAATAAAAATATAATGTAAAAAACTAATAGTCAAAGCCTAGTTCTTGAAAAATACTAATATGATGTACAAAAAATTTTGTTGTGGTAGGTAAATTGCATTATTTTTTCAGAATATATGTGGTGTTTAAATACTAAGCCAAGTCCAACCTAGCCTTATGAAAAGAAACACATTTTTATTATTCTAAGCTTCATTTTTTTACCAAAGAATAAGCACGCTGATATAGAAATTAGCAATTATATGTGTGGATTTACTAGAAGAAGCAAAAATATATGACATTAATTCCAGGAATAGGCAGTAGAAGTTAAAAAGACACATGTTATGAAATAATGAAACATTTGACACAATATTATTGCCTGCCATAACATGGAAGGGATATAATATACTTAATGAATCCTGGATTTAGGCAACTCATTTAGAAAACTAAATATTACTAGTGTGCCTTGGTTACACCACCTAAGTGCACATTTGGGAATAACACCAATTGTGTATTTGACAGAGGCGGGGAGGGGGGGGGTGGGAGGAGGGGGATGGGCGTATACCTATATGATGAGTGCAATGTGCACTGTCGGGGGAATGGGCACGCTTGAAGTTCTGACTTGGGGGGGACGGGGGTGGGGGAGGGGATGGGTGTATACCTACAGGAAGAGTGCGATGTGCACTGTCTGGGGAATGGACACGCTTGAGGCTCGGACTCGGGGGATTGGGAGGGACATGGGCAATATATCTATGCAG
>CM052439.1:164974820-165005696 GCA_028533085.1 Varecia variegata
GAAAAAAAAAATTAAATGAATATATAATTCAAAAAAAAAAAAAAGAAATTAACCTAGAAATAAATGAGCCAATACACAAAAGAGAATGAAACAAAATCAAGAGAAACATGAAATATCTACAATTACAACTATTTCTTATTTCCAACTAGAGAAAGATTAAAGCTAGAGGACCTTTGTGAGAGACAGAGTGTGTGTGTGTGTGTGTGTGTGTGTGTATGTGTGTAGGGATACAAAAACATGTAGTAAAATAATTTTTAAAAAATACACAATAAATTTAAGGTTCTTTGCTACCTGGAGTGGTAAGTACAAGGGATGTAAACATAGAAAGGTATAGATTGGGCTTTAATGCTAATGTAACGTTTTATTTCTTTAGATGTTTATAGGTACTTATGTTAACTTTAACATTCATTATGTATTTCTGTATACATAAAATATTTTATACTTAATACTTTTCACAAGAAAACATTTTTAAAACCTCTATAGATTTAACTAAAGTAAGTTACATGTGGAATATTAGAAAATAAAAAGAACTAGAGAAATAGATGTGAAAAAACTAAAATGGCTCTTTTTAAAGCAAACCTAAGAGGGAAACTGAGATACAGATAGAATAAGTAAATTCTTATTTGTATGGAAAGTCAGTAAGTTAAAGAGAGGCAATATGCTAAAATTGAAATATCATTAGTCATAGAATTAGAGAGTTACAGTAGGATTTCAATTATGTTGTTTATTAGCTTCATGATCTGGTATTATTAATTTGTTACATTTATACTTGTAATAATTATTACTATTATTATTCTTATATATACAACTAATATTTATTGAAAATCTCCATGACAAATACTATATTAAGTACTGAAATCACAGTTAAAAAGTCATTAACATTTAGAGGAGAATATAGTCTTCTTCCTTCCCCCCACACAAACACAAGTTAACAAGTAATTGCAACTTGAATGCATGTTACAAAATGACTTATTAGAGTACAGTACTCAAGACTAACCAACAGAACTTGACTAATGAAAAATACTGTTTATGGAAGTCTTTTCTGAAAAAGATGCCTTTAAGTAGGAATCTGAAAAAGCAAAGGAATTGGTCATTAGGGGGTCCGTATGGTAGTATACAAGAGGGCTTCTAGCGTGCATCCAGCTAGAGGATGACATAGAAAAATATAGTCATTACTTAAGAGTTTGAATCATATGGTAGTTCTTTATTTTTTTAAGGAACTGCCGCTTTTCTATAGTGGCTTTACCATTCTACATTTCCACTAACAGTGTGTAGGGGTTCCAATTTAGATTTAAAATGTGGTATACACATACAATGAAATATTAATTGGCCTTAAAAAAGGAGATCCAGCCATTTGCAACAAGATAGATGAATCTACAGGACATTATCAGTCACAGGACAAATACTGCATGATTACACTTATATGAGGTATCTAACAGCTAAATCCACAGAAGTAGACCTTCAAATGGTGGTTGCCAGGGGCTGGATGAAGAGGGCAATGGGGAATGGTTTTTCAATGGATATAAAGTTTCTGTTATGCAAAATGAATAAGTTCTAGAGATTTTCTGTACAACTTAGTACCTATAGTTAACAATATGGTGTTGCACACTTTAAAATATGTTAAGAGGATAGATCTCATATTAAGTGTTCTTAACAACAACAAAAAAAATCACAAAAAAACCAAAAATAAATTTTGGAGGTGATGGATATGATTACTACCTTGGTTAATGGTAGTATGGGTATATGAATATGTACAAACTCATTAAAGTGTACATTAAGAGGGTGTAATTTTTATCATATTATTACCTCAATAAAACTAAAACAAAGAAAAATAGAGCTTAGCATTTTCAAATTGAATGGAGGATCATAAGGCTAGAGCAAAATGGTGAACAGGAGAGTACTTGAGAGGAGATTGCAGAATAGGTGAACCCTGGGAAGCAGCGCCTCATGGTCTGGTTAAGGAGTGTTAGCTTTATTCTTAGTAAAAGGAAAAAGCATGGGAACCATTAACCATGAAAGTGACATGTTTGATTTTCTGGTTCTTAACCCTCTGGGCACGAAGATGAAAAATAGAGGCTTAGAATATGGTAGAGGACAGTGACAATTTGAAAAGTGGAAAATTTGAACTATATCTCGGAGTGATAAATGACAGACTTGCTGATAAAGTGTTTGTAACGATTAAGAAAATAAAGAATCAAAACACTAGAAAATGTTATGTCTCTAACATGTCAGTGTATTGTAGTGTTGTTTACTGAGAAAGAGAACTGGGGATATGAAGTTTATTGAGAGGGATTCTGTGCTCTTGTCTCTGTTTTGTTTTTGAAAAGCACTTAAATGTGAAATATCTTCATGACACCAACATGGATATGGAAAGTAATAAACTGAAAATTAGTCCCACTGGCAACTGTGTTATGAGGAGGAAAACTGAAATTAAAACAGAAATCAAAACTTGTGAAATGTCTTTTGACTCACAGACACAAGTATTCCAGACAGGACATGATTGTGCATTACAAACTAAGCTCAAACACTTTTAATATCATTTTTCTTCTGTTAGACCTTTCTCTTCCAGGACAAGACCTGAGGCAAACCGATCTAAGACTGACACTTCATAGACTTAGTGGATAAAAGTTTTAACTGTTCCAGCAACTCCCCAGTTTACAAATTCTGACTATTCTCTGCTTGAACCATACTATGACAAATTCCAGCAAACCCTGTCCCGCTAATATCCATTTCTGGGAAGCCCGATGGTTTCCCATGATGTGTGTTTTCCCTTGTTGCCATGAGTTAATAAACCTATCACTCTCTTATTGCAAATGTGTTTCTGGAAGTCTTTGGCCAATAAGCTTTATCAAATATGTAGTTCAGTTCATAAATGGAGCTTAGAGGAGGAGTCTAGCCTGGTGATGGGTATAGAAGTATCAAACAAATGGTCTTTAATGAAGAAATCACCATGAGGAGGAGCATAAAGGGTAAAGAATATTTAGTCAAGTCAGATGAAAAGGAGGTTATGTCAAGGAGCAAGAAATCAACTGCTGCATGCTGTTGGGAGGGTGACACATGGAAGAAAGGGAAACACTTAAGGGTGTTTTGGTTGAGTGTATGCATGAAGACCAAACTGGATGGACAGACAGTAAATGGAGTTGATGCAGCATAGACATAGCATGTAGATAATATTTCCAAGAGGCTTTGTTGAGAAATGGGAGGGTAGCTTTATGGGGATGAAGAGTCATGTGGAATTTTAAGATTCAAATGAGTTTGTATATTAAAGGAGATGGTTCAAGATGCAGAAGGTTAAAAGGATTATACAAAGAGCTAAGTTTCTGTAAAAGGTAAGAGTGTGTAATCCAGGATACAAAACTGGGGTTCTCTCTTTGTGAGAAGGGGGCCAATTTCTCTAATTGTAAGTAAAGGTAAGAAGAACATAAGTGAAATTTCAGATAGGTTTAGAGGTAGAGTGACAGTATAGCCTTGGTCAATTTTCTCTCTCTCTTCTCCTCCTCCCCTCCGTCCCTATCTCCCACATTAATTCTTTATAAAATTCAAAAATAAAATTAATAATATACATAAAAATATAATTTAATGGTAAAAAGTGATGCCATGGAAGAAAAGATTATACCTCACTTTAGCTACTCATCCTGTACTAGATTATTTTGATATAAAATATAACTTTGAAGACCTGTATTTAAAATATATAACCATTGATAGCAAAGAATAACAGAATATATGTACCAAAGGAAAATAAAATCTACATGCATGCTCATAGTTGTATATTCCTAAAGGGATAGTTTTAGATCTAGTTTATTTGCTGACTTTATGAATCATGACCAAAAATGCTAAATAATGTATGGAATGGGAGCATGCACCATTCCATCCTTAGTCTTCAAAATATTGGTCTGAGTTAGGCTACTTATTTGAGTATCAAATGAGATCAATTTTTAAAAGTGACCCCATAACTGTGTATACAAATCCTAAATTGGTACTTTGAATAGGTCCTTAGGAGCATAAAATGCCTACATGCATATGTAAATGTTTAATTTGAAAACTACTGTGAACTACTATTTCTAAAATCTACTTCTACAGTGCTACTGATTGATTACACTGAGAATTGATTCAATGTATAAAATATTTCAGATGAAATGAATGATAAAAATATTCATGCTTCTCTTAATTATTCAATCTTTTCATCTCAATACAGGATGTAAAATTACACATCAATCATTATTTACACTGAAAAACAAATTTAAAGCCCTAAGGTAATTCTAGCTCATTTCTGCATATATCCTACGGATTTTTTTTTTTTTTGATGATGTTACAATGAGCCAAGTAAGATGCTAACCTGATTAAACAGACTATATTAAATTGACATTTCGCAGAATTGAACAAGAATGTGACAAGTTTTTCCTTTGGGATTTTTGTTTTATTTTGTTCAGCATTGTTTTAAAAGATATCTATTATTATGCATTTAAAGTCATCAAACAACTTCAAAACTGACATATTTCATGTATCATCAAATGCTATTTCTAGAAAATCTAAAAACAATGTATTTTATAATCTACAAATGAGAAAACTATATCTCATATTTCTATAAAAGCTATAGAATTGTAGCTACATCATAGACATTTCAAAGCATGCAATTTTTCTTACATTCTCAAAGAAGCAGAATTATCTTCGATGAAACTGAAAATGAGCTTATTTTCACAAAACATTGGATTTACTGTTCATATCTCATGATGTTCTCTCATGTGGATAACAACAAAAATATTCTAAGAAAAAAAAAGTTCTGTGATGTTATCTTTAGTGGTTTTCTAAAAAATGCCAATTTTTAGTTGAATATATAATACACATATATACATATATATAAAACCTCTGGAACTACATTTTTATTATATTTAAAAGATTACTAATCAATCATAGAACAAAAATTTAAATATATTATTGATATAAATAAATAAATACATGGAGGTTTATACTATGGATTATTATGGATTGATTTCAATTAAAAATGGACTCATCCAGACTCTTTGATATTTGAAAAAATATTCCCAACTTAACTTCACAGTGTTGCTCTTAAGTTTTACTGAGTTAATAGATGCAAATCATTTAGGGACCTACAGAGGAAACACAATCATTTTTACTCTTCCAGTTCAGCTGCTTCATGGACACCTACAATACATGACTCTATCTGTTCAGTGCTTTCCTATAAATTACTTAAGATTTTAAAATCATTGTATAGTTTTACACCAATTTTAGAGGTGCAAAACTGGTCTCAGGCTCAGACAAACACAATTTATTCAATGTTTAAAAAGCAAGCAATAGGCACGTTGAGGATTTCAAAGCTTTCAGTTTCCAAGCTCAGTATATCTTTTCCTCCCCCTATGTCCCCTTGGATTCCTCTCACCAGTTCTGCACACTCACACCTCAAGTTCCAGTGCTTTCCTTTCTCCCACATCCTTCTTCAGAGGGCTGCAACAGCTACTTCACCAAGAACTCAGAGAGAATTGACAATGCCTGGGCCGGGGTAGAGGGTGCCCACCTGTAAGAAAGTCTTGAGGGAATAACAACAAAGCATAATTCCTACTCCAGATGTCTTCCCAGGATAAGACTAAGGCTGACTTTACCTGAATCTGTGCTCTTGCCTTGAGTTTTTCTCTTCCTTATTCTGTTCCCCCATTCCCTTATTGATTTCTCCTAGTGGAACTTCCATAAAAAATCACCTGCACCTGAACCCATTTCCCAGGGTCTGATTTTAGAGAATAAGAGTCACCTGAGACGATTGCTAGACAGAGGGTCCTACGCCCCACTCCCAGAGATTCTGATTTAGCAGGTCTGGAGGGAGGCCTGGGAACTTGTAATTCTAACGAGTCCCAAGAGCATATTGATCCTGATGGTCCATGGCCCACACTTTGAGAGCTCATTTGTAGAGAGCCTAAACTAATAATGTCATATTACATCCATGTTGATGCAAACAACAAAATGTATTCCTTTTCAAAGGCTGGATAGTATTCTATTTTGTATATATACCATATTTTCTTTATTCATCCATCTGTTGTTGGACACTCAGGTTGATTCCATAACTTGGCTATTGTGAATAGTGCTGAAATGAATATGAGAGTGCAGACACCTCGTCAACATGCTGATTTCAAATCTTGTGAGTAAATACTCAGAAATCGGATAGTTGGATCATAGGGTAATCCTGTTTTGAGTCTTTTGAGGAACTCCATACTATTTTCCATAATAGCTGTACAAATTTACTTTCCCACCAACTACATGCAAGGGTTCTCATTTTCTCCACACCCTGGCTAACACCTGTTATTTTCGTCTTTTTGATAATAGTCATTCTGACAGGTATGAGATGATAGCTCATTATGGTTTTAATTTGCACTTTCCTAATTATTAGTGATGTTGAGTTGTTTTTCATATATCTGTGGCCATTTGTGTGTCTTCTTTCTCAGCCAGTCACAAAAAGACAAATGCCATATGTCCTCACTTATATGTGTGATCTAAAACCATTGCACTCATAGAAGCAAAGAGAAGAAAGGTGGTTACCAGAGTCTGGAAGTTACAGGGGAATTGGGAGATAATATTTAAAGGGTACAACGCCCCAGACAGGAAGAATATGTGGATATTTTTTTTGAGATCCATTGCACAGGGTGGTGAATATAGTTAATAATAGTATGTTGTATAGTATATTTCTGAGAGAGTAAATTTCAAATATTCTCACCACAAAAAATAATAACTGTGGTGATGGATATGTTAGTTAGCTTTATTTATTCCATATTGTATTCATAAATCATAATATCATTTTGTACCCCATAAATGTATTAAACTATAATTTGTCAATTGCCAATAAAAAAAGATAATGTCATACAGGAGTGGTTTTTTACTTTTGCTGTGAATCTGAATCCCCTGGAGGACTTATTAAAACACAATGTTGGGGCCCACTCCCATAGTTTTAGAAATGTCATCCAAACTGCTTTCAATTCCAAAGAAATTTAATTTCAACTATCAAGATGAACAGAATTACAGTTATAATTATCTTGATAGTAGAAAAAGAAAAATTATTTTATAAAATTTTCAATTTACAATATTTTGTATTACAGTTCTTAAGGGTAATTGCTTTTTATTTCCATTTTAATTGTTCAATTACTCCAAAGATGGATACCTTCTTTCTCACTAGAATTACTATATTATCATATGCTATTGGGTGGTGGTAGGCTGGCAGTGTGGCCTGCGTGAAGAAGAGTAAGGAGGGAGAGAAAATTCTGAACTGAATCCAGTTATGGCTCAGATGAGTGTCAGCATTTGACAATGAATGTATAGCCATCTACAGAGTGATATCATTTTTGATCATAATATATATTGTTATTAATATTTTCATTAACATTACTGTAAATAGTGATAGTACAGTTTTTCATGTGTTACCAACTATATGGTATTAGTTATCTGAGCTAGCAGTCTTTTAGAAATGCATAGGGAAAGACTAAACACACACTAACACAAGTATGTGTGAACATCCACACACAAAAAAAATTAATGATTTTTTATAAGAAAACAGGCTGAATTTTGCACATTCATAGTTAAACACACAACTGAATTTATTAAAATAAATATGTTCACTATAATGCCAGAGACAAATAATTATTCTCTATTTTAATGGATTAACACCATACTGTAAATGTATTTGCATAAAAAGTTGTCAAATTCTCTGGTTGTTTCTCCTTAAAGGAGAAACATGTATTTTTAATACATAAGGCATTTAATTGTAGTTTTCTTTTGACCTCTCTGTCAGTTAGAAATAGTGCTATGAAAAAATGTTATGACAGCATAATAGTTTTTTAAAAAGAAATAGTGAATAAGAAACTTCTGTGAAGAAACCTATTAGCTAAAAGATAGTCTATTGTAGACAGAAATTGGGTTTATTTGAATACAAAAAGACATTTCTGACCTAAGAATTATAAATTTGACCAGATATATTAATATACTTGAAAATGTCAAGGTCAAGGATCACATAAATGTTATTTGTTTAGAGTTAGTTAACTTATTCTTTTTATCCATCTGCTATATTATCTCAACATGTGAGTTATTGGTACAATTCATTACAGGGTGCTATATACACACCAATAACTCACAATACAAGAAATGAAGCAGATGAAAAAGAAAAACAGTAAAAATTTGGCCTAGAATTTCAATTTTTGTAGAATCTGCTCCATATGACTCCTTTTCTGCTCTGTTTAGGCATTCAAAAGTGATATTGACATTTTATATCACAAAAAGCAATACTTCATTTTTAGGGCAGGTCAAGGGATAGTAATGATAGATTTATGACCATGCCAAGATCGTTACATGGATAAAAATACAGCAGAATGTCAAGAAATCCTTAGTCAGCTTTTCACATAGCCTGAATCTTACATCCTTGGAGGTGACTTTGATCTTAATTCCCATCCAGAGCATTTCACCTTACAGCTCCATTTGTCATATTTCTTACGGAACACTTAAGCATTGGGAAATTTTGAAGACTCTTTTTTGAAAAAATTGCCTTTACCTCTTACACTAGGGACAGACAAATGAGCTATTTGTTACCATGTTCCCATTTAAAGGCAAAGAACATACTGAGTGCAGTAAGGAAGGCATAAGCAGCCTGAGTACCTAAGCTGGGAAGTAATGTACTATGAGGCAGTGACTGAAACCCATTTTGCCTTGAAATGACTTAGTATTAATTGTCTTGCAATTATAAACCAGTTTTGATGAATATGCATATTTTTATTTGCAATTAGTATACATGTGCAATATTTAAATGATTCACAATTATTAAATAATTCTCACTTTCTAAATGTGCATTAGAGTAGAAACAGTTAAATATTTTGATCTATCAAAATGAAGTACAATGATCAATAAATTGTTATAAATTCACAGCAGAACGCATTTCTGCTTACTTACACTCTGTTGTTTATCTTTCATGACTATAATCCAAAATATAGAATGAATACATTATTAGTAAATTATTGATTTATTATAGGTATGTTCAACACATGCACACATATATGTGTGAAATATATACATATATATGTATCTCAAAGAGCTTATCAGCAAGTATGATGATAGCACATGTCAATAAAAACATAATTAAATAGAAGAGTGAGAATTTTCCTAAGATTTTCAAAAAATAGTCATAAATCTTTTTTTGTTTTATCTCATGTTGCTGATATTCCTTACTTTTCTCCAATATCTTGATATATGGTGAACATTTTATTCTAGCGGTAGTATATGATTAAATTTATACCAGTTAGGGCACATGTGTTGTTTGCATTAAGAAACATAATATGGAGATGACTTGAAGCAGATCTTAAAGGTTGGCCATGGGAAGGGAAAGAGCATTATAGCCAGACAGGATGTCAGTCTGAGCAAAGGAGAAAAGCTAACAAATTCCTTGAGGCTCACTGGGATGATACCAACATATTATTACTGAGTTGAGTCATATTTGTCAAATAAATATTGCCTTCTGGGTCTATTTCAAGGATTTCTATAAAGGGTGTGTGGGTGTCTGTGTGTTGTATGCCTGTAAACATGCATAATTGTGTATGAACATATTAAATAAATGCAACATGGACCCTGCTGCTTAAGTCTTTTGTGATCAAATTTAGTCCTAGGTAGAAACTTTCACATTCAAAGAATTTGCTCATGGATTCTTCTTTGTAGTGACAAAATAATCATCTATTATACAAAAAACTGCTACTGCAAAACCGTGATTTTTTTCCAAATATTTTTAAAAATGTCATTAGAAACAACCCAAACAACTCAGTACAAATAAAATAATTTTCTCTTTTATTTGGGGAATGGTATTCATGGTTACAATCTGATAGAAGGAAATCTCTGTTCCCAGAAATTAGGTCCACAGGATGCATTTACACAGACCACGTAAACATAAATTTAGTGATATTTTAAAAATTTTGCTTCTGTTTGACAAAATGGCTTTTTTTTCCCTTTTGGTAAATACCAGTAGTGGGATTGCTGGATCAAATGATAGATCTACTTTTATTTCTTTGAGGAATGTCCATATTATTTTCCGTAGAAGTTGTACTAGTTTTCGGTCCCACCAACAGTGTGTAATTGTTCCTTTCTCTCTACATCAACACCAGCATCTGTTGTTTTGGGACATTTTGAGAAGAGCCATTGTCAGTGGAGTTAGGTGATATCTCATTGTGATTTTTTTTTATTAATTGAGAGTATTTTATTTATTTTTTTTAATTCAGGATATTATGGGGGTACAGACATTTTGGTTACGCATAATGCATTTGCCTCACCCAAACCAGGACTACAAGTGTGTCCTTCCCCCATATAGTGCGCTCCACTTCCATTAGTTGTGGTTTTTGAATTTCCCTGATGATTATAGACATTGAGCATATTTTCCTGTGTTTGCTGGTCTATCTTCATTTGAAAAGTTTCTGTTCATGTCTTTTGCCCACTTTTCAATGGGGTTGTTTGATTTTTTTCCTGCTGGTTTGTTTGAGTTCTTTGTAGATTCTGTTTATCAGCCCTTTATCAAATGTACAGCATGCAAATATTTTCTCCCATTCTGTAGGTTGCCTATTTGCTCTATTGATTGTTTCCTTGGCTATGCAGAAGCTTTTTAACTTAATCAATTCCCATGTATTAATTTTTGCTGTTGCTGTGACTACCTTTGGGATCTTCTTCATAAATTCTTTGCCTACGCTGATATATAGAAGAGTTTTTCCAACATTTTCTTCTAGAATTCTTATAGTTTCATGCCTTAGGTTTAAGTCCGTTATTCATCTTGAATTAATTTTTGTGAGTGGTGAGAGGTAAGGATCCTGTTTCAATCTTCTACATGTGGCTATCCAATTTTCCCACCACTGTTTATTGAATAAGGATTCTTTTCCCCAGTACATATTGTTGTCTGCTTTGTCAGAGATCAAATGGCAATATGAGGATGGTTTTGTATCTGGGTTCTCTGTTCTGATCCATTGGTCTATGTCTGTTTTTGTGCCAGTACCATGCTATTTTAGTTACTGTAGCCTTGCAGGACAACTTGAAGTCAGGTAAAGTGTTGCTTCCCAATTTATTCCTTTTGCTTAAGGTTGCTTTGTCTATTCAGGCCCTTTTCTAGTTCCATACAAAGGGTAGAATTGTTTTTTCTAGATCTGCAAAAAATGACATTGGCATTTTAATGGAGATTACATTGAATCTGTAAATCACCTTGTGTAGTATAGACATTTTAACAGTATTGATTCTGCCAATCCATGAGCATGATATGTTTTTCCAGTTGCTTATGTCCTCTGTGATTTCATTCCCCAGTGATTCATTGTTCTCCTTGCAGAGGTCTTTCACCTCCTTATTTAAATGTATTCCTAGGTACATTATTTTCTTTGTCGCTATTATGAAAGGAATTGAGTCTTTGATTTGATTCTCAGCTTGACTGTTGGTGTGTAAAAATGCTACTGATTTGTGTAAATTGATTTTGTATTCTGAGACTCTGCTGTATTTATTTTCACTTCCAGGGGGCTCTTGGCAGAGTCTTTAGGGTTTTCTAAATACTTGCACTCGAATTTTTATTGCAGCACAATCCACAATTGCGAAGATGTGGAATCAACCCAGGTGCCAGTTAATTCAAGAGTTGATTAATAAAAGGCAAAAAAAAAAAAACAACAAAAAACTATTAAACACTAAGGTTATGTATACTCAGATATACTCAGACAAAAATATATATGCATTTATTTATATTTATATTTATAAATTATGTAAATTTAAATATATAATAAATATACATATATATATTTGAAGATAGAATAGGATGATGAAGAATCAAGATGAAAAACTCACAGTGAATGAGGATGTAGCATGCTCTATTTATACCCAGAGCTCTTCCTTTTGAGGCCCAGTGGCAAAATTAAATGCTGTTTCAAAAAATAATGTATCAAACCAGTTATGACAGCTGTGTGTTATCACATTGATTACAAAATTACATACAGACATAACAATTCTTAGGCCCTTGCTCTATTGCTGAAAGCCTGTCAGACTTTCAGTTCGGAAAGGGAATGACAACATCTGACGGGTGTGTGTGACAGCACAGAATGTTTTTCTGCAGTGGTTTAGTCAAGAGAAAAGAGGTGTTAAAAAGGGCCGTGTCCTCTGACTTGAGCCTTTTCTTCTCTTAGCTGGCAATGCACTATACTTTTTTCTTCACATTTCTGGGAGTCATTTTTTCTCTCTAGTTACCAAAACCACAGATTCCTGGTAAAAATTGTGTCTATTTTTCTTCTGCTTTCGGCCTCCTTGGGAAGGAGATAGATCCTAAGTGTGAGTCTCTATGATTTTGAAATCTTTTACAACATGGTAGATTATCACACAGATATTTTGTAATATAAACAGAAACTTTATTTAGTACAAAAAGAAAATTATTTTTGATAGGAGATAGACCAAGACAGTGGATAGAAAACATTGTATAAGAAATGCTACCAAAATTTGTCACAAGGACACAAAATTGATGATTTTTGCCATGCTCACACAGAAGTTAAGAATATTGAGTAGAAATGTCAAAAAAACTTTGCTGTTCTAAATGACTGGAAAACCAGTATTCTGTCATATACAAAAACTAACCCTACAGTTAATCAAAATTTCACTCAATTCCACGTACACAAACCACCTAAAGCAATTTTACAAACAGTTAATAGTCCCACAGCATGAACATTTGGCTTAAGAAATTGGGATGAAAAATGCCTTACAGGATACCTGACATCCCTTCAATGAACTGAAGAGGGATTTATTTGTCTATCTTTCCATTCCATATTTACTTCAAGGACAAACATAACACAAATGGTAAAAGGTAATAATAGTTGAGATTTTAGCTTACCATAGAGCTAATAAAGAGGAATTAGTCATTGTTTTCCACTAACCCCCAAAAGGGCAACAATGAGTAACTAATATCTTATTTTAAAACAAATGAAGAAATTGAAACTAGAAACGGTTACTTTTGAAAATTTGCAAGACTATAAAAATGATAAAGCTCTCTCACAAAGCCTAGGTTGGGCTAATAGCAATACCTAAATTTTTCCCTTCATTCCTCCCCCAGAACTGACCCATAATGTCTAAGCCCTGAGGAGGATAGATTAACACCTAGAAGACTAGAGTAAATGGCCTGTCCAGATCCTTTCCAAACTGAAGATCCTGTGGAATAGTTATAGGTCAGAAGCAACTCTATAAGGAGCTGTCAAAGAGAGCAAAAAGACTAAAAACTAAAAGGAAGAAATTGCCATAGGTGGTAGAAATACTGTTTGATTTAACAGACATAATATATGCCAATCAAACCAACTAATGATTTTCTCTATTCCGCAGGCTGACTTTTGGCTTAGAGCTCCTGATGGTCAGTTGTACAACTCTTTCCATGATGACTTTATGCATCCTGGAGGAAATGTGGGCAGGACATTAGTCATCCATGGCCAGCACTTCCAGTTCCTTCATGTTGTGTACCAGAAATTTCCAGAAGCCATTGTGCAACACTTTGTTTTCTTGTTGTTCCCACAATTAATGTTGTTCATCAATATCTAGCCTTTGGACTGCCTCTGTGTCTGTTATCAATGCTTAGTACTTAGTTTTGGCATAGTGGTCTGACTAGTGATAGATTAATTTCTATGGCCTCCTTTTGATGAAGCCCAAAAGTTCATGCGTTAAAATTCATGAGTGATCCCATAGTAGCCATGAGGCCACCTCATTGGACAGTTCTACCTAGGATTGAATTCTACTTGAATTTGATTTTTAAGAAGTCCACTTACATTTCAGGCAATTACTTCTAGGTCTGTAATTTATAATAAATGCTAACTTTGTCCATATATTTTTAATATTTTTGTTGGTTTGTTAAAAATACCTATTTATATGTGAATCTGGAGTGCTAGTATCAAGAGGGAGAATAAACTGTGAGGGAATGTGTACTTGTATATATATAGTCTTATATATATATATAGAAAGAAATGAACCTAAGTGACTCATTGTAGATGTGAAACTAAAAAAAAACAAATAAACAAACAAAAATGACATATTCGGTCATCCCAGAAAATGAAATCAAATAATGAATTGACACTACCTTAATGTTTTCAGTGCCCTATCTAATATCATTATGTTAGTCTATGAACAAAGATGCATTCAGTATGTGCTGAATTAATGCCATAGTTTCACTGCTCTGATGATCACAGTTAATATGACAACAATGAAGAAAAGACTAAGTGAAACGAATTGAATAATTAAAAATAATAACCAGACCAGGTTGAACAGCCTTGCCAAATGTGTGATGGTGAAGCCCTGCATTCTTAGCTTTATATGTGTGTGTGTGTGTGTGTACGGTATATATATATGTACCTTAATATATATGTGCATATATATGTGTGTGTGTATATATGTATATATTAATGTTTAGAAATATAATAGTGGTACATGGTACATTTTAAACAAAATAATAAATATAAAGATAATTAAGTCTGTTGAGTATTTTTATATCACATCACTTCTATGTTTTTATTTTATTGTCTTTCAACTAAAACCTCAAGAAGCTGCTTGTAAAATATTTCTTGATAAAGTCCCAATAATATTTATATGTATAAGTGTTAAAATTTATTAAAACAAAACCAAGTGTTTACAATTGATCGAAGCTGAATGGGCTCTTAGATAAAAAGTCTGTCTACACATCATCATTAATGTGGATTCTAGATATCCGTCACTTTTATTCTTTTGCAACCTCATTTCCACTTGGAAGAGCCTCAACATTATATTTTCCTGACAGTTGAGAGTAGGATATATGACATCAGATTTTGTACAAAAGTAGAAATATTCTCTCCTCTAACATCCTCAGATGGAAATTGTATGCCATTAGAGGATTATTAAAAACGATTTGAGTTTTCAATCCAAGAACATGAAATGCCCTTCTATTCACTTACCTTCCTTCATGGTTTTCATTAAAGTTTTATAATTTTATGACATAAAGGACTAAATAACTGTTGTCAGATGTATTCCTAAGTAGACAGTGTGTTTTCTATCTGTTGGTGGTTTTTAAAAATAAAATTGACTTTTGTATTTACCTTATTTATTTTTGATTAATGTAATTTTTATCAATTTTTAGATGTTTATTTTGTTTGTTTTTTTAAGTATACATAAAATTATATTGTATATATGTATATAACATAACAGACATGATGTATTTTATATAGTTTATGCATAATGCATAGATATATGAAACTAATGTGATTTATACATAATATATAAATATTTTATTTTATACATACAAAATCTTTTTTTTTATTTCAGCTTATTATGGGGGTACAAAAGTTCTGGTCAAATAAGTTTACCCATGCCCCTCCCATCCCCCCAAGTCTGAGCTTCAAGCGTGTCCATTCCCCAGACAGTGCACATTGCACTCATCATGTAGGTATACACCCATCCCCTCCCCACCCCCATCCCCCCCAGTCGAATCTTTAAGCATGTCCATTCCCCCAGACAGTGAGCATCACACTCATCATGTAGATATACACCCATCCCCTCCCCCCACCTCTGTCCGACACCCAATTGGTGTCATTCCTAAATGTGCACCCAGGTGTTGATCAGGGAAACCAATTTTCTGGTGAGTACATGTGGTGCTTTTTTTTCCATTCTTGGGATACTGCGCTTAATAGAATGGGTTCCAATTCTCTCCAGGAGAACCAAAGAGATGTCATATCACCGTTATGGAGAGAGTTGGAACCCATTCTATTAAGTGAAGTATCCCAAGAATGGAAAAATATTTTGTTTGTTAATTTAAAAATCTCTCTTGTTTGCCATGAAAACTATCAGAATACAATAATCTTCAAATAATAAAATTTTTATTTCTTTCCTTGCAATAGTTATTCTTTTATTTACTTATTTTTAAATTTTGCACTTACATATCTCTGTCAGAGTGCTGTAGAAGCAGAAGCTGGCTGCCTTGACAAGTTCCCAATACCTATATGATGAGTGCGATGTGCACTGTTGGGGGAATGGACACCCTTGAGGCTCAGTCTCGGGGGGTTGGGAGGGGCATGGGCAATATACTTAACCAGAACGGTTGTACCCCCATAATAAGCTATAATAAATAAATAAATTAAAAAAAAAATATATATTTTTAACATTTCACCTTTACACATTATTTTTGCCATAGGTTCTTATAAATATAGTTTATCAAGTTATGGATTTTTAATTCTATTCTAAGCTTTTTAAAGGGTTATTATTGACAATTATTAAATTTTATTCATTTTTATGAATATGTAAAAATTATATTTTCTGCCTTATATTAAAACACATTGAAAAAGTTCTTACTGGAGAAGAAAACTTGCATCCCTTAAATATCTAAATTAATTAGAATTTGTTATCTCCTTAATTTGTTTAAGATTATTGCAGCTATGCTTATTTGAGTAATTCTAAGCGAAATCAGTTATCATTTATCTACACATAATTTATATCTATAGTATGATGACTATAACTGAAGAACATAATATTGAATAATACAGAAAAAATATTAATATATGGAGAATAACAATAATGAAAATGTAAACACTCATGTATAAATACTATAGAATTGACCTTTTTTTATCTGTTGGTTCCACACCTGTGGATTGAACCAACTGAAGAAGGAAATATTCTAAAAAAACATATGCCCTCTGTACTGCATGTGTAGAGGTTTTTTTCCTTGTCATCCCCTGAACAATACAGTACAATTTAGATATCATTTACATTGTTTTAGGTATTATAAGTAATCTAGAAATAATTTAAATTATGTGCAAGAATATGCGTATGTCGTACACAAATAGTACACTATTTTGCATAAGGGACTTGAGTATCTGGATTTTTGTGTCCCTGGGGGTCCTGGAGCCAGTCCCCCATAGATACAAGAGATGACTATATATGTATAAGTTTCACACATTTACCTATATGAATGCACATTTAGAAAAATAGAATCCTGTTGTTTGCCGCTGACAAGGGAGCTATACTTTTACATGTATTTTTATTTTATGCTTACATATGTGTATAAATATACAAAGAAGAGAAGATTAATGTCAATGATTATCTATGGATAGATAGTGTACAGGTATATTTACTAAAGCTTAAATTTTTTATTTTAATACAGATGAAAAATAAATAGAATATTATGAAACATGAACTTTTGAGACAGTTAATGTACTTTTGCCTGTTTACATTGTCTAATAACCTGTTAACTGTGACTTCATATCAATGTCAGGAGAGGAAATATTATTTAGAGTTTTTAAAAATTAGTGACACTAATTGTTTGTTTCAAGTAAACTTTCTATAAATTATCAAAATTGTTCCATGCTTCAGTTTAACCCATTTTATATTTCCTGGCTTCTTGTTCAACTTTTTTAATACAGAAAAAACGTTTAAAAATTGAATTTAATCATAGCTTCTCCCGTGATGTGACACGTCCCCCTTTCTCGTGGATATAGTATAGGTTTATGTTAGATTTAATTTATACCCTTGAAACTTGGGGGGGTTGTTTTGTTTTTAGAATTGATGGAAAGAAAAAAAAAGTATAGATGCTTTTCTTTACACGTGCAGCCATTCTTATTCTATATATATATTAGTATCCCACTCCTTTGGCAAAAATTCAGTCTCCTAGAAGCCCCCTGGCTTTTCCTGTTTCACTCTATGAAGTGGCTCTGTCCATTTTCCACATTGCAACAGAGGAGAATTATGAACAATCTATAGGAAAAAGCAAGGGGTGTGAGGGTCACTGCAGGTGAGAATCAGGGTAAATGGCTGAGTCCCTGAAATGGAAGGAAATGATGAATTTTTTACTTCACATCATTACCATTTTAATCTGCCTGAATACAAATAACACTTCGAACTAGAACATGTGTTAGGGAATGCACATTGGATATTTTACTTCTAGTCAGTTGAATTTAATGCTGTTTATGGTTTAAAAATTTCAACTGAAATATAAAGAATGGTAATAATTGCAAAGTCATCGCTAACTTGCTGATGAGGTACATTCTCACATTCTTCTGCCTCATTTGCAAATTCTATAAAAATGAGTTCTATTTTCTGACAGGTCACTTGTCATTCTTTCCCATTTTATTAGAATACAGATCATTTCAACTCAGCACCAGGAATAAATGCAACCATCTTATTCTGTTAGTTCTTTGGATTGGGTATCTTATGTGATAAGGATCTAATCTACAATAAATTTTAATATGTCACTATTTTAATGAAAAAAGACTATCTAGAGAGCATTAATGTAGCTGCAGCTAGTGATTGTGGGGCACTAGGGTTAAATGGATAGCCAGAGATGTGAAGTGAAGCCATTATATCATTACAAGTTGGTAATCACATATGGTATACACTATTCATCCTCAGATTAAATTTAAATCAGCAAGAATGGAGCTTCATAAAGTCATACTTTAGAAATAGGCTAGCTCTTATAGTAACATAATATCATCCCTTAATTTAATAAATAGGAATATTAAAATTTCTATGAAAAATTTATTAACTTTCTCAAGATCACATAGCCACTCATGTTAATATACTGTAATGAATAATAGATTATTTAAAATTTCACAATATCAACATTTGTATTGCAATATACGTAACAATAAGGTAAATTTATTTGTATAATGCATCTGAGTAGTTTTCTCAGATATTTGGTGGACTCCCTTTTGGGTGAGCTGTCTATGTTACTCTCAGTACAGATCTGAAAAGTAAAATTTTAAAAATGAAGAGTTAGTGTAATGCAAACCCTAATCTTCCGTAATTTACTATAATTGGTTTCTTAAGAAAAAATAAATCCTCCTCATATTTTTATTACTGTACAGGTTAGGTTTTGTAAAATCCCATTGCTGGGTATCTACCCAAGTGAAAAGAAGTCATTTTACAACAAACAACACCTGCACCCAAATGTTTATGGCAGCACAATTCACAATTGCAAAGACATGGAGTCAACCTAAGTGCCAATTAGCTGATGGGTGAATAAAGAAAATGTGATATGTATACACAATGGAATATTTTTCAGCCATATAAAAGAATGAAATAATGTCTTTTGCAGTAACTTGAATGGAACTGGAGACCATTATCCTAAGTGAAGTAACTCAGGAATGAGAAAACAAATACCACATGTTCTCACTTATAAGTGGGAGCTAAACAAGGGGTTTATATGGTCATAAAGTAGTGTGATGAACATTGAAAATAGGTCTAGGCAATTTTCAGTATACTTTTTATTCAAATTTAAGAGCTACTTCTTTTTTATTGACTTGTCAGAGAACCAGCTATTAACATTGTATTAATTGTATATCAATCTATTGATAGAAGAAAAGCAAAGACAGCCCGAATTATTTAAATATTTACAAGTCCGTAGATACAGAAAATAGTACAATTATAGATTTTTTAATTTCAAAAACATAGATAGATCAACCCAAGTTATATCAGGGTTGGTGGTTTTATCTGTTATTGGATCTAGAGGTCACTGTGTTACCTCTTTTCCAGTCTTCCTGCTTCTTGCTCTACTAAGTTTAGTTTCAATAAATCAGCCACAAGTAACCTTTTAAAACCTAAAGCAAATTTTTGTCAACTCTGTAAGGGTTCTGCATTTCATGCGGAGAACAATGGACTGGAAAACTGCATGATCTATCCCTCCAACACCAACACACAAGCCCTCTGGTTTCTCTGATATGTGCAAGTACAACTTCCCCCCTTACTCATCTCTGCTGCAGCCACACTAACTTCTTTGTTGCTTCTTTAATATGAGGTACATGTCTCCGCTGATCCCTCTGCCTGAAATGCAGTTTGCCCAGGTATAGCCTTTGCCAAATCCCTCACAATCCTCAAGCATTTACTCAAACTTCACCTTTTTTCAAAGGTTCATCCTTGATCACCTTACAAATGCTGTATGTCTCCCAACTCAATTTTTTCAATTACGCTATTTTTTTCAATTACTTTACTCGATATTTTTAATTTTTTCCAAACATTTATAACCTTCTGACATGCTATATAAATTATTTATTATTTTAGAAAGTAAAAATTAGCTGGACTACAAATACCTGCCCAGCCACAAAAAATTGAGATAAATTTAGCTGGAAATTAGGAAACAAATTTCTTCTAAAGTTGTGTCCATTGTAAAGTGATAAAACAACTGCCTTCTTTGAGTGACTACTGCTTTCTTACTCATGAAAAAAATGAAACTTGGTTCTCTAAAAAAGAATACAGTATCATAAATTTTACCTTTAGAAATTATACGAGTAAGAGCAAAATATCCCACTCTTGTTTGGAGGATCTCAGTCATTTTAACACAGAGAAGCAGCCTCTATATCGAACCCAAATTTAAAACTTCAGATGGGCGTTTCTGGATAAAATATTCCACATCTCTTTTAATTTTGTTGTTTCCAAAGAAACAAAACTCAGAGTCTGCTTTGTAGTTCTGATAAACAGATTCCAAATTTCATATGGAAATGATGGTCAAATTAAGTGAATATTGAAAGAGAATTAGTATAGAGAATAGATCTTACAGCAAATAACCCAGAAATTTTCCAAAACTTACCTAAAAAAAAAGGAAAGAGGAATATAGATATATATTTTTCTTTTTAATCAGATAAAGAAACCATAGATAATCATGTCCATAAGCATAGTGTATGCAATAACCCCAAACTTAATACTGTATACATTTTCACCAATGGGAACACATTTTCAAATAATTTATAACTATCCAATAAAGGAGATACATAAGATCTATATATAACACAGAAAGCTCTTGAAAAATTAATCTTTAATGAAATTGACAAATTTCATTATGCATAGATTTTGAAAACATAATATTATGAAAATGTGGGGACCTATCAACATATAGCAAATGTAAAAAATATGGGTAGAAAGATTCATAATAGTCTTTCCTCTGGAGGGAACTCTGATTGCCTCTAGTATAGCATACAAAGGATCTTCCAATATCTTTGTCTTTTCTTAAAAAATATATCTGAAGCAAATATAGCAAAATGTTTACATCTTTTTGCATCCTAATGTTACATACATATACTTTTGTTGTATTATTATCTGGCCTTTCTTGGATTTACACTATATTAACTAATAGACATAAATTTCAAAAATTTAACTCTAAACTAAGAAAAGTAAAATAAAACATAGTTGAGACAGTGGGAGCTAAACCGACTTAAAAATGGATTTAGTTATTCTATCACTAGGAAAAGTGATCATGCTGTTTATATTCTACTTAATATGAATGGTACTAAGAATTGTGACCACCATGCTTTGTTTCACATTCTTTCTTTTTACCAAATGGGAGTTATTTTTGCAGTTATACTAATTTCCATTCATCAGTGCATAATAAGGGTCTTGAGAACTGGTCAGGACCATTTTAAATATTTCACTCTCACTGTTGCTCTCTGAAAAAAGTGAACGCAGAATTAGGTCTTATATGGAATGACATACATTCCCCAGCAATCCTGTACTTTTGGTTGAGTGCGATAACAGGATAAAAATTGAGGTGGCAGTGTATAGTGTCTTAACTGACAAAAATAGTTGATTATCCAGTTTACTGGGCACCTAGGGCCCACCTCTCTTCTCTTTACTGTGGTAAGGTTGCTGTTGGCCATTTCACAGCCTGTTACTTTTCTTATCTGGGGGTAGGAAAAGAAAATAAACTCAGAGTAAACTACCTCAAAATTTAAATGAGACCACCAGAATAATTGATTCCACTTCATTCACTCAAAAACTATCTAAAAAACAGGAAAGAGGAATATATATGTGTATATATATGTATATATATTTCTTTTCAATGAGATAAAGAAAGTATAAAATACAACTGCCAAATAATGTGAAATCTGGAATAAAAAATAAGTACTCTGGAGAGGATACTGAAAGCTGTCTGATACCTCCAGTGAACTGAAGCAGGCTATAATTTTCCCTAAAATTAAGTGTCATAGTCTTGAAAGATCTTTCCAGCCATCCTTTCATTAGGGTGTTGAGATTAGAAATCTAGTTATGTTTTAGGAGAATTAGAAATGACTCCTATAGACTTATTTGAACATTCAGAGTAGTAGCGAGAGTGTGCTGAAGTAAAGACTTTGCTTAAATTCCATTGTAACTTTCTGATACCGGTCTACTTAACTAAGGGCACCAGCTGACAGTGAAATGCAATGAAGAAAAGAGTGAGAGCAAGGTCCTGTCCTTCATTTCACAACAAAGACTCTTGTAAATAGCGGGAATTTACTGAATCAGAAGAATCATGTGAATATTTAAAATTAAGGAAAAATTTTACCCTTGGCAGCCAAAAAAAGAAAGGGCTAAGAAACATAAAAGCAGCTAATGAGCATCATCACAAAGGAAATTTTCCAAGAAGTAAAGTTCAGACAAACTGTTTCTGACCTCAATCCAAAATGACCTCAAAGAATTCTAGATCTTGCTTGGAATATCCCAAATCATGAAATCAAATTCTATGTCAGTAAAGAGTATTTCTGCTTCACCTGCTAAAATATTATATCCTATCAAGTTATTTGAAAGGAAGATTTAATTATGTATTCCCAATATTGGAGATAAGGATGTCCTCAGGTGTGGTTTTGTTATCAAAGAGATTGGTCATAGGTGGGTGGAAAGATACAATAATTTAAAAAGCATTTAGAATAGTTAGTAATTTAGTGTTAAAAAAAACCTCAAATAAATAATAACCAGACATGAAAAAAAATTATCAGGGAGTAAACATGTGTTTGAATGAATGTGAAATGATTTTGCCTCAACATTCTAAAAGAGGACTTAATTATTATCATATAGACCACTGAGAGTTCTCCCCTGCATATTTGTATACGCCAAAAGCTTGAATCAAAGTACACCAGCCAGCATCACATAAATTTTAGTGATGGTGAAAAGTATAGACAAGGGCCTGGAGTAATCAATTTACTCTATTAACCTATAATTACTTAATTCAGATATTTCAAAAATTATTTTCTTTATTATTAAATTCAAAATATTTTTTAAGCTATGAGTGGTGAGAGAGGAACAATTTTATGTTATGTTGTCATACATTTTCTAATAAATCAGTGTAATGTATTCTTAAATAATATGACTTGCACATTGTTGCTTTCATTAATCTAGACATCCAGTTGCATTATAAGTATATATCACTAGCCACTGTGCTTTGACTCAATCAGTTAATCTTATTTGTGAGTTTCAAAGGTAAACATGTCAATATAAGAAGATGCCAACAAAGGCAATGATTTCAATCAAAATGTGACTCCTCTATACTGAATAAAAGCAAGGCTTCCTTCAGTTGTTATGCAATGTCAATCAGATGCCCACATTTGAATTATTTGGCAGAAATTAATAAATCAACATGCTCAAGCTATTATGAACATAGATCTTTTAAACGTTTTCTGGAAGCTTGCATTTGATATGTAAAATCATATGTGGAATTAAGTTCCAAGTGCATTACATTTTCAATAACAAAGCAAATAACCAGGTACATATTCATGTATTGAATAGTACTAAGATAGAAGAAAAATTCTACCATTGATACATGCATAATTTTTTTTTTCTTTTTCCTTCTTTCCCACATACAAAAAGTCCTTTACCAGAAACACACACACACACACACTCACTCACACACACACACACACACACATTCTCACTGTGATTTTATACTTTTAGGGAAGAAAGATAAAGCATGTTTTTATTTTTAAGAGCATGGAGACACGGGGACATGTTTTTTGATTCATAAAATTACTATGATTTAAAAACTTTGCTAATTTTTCATAACTTCCTAAAGCTAGTTGGGACAATCCTATTTTTATTATGTTGTTGTGATACTTCTATACACATCAAATGATGTTATTTTTCACACTCATTCATTCAACAAGCATTTCTAAAGCACGAAATAAATGAAAAGCACCATGAAGGTGACAACAAAGAATCTGCACCGGGGACACTAAGTCCTGCAATGAAGGTGGTGAATTCAGCAGTGTGCTCACCCCAAATCTTTACGATGATTGAAGTATCACACTACGTTTAAGGAAAAAGTCATTCAAAATTGAGGTATAACATTTGTTAAGTTATCAGTTTGAGTTGATGAAATGATCAAATTCTTGCATAAGCCAATAGCTCTCGAAAGGGTTTGTCAGAACATGTTCTGAATAAAAGATAAAAGCTGTACTTGAAAAACTTCCCTCAACTGCTGGACACAAGTTAGAAGCACAAGAGACGCTACAATATGCTGGCCAATGGTGGCGGAGAGGAAGATGGCAGATTAGGAGGATTACTGATATTGGGCTGGGAAAATTCTTGTTCGCTAAATGGATCCACATAAGGAATTCCTGGTGGAATGCCAAAATAAGCAGGCACTGAAAAGGATTCTGAAAAGGGATATAACATCCCATATTTGCTTCTCTGGTCCATATTCTTCCCCGTGCCCCAGTTACTAAAACAATTAGGGGTACAGGAAGCCCTCCCTGAACATTGTCGATAGGTTCTTGGAAACTGTGACTTTAAGTAAGTAGATCCTCAAATCATGCTGTTTTGTTCATTTATTTTTTTAACATTAGTGAGAGAAAAAATTAATTGGTTTTGTTATCTGCCATTTCACTTAAAGTTGCAGTTTCCAAGAACTTGTCAACGATGTTAAGTGTGGACTTTACTGTATTTAGAAGACTAACATTACTTTTTAAATATTTTTGTTTTATCATCCTACATTTCTGGTGTGCTAGGAGTGTGTGAGTATTGTATCTTCCAACATCTTGAAAAGTGAGTTGGCCAAAACAGGGCAAAACTGCAAAGGCAAAGTGTACATATATACTGCCTGTTGGCTGTGCTCATTTGACAAAACTATGGGTTGCCTATCAATCAAAGAGCTATAAATTACGATCTGACAGATATAATCTGGGATATGCATAAATTTGAACTGTTAATCTACCAAATTAAGGAGATTGAAGGCAAGGAAATAAAAGAATTAGATCTGGAGGGAGAAAAAGAATCCACAGTCATATGTAAAGTTATAAGAAAGAAGAAAATATGAGTAAACAGATGAAATTGGCCAGGGGAAGAAAAAGGAAGAGTCAGACATACTGAAATGAAAAGTAGAGAGATGCTGAGGAACACTATTCAGCCCATGAGATCAGGCAGTGTGGCTGACCTTTTATAAGGTCTCTAGATGCCATAATTATTGCCTAACATATGAGAGGTTGGCAAGAGTAAGGGTAGAAAATTAAGGAGGTAATCTGTTCCCTTAATGGAATAAATACGGATTGACATGTTGTGAGACACCTGTGATAACCACTAACCTAAGGACTGGAGACTTTTACTAGTAGGTATACATCAATGTGGAGGACATTGGGACTTGCAGTGATTTAAAACAAAATATAAAGAGTGAACTGTGCTGTAATGCAATTTGGGGGGGTCCCTGGAGGAAAAATATTCCATTAAAAAATGCAAAAGTAAAAAAAAAATAAAAAATAAAAAATAAAAAAAAAATGCAAAAGTGCTGGCTTGTAGGGACACTGAATGTCTATACAGAAAAAGCAAACCATTTTTGCCTTGGTTTAGTACCTAGAGTTTTTGAATAAGAGATAACTGACTCTCTTCAAGATAAGCTTTGAAGTTGTGACATGGGATCCCTAACATAAATATCTGATATATGTTGGCAACAGCTTTTATTCAACAAGGCTTTTGGAGCTTGCTGACCTCCTGTGACAAGAAATCCCTAACCACAGAATTGAAATACAAAGGCTTACAAACATTAAACTGCAGATACTCGGACACACAAAGGTTGAGATTTTTAAACAGTAGGATAGAATGCAACAGTTTTTGGAATATGGATTTTTTTTTTCCTTTTGAAGAGGTCAACAATGGGAAGAGTTAGGTCATAAAACATGTGTAGGCATTGTATACAATGAATTATTTTTAGAAATACTTCACTTTGAGGGAGAGGGAAAAAACATTAAATTGATAAGTGAGGTTTAGAAATAATCAAGCCAAAGAGAAGTAAGCTGTACTGCTTCTAAAACTCACCTGTGGGAACACAAACTAGTAGAGACCTTCATTTCTTCTTAATGACAGCAATGGCAGGGAAGTAGAGTAGGGTATATAAGGAGATATTATCATATTGAAATATTAATAAAACCTACAGTTAGCATTTATTGATCTCTTCATGACAAGCAGAGTGTACATGCCTACTCGTAATATCTAATTTAGTTCCCTACCCTAATCAACTTAGGACTCTTATTGTCCTTATTTTGCAGATGAAATTGCTCAGTAACACCACCAGAAAGAGACATATTAAAGATTCAAATCAATTCCACTGAATTCCAGAGGTGCAATGCTTAACCACTACCTTTCCAGGTCAAAGAGCAGAGCAACTCGACTGGATGAGTATTTTCTTTGTTCCAAAGTGTACCTATACCACTTGATTTCATGAAATTTTCTGAAACACACACTGGTGGCAGTGACCTGGCTGACATAAAGTCTGGTGTTCTAAGAAGCAACAGTTCCATTCCATTCCTGCACCAGAAGAAAGCCGGCTCCTTGATAACATCATGCCCCAAGACAAAAATGAAAGACTGAGAAGAAGGAGGGAGGGATGGGCAATTTATATTCCTATTTCTGTTTTTGTGCTAAGATCCATTAAAATGCCCTTTCTTTTCCTTAAGTACTGGTTTTACAAACTTGTAACTTGAATATTCCTACAGTTTGTTTAGAGAGAATTGGGATAAAGTATGCTCCTTTACTCCAATTCCTTAGCTAACTTATGTGTCCTCCCCTGTGGACCCCAGAAATGGATGGTTCTGATTGCTGTGAAAAATGATCAAACCATCATGGACAATACATTATTGTGCTTTGTCTAAACAGGATATTAATTTGAACACTAACCTACATTTTACAGGCCGAGGCAGGCAGATGGTTTGAGCTCAGAAGTTCGAGACCAGCCTCAGCAAGAGCGAGACCCCGTCTCTACTAAAAAAATAGAAAGAAATTAACTGGAGAACTTAAAGTATATAGAAAAAATTTAGCCGGGCATGGTGGCGCATGCCTGTAGTCCCAGCTACTAGGGAGGCAGAGGCAGCAGGATCACTGAAGCCCAGGAGTTTGAAGTTGCTGTGAGCTAGGTTGACGCCATGGCACTCTAGCCAGGGCAAGAGAGTGAGACTCTGTCTCAAAAAAAATAAATACATAAAAATAAAAAAATATCAAAATAAATAAAAAAAGAAGAAAGTGAAGAGACAATCCACAGAATAGGAGAAAATATATGCAAATTGTATGTGTGATAAAGAACATGTATGTAGAACATATATGTACACTTCCAAATCAAAAAATAAAAAGAGAACTCAAGTAGAAGACAAATCTGAACAGACATTTCTGTAAAGAAGATATAAGCTATATAAGCACACGACAAGATGTTCAACATAATTAGTCATCAGGTAAACACAAATCAAAAAACTGTAAAATATCAGTTCACACTCACTAATATGACACTAATGAAAAAGACATGATGAAAAGTGTTAGAATGTGGAGAAATTGGAACCATCATACACTGTTTATGGAAATGAAAAATACTAGAGCAACCTTGAAACAGTCTGGCAGTTTTTGAAAATATTAAACATAGAGTTTTATTATTTTAAATACTAAATATGATCAAAGAGAAACCAAAACTTGTATCCCCATAAAAAAAGTTGTACATGTTCAAAATACACAAAAAGTGAAAACAATCCAAACGCCAATCTCTGATGAGTGGATAAATGAAATGAAGTATATCTATACAATGGAATGTTATTCAGCAATAAAAAGAAAATGCAGTATTTGCTACAACGTAAGTGAATCTTGAAAAAAATGTACCAAACAAAAGAAGTTAGTCACAAAAGACCACATATTGAATAATTCCATTTATATGAAATAGCTAGAATAGGCAAAGCTATAGCAACAGGAAATAGATTAGTGATTGGTGGAATCAGAGGAAATTTGAGAGTGATGCTGATCGACATAAAGTTTTTTAGGGGAGGATGTGGTGATGAAAATGTTCTAAAATTGATTGTTGTAAAACTTGCACAACTCTGTGAATATAGGAAAAGCTATTAAATTGACAGTCTAAATGGGTGAATTCTATGGTATGTGGAGTCTATCTCAATAAATGGGTTACTAAACAAGCAATAGGGTGACTATAAACCCATCAGCAGTGACCAGAGGTTCAGTAGAGCCATGAATCAGCACCTCTGGGCTTATCTCCATCAGTGGGAAGATAAGCTTTGTCAGATGCATCTGATTCAGTCCCAGCTGATAAGCATGGGCTAGAATTGCAATGAGAACCTGCCCTGTTATTTCAGGCAATGCCTTCTGACACAGGGAAATATATCCAAATTCCCTGGGAGGACACACAAAAGCATCAGGGGCCTGTCTAGATAAAGGGTTGAAAAGCAGCCAAGGCTGATTTTGAGTTGCCTAGCATGGAGTGAAAGAAGGGAGTCATCATTATCCAAGATTAAAAACAAACTAATTTGAAAATAAAATAGCCCAAGTAAAGAATCTCTCTAAGGATGCAACCAGGCAATAGTCACCAGATGGGATGATATTAATAGTTAGAATTATCCAGCTAAGGAGTTCAGCAGGAAGTGGTGGCAAGGACAAAGAACCACCTGAAATAGGAGATTTTAAGCCCAGGAGTAATGTATGAAATGCATGTGGCTTTGGATTTGAATTGTGAAAAAACTGGGTTAAGTGAAATACTAAAACATCAGAAGTCTACACAATACAACAAATGAGCCGGAAATCCATAGGAATCACAGCACTACCGTGCTGACTTCTCCGAGATTGAGACAAAGAGACAAAAAGTAAAAGATGTGCAGAAAGGGATGAAGCAAAGCAAGTTTAAAAACCAACGCACTTTACCAGCAGCAAAGAAAGAGCCCCGAAACTCTGGCAGTTTGTCCCAGCCATGGTTGCGAGTCCCAGAAACAAACCTGAGCAGCTTGACCTGGATGCCTGCAGCTGTTGATAACTGAGGAGAGCAGACGGGGTTATTAGCGTGGGATCGAGAAACAGCAACAATTCTGTTATCAGGCAGAAGCATTTCCCTGACCACAGTCAATAAAAATTTCCATAGTTAACTCTGCTTTCAGATGTTTTTCTTCTGTTCAATATTTTGTGGCAACAAAAAAAATGTTTTACTATGGCAAAACAAACAGGCAGTTAGAATGCTAACTATGATTCTCAAGTGAACATATTTCATTTGCTAAAGGCCAACTACTTCAAATGAGTTTCAAGTTCCAGCATAACACCAGTTTTCACAAGATCTGTAGGAACTTAAACCTGTTTTGTCTGAGTTTATTGATTAAGTTATTTTTTTAAATAAGATTTGGGGCAAAAGGTTTTATTTCTGACACACTCTGCACATTGTAAAAAATTTACTTTCTTGGCTTTAATATTTATTGATGGATTAAATTATTCTTAGAATGGTCGTATAAACTGAAATAATGTAACATTCATTATATTTTAAAGGAATTTACAGAAGGAGAGACAGGAAATATAAATGAGAATTTTTAGTTGAATAAAAGTGTATATTTTCACCTTTGTTACAAAAAAATTTATGAATATTTGTGAATCAGAGCTTAAGTAGTAAAATGTCTACTTCCTTTTTCTTTCCTAGCAACAATAGAATATCTTTATTCTCCATGTGTTAGCTAAATGCTACTTTAGACATAGGATGATAACGGATAAAAAGGAAAGAGGAGGAAAAAAGAAAGAAGGAAATGATAAATAAATGAAAGCAAGCTTTCATACAGTATTAAAGACACTCATAAAGAAATTCTATAGCAATTCTTTCTCTCATACCCTTATTCCTGTTCCATCTTAAATATGAGGAACCATAGTGCAACTAAATTCAACCAGAATAGAAGCTTTTTCACCTATTATTACTATTCTATTTGAGCTTACGAATATTTTCAATATGCAGAAAAGCTTCTACATAATTAAAGAAAAAGTTCTAATATTCTAAAAACATAATCACCTGCATTTTATAGCCTGTCTAATCAGGTCACTAATTAATAGCCAGGCTATTTCACTTGTACTTACAGAATAGACATTCATAAGCCTTCAATGACTGAGAGCATATAACATTTTAAGGAGTCTACTGAAATTAAACAACTTCAATAAACATTTATTAACAGTGAATGTGAAATATTTCTGTAACTTAAAACAACCTTGCATTTTGTTTAATTCAGAACCTGTAGCCAATATCTGCAATATCCTTTTAAAAGAGAGTTTTCTAAGATTTCTAATAAATCAACAATTTACCATCACGAATCTCCACCTCAATAGTGTTCCATTTGTATCTTAGAATACAAATGTTAAAGGAACAATATTTTGAAAAATAAAAATAATTCTACCCAGAAAAAGAGCTGCTTCTCTGTTCATAAAAACACTTTAGTGAAGTCCCCAAAAATGTTCCACTTTGGTGAGCAAAGCATAATCAGGAGAGGTATAAGCCAAGATAATAAGTCCAATTTGTTTTGAAAAATAAAATGAAAGTATGGAGTTGCCCACTGATACAACCTGCAAGGAGGTAGGAGGAAGCACCTAGAGAGAGAAGACAACCAAGAGAGAGACAGGCAAAGGTCTTATATTAAGTGTTTTTATCACACACACACACGAAACTGACAATAATAATAAATAGGAGAGTGAGATGAAACTTTTGAAGGTGTTGGATAGATCTATGGCATAAATTGTGGTGATGGTTTCATGGGTAGGTACATATCTCCAAACTCATTAATTTGCATACATTAATTCTTCACTGCTTTTTGTATGTCAAAATCTTTTAAATGACCAGAAAAAGATGAAGGAAAATGTTGAGTCAAAAAAAAAAAAAAAAAAAAAAAAAAA
>CM052439.1:165006196-165042486 GCA_028533085.1 Varecia variegata
AAATTATGCACATAATATCATAATATATCATCAAGGAAATAGAAAGAAAAGATTCATATAAATTTAAAATGTAGTGAATTTATATTGGCAAATATTTAGGATGATTGTATTATTAATGGGAAAATTAATATCATTTAGAAATATTTTCAATTTATTAAGACTAAAATTCGACTTACTATTGGTGTACACGTATTCAGAAACATAACCTAAAGGAGGCAGCATAGGTTTTATCACATGCATGAATTCTGATGTAGTATTAGGAAAATAGAAAATGCTTAAGTAGAATTCTATGACCCTGGGATTACACAATGGTCAGTCTTTTGAAACATTCCATGATTCTAGTATAAACTATCCATTGTTAGCAAATGAAACAAGGCAGGAGCAGGACAACAATAATAATGGAATTTCTGACTGGAAAAAAAAGTGCCTCTAGAGGCCACAAACTTTTGAGAAGGATGGAATACCTAAGATGTATGCTCATATATGTATGCCTATTACATTTGTGACTTGCCTGTGGAGTCTGTAAAAGACCTGTATCAGTAACACAGAAGATAAAAATCCTTAGAGAAATCATAGAGGAGGAGAGTGTGAATAATATAAACAATAAAGAAAGTGAAGAGCGCAACAAAGACCAGAATCACAGAAGCGGTAATAGCCATAGCTTCAGGCTCTGATTTTTGAAATGACTAGAAAAAGAGTTTTAGAAAGCAACTTCTTTACCTAAAGATGACATCATGACTCAATTCAAAAATCTAGGTAATGCATATCTCCTTTACACATGGTGCTCGTCCACAAAGTAAATAGACTTAGATGCAATTTACAATTGCAATTCCCACCAAAATACTACAATACAGGGAAAAATTGCTGAGTGTTTACAATATGGTTTTCTTGATTACCTCTAGAAATACCTGATGTACGGGGTAGAATTGGAGAACATTGTCAAGTGTGTATGGTTCACTTGCAAATTTCATTCACAGGTGAAAAAAGATCTTTTGTACAGTGATTAGTTAAATAGTAGAAAAATCAATCTGGAATCAACTTTCACCTAATAGAGATAAAATTGTAAATATATATTCATTTGTATATTATGTATAAGCATATACATAATATACAAATATATATAAATATATACATATTTAAAATATATATAAATATATTTATATCTTCCCAGACTGAAAGTGCAGTTTTCCTTTGCAGGGTGGGGTTGTCTGCGAGTGTGCTGCAGCTCACACCCACATGACACTCTCCTTTTAGTTCTGCCTATGTGGGCTCCTTCTCCTCCCAAGATTAGTTCATAATTCTCCCCTTCATGCCCCCAAGCAACACAATTGAGTCCTGAAGGTACAGGATCCAGCCTGCAATCCTGTCCTCTGATCCCCCAGATTCAATCCGTGACCACACCAGGGAGAAGTGTGCTGATCCCGAGTTGCCCATGGAGTGCTCAGGCGGGTTTAATATGTCCTTCTGCTTTGGGGTCTGCCCTGTTCTGCTGGAGCAGCCACTCGGGTAGACCCAGGGAGTACCGGCAGGCAGGGAAATCATGGTTAGAGAACCCCTTGGTTTGCTGGAGGTCTTTAAGAGGAGAGGGGTGAACCCAACTCTCTGTGGAAGCCTAGGTGTGTCGGGCACACAAACAGCGGGGAAGCAGCCACTCCCAAAAACTCTCCATCACATCAGCCCTTGTGGAACCTGTGCCAGCCAACTCACGGGGGAATTGCCATGGCTGTGTTGGCAGCTGTAACCAGGGGAGGGGAGGAGGTGAAGAAGAGTCTGAATGGGGGTCTGGTCCCCTTTGTCCTGATCCCCTCCATGCTGCACTTTCCTCTACCCTGAAGGCAGCCTGCCCTAAATGTCCAAGCTCTGGGATCACACAGTTTCCCCGACACCCACTAGCCCTCTGTGACCACTGCAGTCTGGGCAGGAGTTGAGAAATATTTGTATGGAGACCACTGAAAAGAAAACTGACGGGCTGAAGCTCCCTGGGGAGGAAAAAGGCACACAGTGGGGGGGTGGAAAAGCAGTATGGTGCCCACCACCTTGGCTCGGGTCTGCAGTGAAGGGGGGTGACCCTGAGGGTGCTGGAAGCCTGGTGCTCTGTTCTCAGGAGGCTTCCAGTTCATTGTGGGTAGCAGCAGCTTTTGGACAAATGAGGTTAGAGAAGCTCTCCAGTAGTTCGGGAGGCTGGCGTCTGCCAGAGGTATAAGGAGAGGAAAAATAAACACTCTCATCTACCCTTTCCACAGGGCTCCAAATTCCTCAGGGGTTGATCTCTGCCAATATCTTGCTCCTTCTTGTTCTGCTCCACAACTTCTTCCCCTGGAACCTCCAGTAGGTTCTGGTACTATTCCGTCAGAATTGCACTTGCACTATGTTTCTTTTCATGTAAAACTTTTCCTTCTTTCTGAGAAGATCTGGCAACCAATGTCTCTAGTCAGTATTCTCACCTCCCTTTCTCTGGAATCCCTCCTCTCTTTAAATTTGATCCCAAACTCCCATTCACTTTTTTTTTTTAACAAGGATATCCTTAAATCATTCTTCATATTTCACAATAAGTCTAGAAAAGGATGAATAGGAGTTAATAATCAAGCATCTTCATGCTGGAAATATTTAACAGATCTTCCTGGCTTGCTTACTGATTGGCCTTTGTTTTGCACTATCTTTTCAAAAACATTTGTATAGTGAACAAACTTAGAACATAGAGATAATGTCTCTGTTTTGAATATAGTGCAGGCATGCGTATTTCTAGTAAAATGAAGAAACGTCTTCCTACTGAGCAGAAGCAGGCAAAAACTTACTGTCTAATATAAAACCTTTTGGTTCACTAAGCTCAGCATTTGTCTCCTGTAATTTAACACACTACAGGGGCAGTTGTCATCTGTACCTCTTCACTTGATCCTGTGGGAATTTGGTCATAGGGGACCAACAGAGAAATTTTGATGACTCTGTTTATTGTTACTGCTGTGAATATTAAACTATCTTTTATGTCTGTTCCAGAAATCTTGCGCTTTTCCACTAACATCCAGGAAACCATAACATTCATGAAATTGACAGTATGCGAGGAAGGTGAAACCTCAGACACCTCACAGTGCTTTATATTTCCTGTTGCTAATAGTCTATTGCTTTAGAAAGACTCATAAAGTCTTCTTGCATGACATAGTTGCTGCTTCTTATCCAGCCTTATCCTTTGTCCTTGATACTCTCCCTCAATTTCTCTAGCCATAATTATATCCTTATACAGCTATATTTCTGCTATTCTGACCTATGATCATTTTGTCTCTTATATTCTATTCCTGTTGCTTTATGCATTCTGCCCTACATTCCATTTAAATATGGCTGACATGTTCATATGTTAGATTCATCTTTTAGGCTCTTTCAAATGTTGATTAGATTTTTCAACATAATGAATATTTAGCATGCTCTCTGGTCACCTTCTTCATATTTGAAATTTTCAAATTATGTGTGTATAATTTTGGAAGACCAGAACCAAAATTTCATACTTTCCAGCCTCTCTTAGGACTATACCAATCAGATATAGCTAATTCAGAAGCTACTGGATTTGAAAAATTAGGCCAACTAGAGAGTCCATCCTGATGGGGCAGCAACAGAAATTTTCAGCTTTCAGATTCAGCAGTAACAGAAATATGACTGGCAGAGTCCAGAGTCTAGTGTTGATAATGGAGTTTTAATGCTTATGCTCCCTAACAGCAGAATGGTGTCACCAGGAGAACAGCCTACAGTATAATTGTGTGTGTGTGTGTGTGTGTGTGTGTGTGTGTGTGTATAGTCTCTAGTTTCCAGTTTTGGTTGGAAGATTTCCTAGAAATTCACTAAATAAATTTAAAGAAATAATCTCCTATTTAATTTTTATAGAATTATTTCTATTATTTGTAGTAAAGAATAGTAATTGCTAAATAGATAGTATCACAAATGTTGCAGTTAAAAGACTCAAAGAAAAAGGGAATGGAAAAATGGTTATTATACTTTCTTGGGGTGACAGCAATGAAAATCATGCTTTTATTACAGAAAGGGACATTATGCACCCATCTCATGCAGAGTTAAGCAGTTAAATTATCATGTATATCATTTAAAAAGATTTGCAAAACAAAGGCGAGCCATTGGGAACTAGATATTACCAGATAAGGAATATTATCAAGGACATGAAAAATACAAAAACTGAAGAGTTGGGCTAGCTATTTCTAACTGCACCAGAGAAGTTAAAGAAATAGAATGGACAAGTAAGTCCTGAATTATCAGCTGAAATCACAGTCAAAGGCAAAAGGTCTACCTCTCTGCTAAAAGAATCTTACCTTTTTGGGCTACAGTGTTCATATAGCCAAAATTCACACTAACGGTTTGCTCCTTTTGGCTGCCAAATTAAATCAGCTTAATCCACAGCCACACTGGGTTTCCTACATGAAAATTAGTTCATTCATCAGTAAAGATGAGATTTGAATGTTGTAAAGGGGTCATAAGAAAAGATTCGTGGGACTCAAACCTGGAAACCTCACTGATCATATTTTGCCAGCCAAAGCAGTTTTGTGTGTTGACTCTTTTAACTATTTGGTGGAACCATTTCTGGATTGCTTTAGAATGATGAACTTGTCTCACCTGAGGTAGCTAATTTTCAAGAAAAATCCTAATCTCTTAATTTGTCTCCCCCTAATGTTTAATTTTCTCTAGACTTATGGTAACAGTAAGGCCCAAGCTTACCCTCAGGGACCATGAAAAGATAGCTTATTAATAAAAATGAATAAATGAAAAATTTTATTATTTATCTATATCTATTTATCTATCAATCATCTATTTGTGTGTGTATATATAGATAGATATATTTTTCATGGTATGTATACACAAACATACTTTTCATAGTCATTGATATATTTTTCATAGATATACTTTTCAACACTAAAAACATTAACAGTGTGTGTGAAATTTATGGATTCTAAATAAGCTGAGTCAGGAAGGAAAATGATAACTTTATATATTACTGGATGTTGATTTTATTGCTGCAGCAGACAGCCTACGATAATGGCTAAAATCTGCATATATCTCTGAAGGGTTGCCCGTGGCAAATACAAGCCATGTTGTTCAGAGTCTGCCAGGAGTTAAATACAACTCTCACGTCTAAAGCTTTAGCCAGTGGCTGATCATGGACTGGGTAGAAAAGTTCTGCCCCTTTGCCTCAAGATGAACATGTAGTGCTATGTTCACTCCAGAGCTCACTGCAGGCTCAGGCTGAGGCTAGATCTCACTCAAAACCCATCCTTGTATATCCCCACCTTTCCCCACTTCCTATTTCGCTTGCCTCACTCTTTCACTTGTTCCTTAAGTACACTCTCAGTAAATTACATGTATGTGAATCCCAACTCAGGCTTTGCTTCTAAGAAATTCAACCTACAATAGTCATTATGAGCAGAGGCCCTAGGAAAGAGACACTCAGAATGGGACTCCACAGCTGGATCCTCTTCCAGGAGGGTAACATCACTGACGGTAGGGGAAATACCGATTTTTTCAGGCATACAGTTGCAGTACAATCACTAAGACTTTCAACTGCAGTGGCCAGGATGGGGATAAAGGTGCAAAGCCCACACTGGCTTATGCAGTATTTCTGGCATTTAATAGCCACAATGGAGATGGTAATTATAAAGATTGTGGAATCACATGGCTGTTGGAAATCATTATTGATACACTAAACAGAAAAAAGGACAAGCTCCATTCAATGAATCATCCATTTAAAGTAAAGTGCTAAAGTCAGAAGTCCTCATTGGCAGTGTTTAAAGTGACCCTCAACTGCTGCACTCAGAGACTGATGATGCTGAAAATTAAGCTCAGGATGTAATTCTAATGAGCATAGTAGCAGGGAAGGCTAACTATTCAGTAAAAATAAATCTTCTATGCCAAAGTCAGGGTCCCAATAGGAAAAGAGTAGTAGCCTGACTCTGGGATAAGGAGGTCTGGGTAGATACACTTGAAAACTTTGGACCTTGAAAACTCTGGACTTGCAGAAATGACTTTGTCCCCTAACTAAAGGTCAATGTCCTTCTCCCATGCTTAAAGACTATGCAGAGACTTTAAATGAGGTCACTGTCTCATACGACAACACCATCCCTCCTCCTGCCAATTATACCAATAACTAAGTTTAATTCACAGAGATCTAACTGGAGAGAAGCGAGGCCTATCAAGGGTGGAAAAATATTTTATGTACAGAAGGAGCTGCTGAACTTGGCAAACAGGTAGTGGCAAAAATTAAGAGAATGCACCTTGGGGTGGATCCTGAGGAAACAGGACTAAGGGAGAAGGAATATAAAGCAGGAAAACATCAACTTTGTCAAAATAGAGCACTCTCTAAAGATATGGCATTTAATGTTCTAGCAAAGTCCTTGGGGGAAAGTTGGTAAAGTGCTGGGATGGTCCTTGGAAGTTTGGAAAAAAAAAAAAAAAGAACTATGGTCCACATCAAATGAAATAACTATGTAAGGAGTGCACTAGCAGGGTGTGGAAGAAGGGATACAAAGCTCAGAGAATTGAGAATGCTAGGAATTATCTACTATGTGAGGCCTGCAAACTCACCAGCTAAAAATGTTGCCAGGCATCCCAGAGCACAATCTGTTTACCAAGGTGACAAGGTATGGCCAATAGATGCTATCTCCTGTGGGCCAGAACTGAATAAATAATAAACTGTGTCAAATCCCCGGTGGAATGGCAGGGAAAATTGCTGTCATCAAAGACTTCAGGGGTGGTGGTCCCCCTCATACACCAGTCTGGCTCCTGCGAAACTCAACGACATCACTGAAGGTGACAGTAGATTACTGCAAACTTAAAAAAGTGGCAGCTCCAATTTTAGCTATTGTACCAGATGTGGTATTTTTTTCCTGAAAGATATTACCACAGCATTGCTATGTGGTATGCAGTTTTTGATCTGGTCTATGTATTCTTTCTATCTCCTTTGAAAAAGAGGACAGATGGCCGTTTGGAATCACTTGATTTGTATGGCAGCACATATTTACAGGTTACCCTAATGCTATGTTATTTCTCTCTCAGTCAGATTACAGTCCAAAAATTTGGACATTCTTCAGAATATTACTGTTGGTCTACTACATTGATTCCAGTGTGTTAATCAGATCTCAAGACTCTAGATATCTTTATGAGACATATGTACTCTAGAAAGTTGGAGAAAACTCTTACAAAGCTTCAAAAGTTTGCCATGTCAGTGAACATTTTAGCATTCCAGTGTTCTTGGGTATACTGGGTATCTCCTCTAAAAAAGTATGAGTTATTTAACATTTTACCACTAAAAAATAAGGACAATATGTGGCCAGTTTGGCCAATATGCCTATAGTTTGGAGGCAGTATATTCCACACCTGGAAATACACTCAGAGTCTTTTATCAAGTGGCATGAATGTCTGTTAGTTTTGAGTGGCATCTAATGCAAGTGCAAGAAGAGTGACACTTTGGCCATCTGATCTTTCTTATACCATAATAATAATAGAGGTGTCTATGGTAGAAAAAACATTTCATATGGAGTCTCCAGCAAGGCAGAAAAGAAGAGTTTAGTGAAAGGCTATGTGATTCTATTGCCATTTGCAAGAGAAATCTATAAAACATTCAAAAGCAGCTCCTGTCCTGTTAATGAGACTTGGTAGAGAATGAGCATTTGGCTGTGGATTACAAATGACCAGGCCACCTGAGCTGCTCATCGTGAGTTGTTTGCTTTTGGATTCACTACATCACTGGGTTGCTGAGTAGGCACAGCAGCATCCAGCACAAGATGAAAGTCATGTATCTGGTACTGGGCATAGATCAGCTGCATAGACAGGTGGGCCAAATGCTCTTGTAATCACCACTGTTGTACCAGCATCATTGGCTTATATATGACTTCATGGAATATTTTTTATATGAGCTTTATATAATATAAAGCTCTTCATATAATATTCTTTATATGAGAGTGAAATAAAAATACTAGACTTCGTTCATGAGTGAATTAGCTTAGTATGTTGGTACATATTGAAAATGGTCTAAAGACATGTTTAGACTTGGTCTTACAAGCCACTGGGCATAGATATCCTCCAGTGGACAGGGGTTTTGGCACTGCACTTGGGCATCCAGTTAATGAGGAGATACAGTGGCCTGAGTTAAAGTTACACATTGATTCACACGCATTTACAAATGGTTGGCCCGGGGTTTGAAAGAAGCAAGATTTGAAAATCATGGACACAGATGTTTGAGGAAGAAGCATATAAACAGATATAATAGACAAAGTACTATTTATAGGTGTCTTTGTTCCCACAATAAATGTGTTGTAAAGTATCTACTGCAGAAAATTTACTAAAGACCAATGGACAGAATGATTTAGTCAAAATACATGAACCTCGAGATTTATGAAACTTATTTCTTAGTCACCTCACAGATTTTGCAGTGGCTTCATGACTAGAGTAAACAGGTGGCAGAGATCAAGTCTATGCCAATACCCATCAGCATAGACTCCCTGTCACCAGCTGCTGCTCCTGAATGCCGAACCTGTCAGCAGGGAAGAAAGAAGCTGACCCCCCAGTAACCTATGCGCTTGCAGAGACCCACAAGGTACTTGTTAGTAAGTTGATTACATCAGAATCATTCTAAATTTTACTTGATACTACATTTTTATAGCTTTTTCCCTCTCTTAGTTTGCTTATATCATCCCATAATCAATTTTTCCTAAGAAAATTCCTTTAATAAATCAAATAGACATAAGTCTCCGTCTCAGGTTCTGCTTTTAGGGCACCTGACCTAAGACAAGTGTATTTACCAGAGATTATCATTACAATCTGCTAGTTCAATACACAGACAGACGTTCTAATTGTTTGCTTGGCTGATTAACTGAAATCTCTATTCAACTGTAGCCTCCTGCAGATGAAGTTGAAAGACAGAAGTTAATTGCTGACGGGATCAAAAGGAGTCTAAAGACTTAGAGAAATAGAAATGCAACTTAATCCATAAATGTATCTCTTAACTGGATCCAAGAGGTACTATTTTAACCTTAAGATCAACAAGTTTATTGGTGAAAGAGGTGACAGCATTTTAAAATGTGCCACTCTATTTGTTCTCTATAGGTAAAATACAGTTTTACTTATAATAAAATATAGTTGAAACAGACTTTGTGATTTCAGTAGGGATATGGGATTTTGAGTTGTTGAGGCCAAGTGATAGCAACTGCTCTTAGCTTGTTTCTAAGCTATAGAAAGAACTGAATGACCAACATAAGACACAAATCATGAACCTGGTGTTTTCTTACCCATCAGGTATGAAATAGTGCATTCCTAGCAGCATTTAATCCCCAAATTTAAGTGATATATATATATGGAGCAAAGCCAGTCCCCTAAGGGAAAATTAAGTTACATAAGCATGTAGCTCATATTTTTTTATGCACTTACTCCTTCCAGGAGGCCCCCACTTCCAAAGCTCACTCCTTTAGCTCCTGGGGCTTTCCTTTAAGATCATTTAACTGAAAAGGAACATTTTTTTAAATAATCTGGTTACAAGTATGAGATGGTTCTGCACTACTTGTTGACACTGGTAGAAGTGAATTGTTGGACATAATAATTATGGTGGAGTTTGGAGGGTAAAGAGAGTGAGGGAGGAAAATTTTATTTTCCATTGATAAAACTTAGTTGTCTGTCCTCATCATTGAGAAGAAAAGATAAGCTGCGGTTAAGATCCACCACTTAATAGGAGAAGGTAAGTGGTTTGGTCAATAGTTACAGATTTTTAACAATAGCAATTAGGGGATTAATCAAAAGGACATTTTTTTAAAAGGCAAGATAAATCAAACTTGATAAAAATTATGACTGAATGTCAATGTTTGCCCAAAGCTTTTTATTGCACATGAGGCTTTCAAGACTCAAGATGGGAAGATAATCCACTTTGTTACTGGTAGGCAGTTTTTGTCACCATCCTTAATGCTTTTGAAATGGATGTGTAACCACAGTGACCTTGTTGGCATTAGCTCAGTAATATGTTTTTTTTTTAAAGTAATACCGATCTGTTCTTGAGTAAATAAAAAAAAAAGTAATAACTATCCGGCTAGTCCTGTTGACTGTCCAATATTTCTGACTAAGCAAAGGTAACGATTGTCATAGTACCATATATCCAGTGTACCAATAGACGCCAGTTGATTCCATTGAATCTTGCCCTTTATAGTAGGTAAAACACACTGCATTGTATTTTAATTTCATATTGTCTTCTCTGTTCACCATACATCTATCTACAATCTTTTTCATCAATTTAGCAAATGTCTTATTTACTATGTATGTTATAGATACCATTGATTCTGTCTAAAATATTTATTTTATGGTGGAAAATTATGGAAAGAGGTAATTTTTTTATGATTGCTGATATTAACGCATACCAAATCACCTACAAAAAGTTGGGTTTATAAAATAGGAAGAAATAAAAAGAAATCTTTTAAATTCGGCATCATATTGTACATGATAGTGGCACATGTTCTGAACCAGGAAGGAATATGTGTTACTGTTTTTCTGATAGCCAGAATATATGGATGGTTCTCCGAAATATTACATCTGATGAAAAAAATTTTTTACCATATATTTGTTCCATTCTAGTCTCTACTAAATTGGAAGTTAGTTTCCTCAAAAGGAATAAATCCACCAAGAGAAAAACAAAGCATTCATTGAATAAGAAGCTCAGACTGACATTTGAACATCTTAGGCCACATATAACAGCCCTATGATGGATGCAATTTAGACAACATTCCTGGTTGTGTAGCTGCCAAACTTGATTCTTTTGGATTTCCTGAAAAATCTGCAAGTTACATAATGCCATATAATAAATCTCTTTCTTACTGAAACTAGCTAGTATTTTTTTTTAATTTTCAGTTCAGAAGTCATAACACCACACAAAATATATTGTACCATTCCTAAAATTCACTTATTGAATTGTATTAATTCAATTGAATTGAATTCAATACAATTGAATTGTATTAATTTCCTATTTCTATATCTGTTTCCTCAGTAGAATATAAATTTTACAAGGGCAGAGACTAAATGTATCTATTTTAAAAAATATTAAACTTATCATTTAATACAAAGCCTGCCACAAATCAGGCTCTGAAAACTATTAAGTAAAATATATTAATTACCAAATTAAAAATTTGTATGTAAATGTTAAATGTTCACATATTGATTTTTATTTGCTTCATCATAAAGTCATAATGTGTTTTCCAATGGGTAATAATTTTATCCGATATATAATAGAAAAATAAGTAGGAATCTTTCTGCTGGAATGCAATGTATATGTTTTTGTAAATGTTTCATTCAGCACAATTTACTCTAAAAAGAAAGAAGTTTGGGAGGGAAATTTGGCTTAAGGGTTGAGCACCAAAGAGTACATGCAAATGTACAACCAGAGCTCTGATAAAAACAAAGCAACCCTAATAAAATTAATAGCGAAATAATTCTAAAACATGTTAATTTCCTAAAAAAATAAACAACGTAATCTATAAATGACTTTTCCTTTAAACACCAAGTGAAACTACTTGAAATTGCTGAATTATGAGGAAAAAAAACACGAAAGTCACAAGCATTGTGTAGATTCATGCATTGTTTCCAAGACAAAGCTCAAGGCTAAAGTGGGCACAACAGAAGGAATACAAGGCAAATGGATGTATACATTACTGTACCCTCCAGAGGCTGGATGCATTTAGCTATTTAATATACTCCGCATCCACCTGATGTTACTTAACAGTATAAAATATTAGTGATTTGGGAAAAATAGTGTGAATTAGTGCAAATTTCAGATTATACAGATGTCTTCTTTATATTTACCAGTCACGAGTCACGTTCAAGCTTCTTAATAAAATAAGTTAAATATAATTTTCAGCTATCCCCAATATTATCAAATAATGTGTAAATTATAACAGTTGGATATCTTAAGTCTTAAAATATGTTAAAATGGTTAATATTTCCACATAATATGCTGAAATAAAAAAGAAAAAAGAATAAACAGTATAAAATTTAAAAAAATATTTCATATCATTAAAATGACTTTCATACATGGAATGCCTATTATGTTTCAGGTATTTTGCCAACACTTTTTGTCTATTATTAGTAATGCATAAAACAAGCATGCAATTTATCTTCTCTACCAACAGAAACTGTTCTTAGAACTTAGGCTCTCTCATCTTTCAAATTTCTCAGCATTAAATTCTCAAGCATCCGAAACTAAAAGGAAGGACATACTGGGGAAATGACTTCAGACATTTATTTCAGACTCAAGTGAGTCAAAGCTGCAATGTTCTTATATACTTTTTATTCTGAGACAGCAACAGTTAAGGATCTGATTATTTGAGGACAATGAAGGGATATATTTGAGTCTAAATATCAGTCACCTAAATTAAAGGAAGACAGAGTCTCTCTATATAAAATAATTATCACCCCCTACACACATGCTTACTATGTTATTCAGTTTATGTAGGATTTGAATTTAAAAATTCGGCAATAACATCTCCTGGAACTTACAGATCAACCTGTCGATGATTTTACAGCCACTTTTATTTCCCTGTTATATGTTCTGAAATATAAAATGTTATATCTTCTGCAACATAAAAAGTAATATTTTCAGAAAATATAAAATTTTACATTTTCTGAAAGTATAAAAGGCTATATTTTCTAAAATATTAAAAATTTATGTCTTCTGCTTTCCTTTCATGAACTCAGACTGTTTTTAAATCCACACACTAAACACATGATTTCATTAATATTATAAAGTACAGCAGAAAAATAAAATTAGGGGATTTTTTTCCCCATAAAATTGCCTCTAGTGATAGAAACAGGGTTGTAAAGTACAAACCACACCTAACTGTTGTGAAACTGCAGAAAATAATTTTCCATATAATGTAGGGTCAGGAAGGGCTTGCTTTTAGCATCAAGTCTTTGCAACAAGCTAGCTCTTAGATTGAAACCTCTCTATCCTTTATTACTTGTGAGAGCAGAACAATGTGTTAAATCTCTCACAATTTCATTGTCCCTATCTCTAAAGCTAGTGATTAATCATTTGATTCTACTGACTTTTACACAGGTTAAATGTGCTCAGTATTACACAAACACACACAGAGATACATATTTAAGTAACTTTCCCTTTCTCTTTTTCCTTCTTCCTCCCATTATATATTCCACTAGCTTGTACTGCATGCCAATACATTACTCTAAATTAAATAATATCCCTTTGCTATTTGCCCAACAAATACATGTTTCATTCTTAAAATATACTGAGCATTGTGCTAATTTTCTATCAAAATGGATAATTTGCTTTAGTAAAAGTCACTTTTAAATTCTACATAGGCAGGAATTCAATAAAAGCAAACCTAAGATTCATGAGAACATGTAAGCTATATTAACACAGAACTTCATGTGCTTCTTCTATTAAAGGAAGAAGGTTTTGACCCTGCTTTCACATTAGAATCACCTGAGAAACATTAAAAATGTTATCAGACCACACTATCAGGAATTCCAATTTAATTGGCTGGATGGAGCCTAAGAATTGCTGTGTTTTGAAGTTTAACATTTCATTCAAGCAGGCAACAGATTTGAGAATTACTAAAGCAATTAACAGAGTATTAATACTGATCTTAATTACTAATATATTGTTGATATTCAGGTATCTTTGTTGAATTGTGGTAGGCAAACTTCTAAGATGACTCCCAAGAAACCTGTACCAGGTACACACTCCCTGTATAGTCCCCTCCCCTTGAATGTGGGTGAAATACGTGTATATGATGCGATTTTCACTCCCTTGATTAGGTTACACCATGTGAGTCTCCAATTTAGCAGATTAGATGAAAATATTTGAAGCAAATGAGATTCTCTTGCTAGCTTTGAAGAAGCAAGTGGCCATGTTTTGAGAGGGGCTTGTGACTAGGATCTGAAAGTAATTTCTAGGAGCTTAGAGCAGACCCTGGCCAACAGCCCAGGAGCTGAGAGCAAACCCTGGCCAACAGCCCATAAGAAAACAGGACTTCAGTCCTATAACTGCAAGAGACTGAATTCAGCAAACTTGAAAGAGGACCCAGCGTCTCAAATGGGACCAGAGACCCAACCAACAAATTGATTTCTGCCTGGTAAGACCCTGAGCAGAAGGCCCATTTAATCCCTGCCTGAATTCCTAATTCATGGCAGTTCTGAGATAATAAATTTGTGCTGCTTAAGTTGCTAAGTTGTGGGAATTTGTTAAACAGTGGTAGAAAACTAATACATGAGTCAACCAATAACTACTTTTGAACCGTAATGACATCCAAGTGATTTCACTGTCATTATTTTTATTCTGACTGAGATCATTATCTTACAAATCCTTTATTTTATTTTTTGTTCAACTCCTAATCTTCCAGTGCTTTATTAGTACAGACATGGTGATGAAAGAAAAGGTGATGAGAGAAATTATTAAGAATAAAATTAGTGGGTTGTTTCAATTCAATTATAATGAAGATATCTAGAAGACATAGACTTTTTTTTTCATCTGGAGTATGTACAAAAGACTTTGAATTTTAAAAGGAAGAAGAAAAGTATTTATTAAGAACTTCAGTCATACAAGGACAATTTTCTTTCATACAATCTCTATTTGCACTAGAATATTGTAATAAGTAGGATGATTACATGGAAACAAACCCAAGCAAGCATTGCTTAGCAACAGTTATCACTAGACTGTGGATTTGACATGCTTACATGTTGTATTGAAACAACCAGAAATATTTGACGGCAGAGCTATGGATTCCTATCCATTTTCCCAATATGCTTTGTGAGTTTTAATATGTGTGAGTCTGAATATTCCAGTAAACATCAAACCACTGTATTCCATTATAAGTATGCTCTTGACCTCGTCCTGCTATGGATTAATATTTATAAGGACTGGGATGACCCACTTCAGTAATCTTCTCTAAACAAGGTATGCCAGATACATGCATGATATTCCTGTTTTGTTATGGCATTGATGCTAGAAATGTTTTTGTTTTTGGTGTATTTTTCCAATAGTTTACAAATAATAGCACTTGATGTTCTAAGTGTCAGAGAATCATAGCTTAACATTATAAATACTTTTAATTATAATGTTTTCCTATTTTCCTCCTCATCATCTGCCCATATTATTCCAATGTTTTAAAATAATGGGAACTAAGGCATAATTAAAGTCCAAGATAAGTTAAAAAGATCACTCTATAGTCGAGTTATTATTCCTATTGCTTGCATTTCCTCCTCCTATTCCATGAAATCAAAATAAATAGTGTTGTGCTAAATTATTAATAGTTTTGGTAATGTGCTCATATTATTAAATCCCTCCGATCAGTATATGATAGCATATTCAATTTGTGATAACTTTAAACACAACCTTTATTCTCTAAACATGTTTCCACTTGAAATGTTTACATATATGTATTTTAGCAATAATATCATTAATATAACCCACATTTTAAAAGCTATAACTCATAAGGCATTTTTATCAAATTCCCTTCTACCCTGCATTTTCTTTTTATCAAGTGCCCTAGCTCAGATTCCTATATCCTCCTCTAATTTGAGCTGGTTACTATATTCATTAACACCAGTGTTATGGGTGGCACTGTGTGGCTTTCCTTATTGAGTTTCTCAGGCTGACCCATTGGTTCCAAGACCCTTCTCTTTCTTGAGTTACTGTCCCATTTTGCTGGAGCTAATTCCATTCCCATGACAGGACACTGGGAAGGACATTGTTTGAGGCCCTGAATGAAAGCACATATTTTTCATTGTACCCTCATATTTAAATAATATTTTAAATTATCTATTCTATAATAAATATTTATTCTTCAAAATTTTGAGGACATGGCATTCTATTGTCTTCCAGTATCCACTGTACCTATTGAAAAGTCTGCTGCCATGTTAATTCCTATTTCTTTGTTTCTATCTTTTCATTGCTGGTGATGGTCTCTGAAGTTTTGACAGTGATGTTAATTTAATACTATGATGCTTAAAATTTATTTTCTTGAAAATTTCAATGTCTTCTCACTTTTCATGATCTTCTCATTGTTCTCAGATTACTTTTATATCAAAACATCCAATTCTGATTTAGGTATGACTTTTTCATATATACTAAATATAATAATTGAGGTTCTATATATTTTAGTGCTCCTAATTATTGATTGTTTTTATTTATTTCATTCAATTCCATGTTAATGTATCTTGTTTTTACACTCAGAAAAAGGCACTAAACAGAAGTATCCTAACTTTGAATATAGGTTTGGTGCTTCTTGGCTGGAAGTCATTTTTTTCCTTTCTTTTTTTTTCAGCTTGATGTAAGAACAGGCCAGAAGAAAATTCTTAATGCTAGGAACAAATGGAAATATGCCTGCTGTTTCTTCCTCTTCATTTTTTCTGCATTTCAATGACACTATGTTAGGTTCTTTGTTTGCATTAATTCTTCTATCCATACACCAAGCTGCCCTTTCATCAAATCTGCAGCTTCAGGTGGCATCTCCTTCTCTGATTTCTGCTATTCACAATTGTATGGAAATTTTTGCTTGTTTGTTTGTTTTACAAATTATTTATCTGCTGGTTTATATCTCCATTTTCTTTGTCATTGTAGAGTTCCAATATGCTGTCCTTAACTAAAAGTGTAGAAATTAAAGGACTAGTAGATGATTCAATGAAATGCCCTAATTATCACATTTCCTGTTTCTGTCTTTTAAATTTAAATTTTTAAATGTCCATTACCCATTTTGGTTCATGGCTCCTTGTCTCAGTCCATTTGTGTTGCCATAAAGGCATAACTGAGGTTGGGTAATTTATAAAGAAAAGAAGTTTATTTGGCTCCTGGTTCTTCAGGCTGTACAAGAAGCATGGCTTCAGTGTCTGCTTCTGGCAAGGGCCTCAAAAAGCTTCCATACATGATGGAAGGTGAAGGGGAGTAGGCATCACACGACAAGAGAGGAAGGGATAGAGAGAGCAGAAGTGGTGCCTGGCTTTTTCAACAACCTGTTCTCCTGGGAACTAAGAGTGACAACTCACTCCTACAAGAATGGCACCAAGCCATTTATGAAGGATCCTACCCCATTACCAAATACCTCAATCAGGTCCTCCTTCCAGCACTGAAGATCAAATGTCAACATAATACTTGGTGGTGCTAAGCAAACTATAGCAACTGGCATGAAGGGAAAATTTTACCATTTCTTAGGCACCAAAAAAGAAAATTGGTAATTTTATTTAATAAATATTTAGAGAATAATGTCTACTATGAGTCAGTCACTGATCTAAGCATTTTACAAATATTAATCATTTCAACCTAATAACACACTATGCAACTGTTATTAACTTCATTTTACATATGAAAAAACTGAGGCACAGAGATTTAAGTTTCTTGTTTGTGGTTCTACAGCTAGAAGATATTGGAACCAGTACTAAACTTCAGTAATTAGACTCCAGCTTTCCTGCGTTTAAGCACTAGGCTACAGTGCCTTATATCAATATCTAAACATGGGAATATCAAACTAAAAAGGTACAAAAGTGTAGATATTTCTTTACTGCTTATATGATATGCCATGGACATCATTATAACAACAAAATAGGTATCTGATTTGTTCACTAGTGAATTGGCATAATGTCTCTGAGTAAAGATGCTGTGAGGAAGGCAATGAAGTCAAATATAGATGTTTTGTGTTATTTTAGATTCACCTCTCTCTGGTCTTTAGTAGACTAAGGGAATCAAAGATACTATACCACCAATAACAACTACAGTGAAATTATGTGTGTATACATACATGTATATAAAGTATACATGTTCATGTATGTATATGCACATATATGTACCACATATTTATTAAAGTGATATAACAATAAAACTAAGAGGAAAGCTTAGATAAATAACCAATGGGCAGAGATTTATCATATATCTTAATGAAAAAGTCCTAATCTTATAAACATGATGACATCTGCCCCTTTCATATTTAATTTTGTTCACTAATCAACTGGTAAACTTATTCAGAATAAGAATCTTTTATTGTATCACATGGACGCACTTGCCTGTCAGCATTTATAATTTTGATCAGAGCTATAGAAGCAATCACAAAAGACATATCCTTCCTAAATTATATATCTTCATTCATTTGAAATATGCCTCCATTTATTCTTTCAAATTATGGACAATTAGTTCATCATCTATATGTTCTTTAGTTTCACAATAATATCTAGACTTTGTTTCAATATAACAACTACAAATATCACTATGATATATGTTGTCAGTTAAGAACTTCTTCATTTCAGGAGATATGGTTTGAGAATTTAGCAAAATACTTTGTGTCTATTTTGGAATTCATGAATTCACAATGCATACATGAGTGAACTTAAATATCTTCCCACATCTTTTGATACTGTCTGCAAATTTTGGGGTAAGTACTTTTTATGTATGTATTAGTACATGTATGAGAGATAAAAAAAGAGGCTTACCAGATTTTATCTTTATGGTGTTAGCATTGTAGAGGAATATTTGTTTAAAATCCTGTGGCATTATAGCTTTAACTAGATTTTAGGATTTAGGCTTCATTTTTTAACTGTTTCAAAAATTCTTTCTATGACTTATCTAAATTCCAATGTCTTCTTAAATTTTAAATGAATTTTAAAACATTCGTGGTCACGAAAATTGCTTTTCAATTTATTATTGAAATGGTTGTTATTTACATTGAACCCCTTAAGTAATGACATTTGCAATTCTATAATTATTATTTGTGTTACAATAATCATTTACTGACCTATTTACTGGCATAGAAATGCTTAATAAAATTAACTTCAATATGACTTAATGTACTTGGTACTAGCTAAGTAAAGATAATAATAGTATAGTTATTATTTACTTAGTTTTTAACTCTAAGCCATCTCAAAATTGTAGATTCGATACTGCCTACATTGTTTCCTGGTTAATTGATGGTAATTAATATTAACTTTGCACTACAATTATGTCAGGACCTTCCAAGTGAGGGTAAAGTTAATTTGGGCCTGTTCCAGAAATAGCACAAACTGCAATGTCATGAGAGAATAAGGTATGTTGGGAAGAAATGGGAAGATAAAATAAAGAACCTTTTTTAGAACCACCTTGCAGAGGTTTTAAGTGGCAGGATAAAATATCTGGGTTTTGTTAGGTCAGTGGTGAAAAATCATCAAGAACATTTTTGCAGGGCAGTAATAGGATTAGAACTGTGTTTTTCAAAGATAAAACGAAGAGCTGGACAAGGACTGAATTTGGAGCACAGGAAGATTAGAAGAATTAACCCATCAGGAAACTTTTAGTAGAATAAGGGAGAACTAGAATGATGGCAGAGTAAAATGACACCTGGTCATTGCATAATTCTTCCTAATTTGATTTCTTTCTCTGTATCATTTCATTTACACAGCGACCTCAGTAAGCAGCAAAGGGTGGATTCCAAAAAAATACATTGTATTATATTTCTATAGACTGAGAAAATAAGTGGATTGCTTTGTATAAATGATTGAAAAGTAGAATCCTTTATTTTGAAATCTAGATATGTTTTTCTCAAAAGAAATAATGTGTAAGCAAATATTTAATAAATAGCAAATGATTGGTACTATAGGAGACAAATGTCAATATGACCAAACAAACAAAAAAAAGCTTTGGTGAACTGGGAGAATGTTTACTTATACTAAAACAGGAAGTCACAGCCCCAGACTGTTAAATCACAAAATTGTAGGGCAGTATACAAGGGAACCATGAGCAAAATGACTGACTATTCACAGCAAAAAAGTAATGTCACAACAACAATACACACACCTATAATTTCAATTAAATCAGAGAATTATGAATTATTTAGAATGCAGAAGTGCAAAAGATAATTGAAATGAAAGTATAATTGACATATTGCACTGTTTGATTCCATTGTTATGTGTTGGGGCAAAGGGAAGCTTCCTCTTCACCCTCAAATGGTTCACTAACAAATCACCTCAAAATAAAGCAGATTAACAAGAGAAAAAGATTACAAATTTATTTACTGTGTGCACTGGGAGAATCAGAGTGATTGCCCAACATTCCCATGGGGTCCAGAAGCTTTTATACCTTTGTTTTAGAGGGGAGGGAGGGGAGGAATATTGGTAATTCTATTGAGGAGCAATAGGTGAGTATTAGGGAGGAAGAATAGATACTTGGGAGAATGCATAGACGGGGGAAACAGATTGACTTGTATTAATAAACTGTTTTCTTTGGAAATTAAATTAACCTTAGACACAGGCATTATTTTTAAAATGGTTTGGGCCAGGTCTGGTTTCATTCTTGATCTTCTTTCCTGCCACAAATATTGAGATAACAGGGGGAAGGCAAGACAATTTTTCTTCTTGGTGGTCTTTATGGAGATAGAAGGAAAACCCCTTCCAACACCTGTTGATCTCTAAGGGCCTTTAATTGAAAATAGTCTTTATACCAAGGAGTCATATTTTGGGGTGAAATTCCCTAAGTTCTTTTCTATGACACGCTGAAAGGCAAAACTATGAGATCATGTTAGTGCTTGCCAGGAATGGGTGTAAGAAGGAGGAAATGGACCTACAAAGGGCCACAAGGGGACATTTTGGTTTGGGGTGGGGGAAAATCCAATTTTTTGATTACAGTGATAGTGGTCGTTATACAATTTTATACATTTGTCAAAACTGTACATCTAAAACAGATTAATGTAACTGTATGTGAATTGTACCCCACATGAACCTAATTTTAATGAAAAACATATAATTTACTCCCTTCTCGTCTCCTTTTGGAGGAAACCAAATCAATCTTGGGTTAAAAAAATTTAGAAATTCAATCAAAAGTAGGTTACCTGTACATCAGCTTCCTATCTTCATGAAAATGTAATTGGTCTTGGTGGCCATCCACCATTTCAGAAGGAAAATGATAATCTTAAGAGTCAAACAGCCTGACAAGTTGTCAGAAATTACCAAACCAAGCAATTCTTCTGGACAGAACCTTTAAAAAGAGGTTGTTACTGTAAAAGACCAATAAGTGGCAAGACTATTTCACTTATTCACTCATTAATCCAAAAACATCGATTAACATACATGTGTCAGGCATTATTCTAGGAGCGAGTCTCAAAGATAAACACAGCTGGACATTAGTTAAATCAATGAAAACAGTTTGTATTCGGTAACTACTGACAGCAGGGGAGAGAACTGCCTCATTGGCATGTGTGCAGAGGTAACTGTGTGTTGTAAAGGAAAACTAGGAAGGGGGGCAGTTAGGGACTTAAGCAGAGGCAGAGAAGTAAAAAATTACAGTCAGTGTAAATGCAATTAGGCCAGTTGTGTCTGCTAGCTGGCAATTGTGAAAGTTAGGATGCTATCTTCCCACAGAGACTGGGAGACAGAGGCACTTTCCTTCCAGATGATTAATTACATTTCAAAGGAATGGCTTTCAGGTCCTTGAAAAAGACACTTCTGAGTTGTAGGAGATAGCCATACATCTGAAAGGGACAGAGGAAGTATTCATAAGCCATTTTTTGTAATGGCTCTAAAGAAAGGGAGGTCAGGGTTTGCTAGAACAAAGAGTAAATTCTGTTGACTGTGTTGAGCTTTTCTCAGGCAGGCATTTTAATGGAGGAACTGGGGTCATTTTAGGGACATGAACTTACGCTGCCAGAAGCCATGCTAGAGTTTGATCACCAATTAGTGCAAAGGTTTGGACTGAGTCATTATGTGCTGCTAGTTCTGCAATTCTCAGTAGGCACAGAATAAAACAAGACAAAAAATTTGCCTTCAAAAGGTTTACATTCTACTAGGGGAGACACGGGATTAATAAATTAATACTTAATGCAAAATTCAGTAATGGAAAAATGAAATCAGAGCATCCATTCAACTACTGCTGATGGACTAGTAACTAACGTTCATCCTCAAAATAAATTTTCCATATAATATCAGGATCTCTGGGAAGTTTTGAACTTTTATCAGTGATTAACAATAAACCATTACCAGCCCATTGTCCCAGAGTGCAATGGAAATCTTTCTTTATGGTGATGTTGAAGAAAGAGTGATAAAAGCCTACTGTTTACCTTACTTTTGGACCAGGAACATCTTGCTTTACCACTTGTCATCCCTGAATCCTTCAAAAGTAGATTTATTTCATAATATTACATGCAGACATTGTTCTCAGTGCTTTCACATGTATGAGATCATTTCATTCCTAACTATAAACTTTGATGTGGATGTTGCTATCATCATCAGCTGCAGTTGTCAGTTGAGCAAACTGAGGCAGAGATTGCTAAAGTAACTCCCAAAGGTCCCGTGGCATGTAGCAGCTGTGTCAGCATTTCATCTCAGGCAGACTGTTCCCAGGATCCAGACATGTTTACTCTGTACCGTTTCTTTATATCATTAGCAAGAAGGCTACACATATCCTTAGGGCGTAGTTCACAATAAGCATGCCTTGTATTTGGTCGTAGAGAAATCAAAGAACACCACAATTTGAGACATAATCTTTATCCTTCTACTCACAAGAATATATCTCATGGAAGGGATTTGGAATGCCTCTTCCATACCTCAAAAAAGGTGGACTCTTTTTTTTATATTAAATAACATTGGATTTGTAGCATTAAAAAAAAGAGCTTACCTTTATTTTGCTTTGTCCCTGAGATCTGGGAGATTTTACTACAGCCTGTGATGATATAATAAAGAATATTTTATCTCATAGTTAATAAAATGATAGCTACTACTTTTAAAAACCAAGCATTCTCATGCCAGGCCCTGTGCTAGGCCATTTATATACCTCTGTTCAGTAATATTAAGTAATCAATATTTATATATGTATGTGGAATGAGAGCATATTTCTAACAACCATGTGCATTGCCTTGATAATTACACTGATTTTACAGTGCTGAAAACTAAAGCTCCTGAGAACTCTGTATAATGCCCAAGGGTCCCCAGCTAATGGTCTGTCTGACTTCAAAGCCGATGCCCTTTCACTCCACCGTCTTGCCCCCTGGCTCACCTCACACTTTTAAAGCATCCTCTGCCTTTTGCCTTCAACTCGTGACAACTTTTGGCTTCTTTTAGAGTGAATATTTCAAAGGAAAATAAATTGCTTGTGCTGTGCCTCTGGGAAGTGACAAAATGTTGCATTGAGAAGAGCATCAGATATGGAGAAGATACAGGCAGCTCATTTAAGCAATAACAATACCTTGGTAAGGAGAAGAGGATTACTGCTAGAGGTTGCAAAAAAGATGATAGTTAGTATTTTCAGTTCCTAAAGGAGTGCAGAGGAAAATGACCGGATTTCACAATGAAGTAAAAAAATCAAATATTTGTTCCCCAAACTGATAAAAACCCATTAATATTGGCACGTCAATTAATCAAAATCCATTGAAACAATATACTTTATGATATTAATTTGTATTTTAATGAGGTGAAGTATATAAAAGAAAAAAATATAGGATTGTAAGTTCCTTTCAAAATAAAAATTCTATCTATTAGTTTTCATTTATTGGTGTCTAAGCATATTCATATGGTGGTAGGCTGAATAGTGGCCCCAAAGGTATGTCAATAACCTAATCCCCAGAATTTGTAAATATTATTACCTATAGAAAGAGTTAGTATTGTTATCTTTAATAGGAAAGACTGGTAAACTTAAGCTAAGAATCTTCAGTCATTTATTCTGGTTTATCAGTGTGGGTTCTAAATGCAATCACATGTACCCTAATAAGATACAAATGGTATGACAAAGACTCAGCTGACCATTGCTGGCTTTGAAGATGAGTCAAGGAATGTGGGAAGCCTCAAAAATGTGGAAAATACAAGTAGAGCCTCCCTTTAAAGCCTCCGGAAGGAACACAGCCTTGATAACACCATGGTTTTAGCACAGTAAGACCCATCTAGACCCTCTGACCTTCAGGATTTTAAGATAATAAATTTGCTTTAAGCTAAATTGCTTTAAGCTACCCTGTTTGTGATATTTGTTACATTAGCAATAGGAAACTATAACAACATACATATCTACAATTGTTTCTGCATCTGTCTAATTGCACTAACACTCAGCTAAGTGGAAAGTCATGTTGATGTCTCTAACTCAAATTCAGTGTGATGGAGATCAGTCTATCCTTCCCTTCTTGATTATTTGTAACTTCCTTCTCTTCGAAGGAGAAACCTGTCTCCCACAATCTACCACCCAGTTATTGATTTGTTGAAGCCCTATGTTCATGTAAATAAGTTTTTAAATTATTAACCTGTATCCTCATAAAAATACCAACTAGAGTAGGGTGCTTATGTTCGGTTCCCTTTGTTGTTAGCCTTACAGTTTCTAGTCAAAACACCATTTCCATAGTTACTTAGGTTATCTCCTGTTTTTACCTCACCCTCTTTGGTGTTGTTATGTTATACATTTATAAAAAAATCTACATTGTATCCTGGGGTCCTTCAACATCCTGGTTAAATTTTTGTGTACATGATTGTGGTTTGTTTAGTTTTTTTTCTTTTCGATTTTGAGTTTGCACACATTAAATTTTCCTTCTTGTTATGTAGTTTAATGGGTTTTCAAAAACTCTCACAGCCATGTATCCACTACCCCACCACAACATAACAGTTCCTCCACCCTAAAATTTCCTTTTCCATGCTCTTTGTAGTCAACCACTACCCATCCCTGACCCTTAAAATCTGTTTTCTATCCCTAGAGTTTTGCAGAATAGAACATCCTTTTCCAAAATGTACTGTGAATGGAATCATATAATATATAACCTTTTGATCCTGACTTCTTTCACTCAGTATGCTACATTTAAAATTTGCCTATGATTTTCTATGACTCAATAGCTCATTTCTGCTTATGGATGCATATATTCCATTGCATGGATGCATTTCAGTTTATTCATTCCACTATTGAACAGTATCTTGGTTACTTCTGGTCTTTATGATTATGAATAAAGCTGCCCTCAACATCCTGCAGGATGGTTCTTGGATGACTTTAGCTGACCCACTTTCCCCTCCTCCCCTTGTCCATATTTCTCAGAATAACTGTAGAATGCAGCATCCTGAGATAAGGAGGAACTGATCAAAAAGTCCCAGGCCTTTGTCCTGCCCCTTGTACAGAATGCCACATCTTCAGATAGAGAAGATCCGCTAAGGCCAGTCCACCCATTGCCCCTGCCCTTCCTAGAGCAGAATGTTCTACAACACTTTATCCCACGTATTCCTATTTTCCACAGGCTGTGGAACCAAGAGGGGACTGGTTTTGGGGTTCCCCAGTAGCAATTGAAGTGGGGCATATGAGAATAAGAGAAAAAATGCATCCCACTTCATTGCATATAAATGTGGTTTTAGAAGTAGCTGTCCTACAAGAGACTGCATTTCCTAGCCCTATTTCAATGTGGATGGGATTATATGACTTCTTGCCAATGGCATGTAAGTGGAAGGGATGGATGTTCACTTCAAGTCTGAAGTGATTAAAAGCAAATGTGCCTTTTCCATTTTGTCTTGTCCTTCTGGAAGCTGAATATTGACACCAAGTTGATATTGAATATCATGTGCTAAGATGACAGCACATCCTTCAGCCTGGGTCCCTACATAAATTTGAAAAGCAGAAATTATTCACCCTCATATTGATCCAAAACAATAACTTTGAAATTTTAAAAGCATAGTTAATAAATTTCTAAATGTTAATCTACTGAAAGTTTGGAGTTTGTTCTAGTCGACTGTGTCATCTTTCCTAATATAGAAGTTATCAGCAGTGCTTACCGATACACACAGCAGGTGGTGAGGAAATATTTATCAAAGGCTTAGGTGATGGATACTCTTGTTGTGCATTTGGCAAAACTGTTTCTTGAGATAATTCAGAAGACAGATCTAGCTTTCATAGTGCCTGTAGCTAGGGGAAGCATTGAAAACACAATGTTAATAGAGTGCAGATTGTTGCTTGCTGGATTCTAAAAGCTTTTGCATTCCGTTCTGCTAAAACATGTGTTTCTGTTATGCAAATTCTCTCACATAAAAATGGTGACTAGGGGAGTTATTTCAATACAATACAGGAAACATGTTGGATCATTTTTTATTCCCTATCGCATTGATTATTTTGAACCACCTAATGATAGAATCTGGCTGCACAGGATATCAACAATGATGAATACAGAAGAGAAATGCAAAGTACTCCTTCACCCTACTTCCTTCCTATTCGCTCAGTTTGTCTACGTGTTCTGTATTGACAGTTCTTCTCACATGGAACTGGAGATCTTTGTGCATTTTGTCACACTCTACTACCTCAATCCTTCCTTGAACCCATTTCCATCAAGCTAACTTTACCAAAAATTTTAAGATGAACTTCTACATTTACCAAACTGAGTATCTGTCTTCATAACTACTTTAAAACATGTGTTTACTTTTCTTTTTTAAAGGAATCTTTAAATTATTTGTATTACTGCTTTAATTACAGAGTCACATAAATTTTTATTGACCTGAGGCTATCTTTTCTGTCTCACCTCATACTTAATTTTGGAAAACACAAAGTTTTTCAAGAACATATTGTGATGCATAGTAGCTGAAATACCTGAAGAAAAAGGAAAACTCAGAAAATAATTGTTTGATTCAAGGACAGAAATGGAATGAACTAAGAAGATAGATCCTCAAAGTTTGAAAACTTAAAAGTAAAGTTTTTGTAGATCCAAACAGTCTGAGCTAAGATTCTAAAAACACCTTTGAGCAAAAAAATCCTATTCAGCATTCATTGTGTATAAGAATTCATCCCTACCCAAAGTTCAGACCACAGTTGCTACCTTTCCATCCAAGCTTGTTTCTTTAGGCTTCAAATTAGTTTTCATTAACTTAAGAATGTAAGGTTTTGGAGCAAGGTAGCAGATAAATCAGTCTCATTAATTATCCCAAGGAAATAATTTTGGGTGTTGTTATAGACACAGGAAGTAAATAAAGTTTGTCGTCCTCAAGACAGAGGTTGTACTATCTGGTCCATAGGATTTCATGCATTCTGTGAATAAAAAATAGTTACTTGTCTTCCACGTTTCTCTTTTTGATTGAAAATTTTTACTGCTGTTTCTTAATCCCCTCACTTCCTTTTGAGAGATATATTTCAGCTCAGAATTTACAGGAGCATAGAAAAACCCATCAGGAACTGAAAGAGATGTGTCTGCAGATCCTGGAATGTGTGCATGATTCAGGGATTGGATGGGATTTTGAATGAGCTTGAGTGTGTTGATGATGTGTTAATTGGTTAAGGCTGCCATAACAAAATTCCATAGGTTGGGTGGCTTAAACAATGGAAACGTATTGTCTCACAGTTCTGGAGGCTGAGTGCCAGATCGAGGTGTGGGCAGTATTGGTTTCTCCTGAGGCTTACCTCTTTGACTTGTAGATGACCACCTTCTCACTGTGCCTTCACATGGCCTTCTCTCTATACATGTGCAACCTTAGTGTATCTTCCTCCTCTTAAAAGGAAACCAGTCATGTTGGATATGGGCCCATATGACCTCATTTATTCCTGTATTTATTACTTTAAAGGCCGTGCCTCCAAATGCAGTCACATTCTACCTTACTGGGGGTTAGGACATCCGCATCAGAATTTTAGGGGAACACAATTGAGTCTAAAACAGTTAGATACATACGTTTTTTAGTATTTTTAAATGCATTGATAAAGTGTTAAAGTAAGAACTTCTCAGAGGCCAAGAACTATGGGGAATCAGGAACAAAGTAAAGCAAGAACATTAAAGTTAGTTTTCATCATAAGAGAATTTGAGTTTTGGTTGTCGTGGCCTTGTAAGAAGCAGGGAACATGAAACAAACTGCAGAGTCCATAAAAGTTCTATAATCTATAAGAAACTATCCCCTACAGAAATAAAACTACCCAATTATATATTCTCAGGGTAAAGGAAAGCTAAAAATATAACTGCACACTCCCACAAGAAACACAAAAAATTTTATTAAATTATTTAAAGGTATAAGATGGGTAATTGAAAATAAAAAAGAGGTCATGAAGATATTAGCCATGTTTTTAAAATTTTGTTTTTTAATATGCAGATACTAAGATATATATTTTTGGCAATTTTCTTCTTTTACTTATTTTGAGGCACTATATTATATATAATATAGTATACAGATTATATTGGATGAATTTTTACATACTTATACAACCAACACCCCATGCTCACAAACTTACATAATTTGCAGCACACAAAGGCTTTCTGGTGCTTCCTCCTAGTCAATACCACCTTCTCAAAAGGAAACCAGTATTCTGACCTCTATCACCATTTTTTTCCCCCATTTCTGTACTTTATATTAGGGCTGAGACAAGGGTGAAACAAATGAGGCATCCGAAGGGTTTCAAAAACCTCAGTGATCAAATAAAAAATATGTTAATGTATTATTGTTAAAAAGCAAACTTAAAAAACTCATGATGAAAAAAAGTCAAAATATGGAAACCCCACATTTTGTTTCAACTATCAAACCACTGAATTTTAGCTCAGTTCATGGGTATATAAGTATACCTTATATACTTATATGCAGAATCTGCATCTCCCTGATGTCTAACAATATTTAGTGATATTTTATTTGCTTATTTCTGATAAGCACAAAACATCCTTTGTGAAAGATCTGTCCATAACTCTGCTCATTTTTAAGTCATATTTTCTTATTAATTTGAAAGATTTCTTTATATATTCTGGTTATGGATCTTTTATCAAGTGTGTATTGAAAATACATATTTACCTAGTCCGGGCCTTTACTTTTCACTCTCTAAATAATATCTCTTGATTAACAGAAATTCTCAATTTTAGTGTATTTGAATTTATATATTTTCTCATTTACTCCTAATACTTTTAATAATTAGGCATTATTGTAGGCAGAACAATTCCACGCCCCACCAAAAAGAAAATAAAATCCAGATTCTAATCCCTGAAACCTATAAATATTTTTCCTACATAGCAAAAGAGACTTTGCACATGTGATTACGTTAAGCATCTTGAAATGTAGAAACTGTCTTGGGTGGTATGGATGGGTCCCATGCCATCACAAAGGCCTTTTTAAGAGGGAGACATGATGTTAGAGTCAGAGAAGAAGATGTGACAAGAAATGTGAGAGATGTGAAGATTCTTTGCTGTTAACTTTGAAGACGGAAGAAAGGGCCTCAACTGAAGGCAACCTCTAGAGACAGGAAAATACAAGTCTACTGTTTTCCCCGGGTACCTCCAGAATTAATGCATCTCTGCGGACACATTGATAATAAGATTTTTGACCTCTAGAACTGTAAGATAATGAATTTGCTCTTCTAGACCACAAAATTTGTAGTAATTTGCTACAGCAGCAATAAGAGATTGACGCAGATTTCATTACCTGGATGTGGGGTGCTATTGTAACAAACACCTAAGAATTTCAAACAGGATTGAGGAATGGGAGAGACACAGGGAATTTTAAAGAGCATGATGGAAAGAGCCTAGGTTGCCTTGAACAGACTGCTAGTAAAAATATGAATGTTAATAACTATGCTAGTGAGAAATCAGAAGGAAGTGAGGAGCATAGTAGAGAAAAAGCTATAATTTCTTACAGAATACTTATGTCATCATAAACAGTCTGTGGGTAAAAATATGGACATTAAAGTAACTGCTGGTGAGGGCTCAGAAGGAAATGAGGAACACGTTATCAGAAACTGGATGAAAGGGAATCCTTATTGTATAGTGGAAGATATCTTACGTGGCTAAATACAGCCATAGCTATGTGGAAGGGAGAACTTGTAAGAGATGATTTAGCTGAGAAGATTTCCAAGCAAAATGTTGAGCATGCGACCTGGTTTCTTTTCGATGCTTGTAGTAAAATGTTGTTTGTATAGAAAATGGATAATTTGAGGAAGGAACTGCAAAGCAAAAAGTAGCCATGTCTTGGGGATTTGAGAAATTCTCTGTCTATTCAAATTGTAAAGGATAATATTAAGAGATTCACTGTCGGGAAACTGTGCTCTGTGAAGAAAGCCAAACGTGTGGCTGGACAGTCTTTGGCTAGTGTCCTGGAAGGATCAAAAGGTTAGAGTAGTCAGTCACAAAAAGTCTCTGAACAGATTACACATGTTATTCATGGGCCTTCTCAGCCATCTTAACACAGAATCCAGGAATAGAGATGGTATTATTCAAGAAAGATGTGTGGAGAAATCACCTTGTGAAATGGAATGAATTCATTTGACATAGACAGGAAATCCAGAGGTTCTTGTGAATGTTACACCAGCAGAAAAACTGCCAGCTTGGATTAAATGAAACAGAAAGAAAACAAAATAAGAGCAAGCTTTAAGATTACCCAAATTCCACAGGTAAATACAATCACTCAGATTAAAACACATGGTACTTCTCATAAAGAAGGAAGAATAAATCCAACGGTAAAACCATCAGCTAGAGGATAGAACTAAGAACCACAGAAGATTAGTACTACACCTTAAAATATAATGTTATTTGCCTAACCTGATTTTAAAATTGTTTGACAGGTGACTTTCCCCCCTCTTCCACTGTGTCCCTTTTCAAAGGGAATTGTCTATAACTTGTAAACCATGTCTAAACTGTCACTGTATTTTGGGAGGTGGCAACTTATTTTCTAGTTTCACAGGCCACAGATGGAGTGGAATTTTACCCCAGGATCAATCATACGAGGTTCTCATCCATTCCCGATTTAGATAGGAGGAGGTTTGAGGCTTCTGAAACAATAAAACTTAAGTGAGATCTTGGATTTTGAATTGATGTTGTAATCGGTTAAGACTTTTAAGAATGTTTAGATGAAGCAAATTTTTTTTTTTTTTTTTTGCATTGGATAGACATGGATCTTTGGAAAGCAAAATGTTTCTCCAAAGATGTTCACATCCTAATTTCCAAAATCTGTGACTTCCCTTATGGGGCAAAAAGGAATTTGCAGGTATGATTAAATCAAGGATCTTGAGATGCAGGATTTTCCTGGATTATCCAGATGGCCCAATGTAATCATAAGTGACCTTGTAAGAAGTCAAGAAGACTGAGGAAAAAAGAGATTTAAAGATTCTATGCCACCAGCTTTGAAAATACAGGAATTAGAAGGAATGGAGGTGATGTCTACAAACTGCAAAATGCAAGGAAACAGATTCTTCTCTAGAAGACCCAGAAGGAGTGCTGCTCCACCTACATCATGATTTCATTACTGCTAGCATACAGGATCATGGGATGATAAATTTGTATTATTTTATACCTCTATGTTTATGGTAATTTTTACAGCAGCAATACAAAATGAATAACATCAGGTTTAAGAAAAATTTATTTACCTCCAATCTATAAAATATATTTTCCTCCAATTTTGTCTAGAAGGTTTATTATTTTATCTTTAAAATTTAGGTATACATTCCCTCTCAATTTACCTAAATAACCAAATACAACAGAACTGTTTATTGAAAAGGCCATCTTTCCTATCACTCCATTGGAATGGTGCCTGTGTTAGAAAGAGGTTATTGTTATTGTGGATCTGTTTCTGATCTCTATATTTTGTTTTATGGATCCATTTTTATTCTTTTTTTGTACTATATTAATTACCATTATCTTGCTTCTGATAATAATTGTTTTCTAGTTTTACTTTATTATTTATATGTGCCTTAGTTCTTCCAAATCCCTTGCATTTTCATATAAATTCTATATAAATAAAATGAAAAAAATGGACAAGGTTTTAAAAAATAGAACTTAATCAAAGACATTTTAAATACTCTCCTTCAAGCATAAAATTCTGAGATATAGATGGAATGATGAGCAAAGAAGATGGTAAATATTTGGTTAATTCTAAACAAACACTGACTGCATTACACAACAGTATAAAAACAAAATACAAATAAAATGTATCACAAAAGTAGCATATATATTAAGGAAAAAATCTAATCATAAGTATTCTAAGTTGAGTGGGTGTTCTATGTATGATAGAGATAATGATCCCTATTCATTCTGTATGTTAAGTATGCCTATTAAAATTCATAGGCTAAATCGAAATGTTAGTAACAGAATGTGCAACCTTTTAAACAAGTGGAGCAAAAATGGAATAAACCCAATATAGGCAATGAAAGAGAATAAGTTAAATAGAAAGTCAAAATAAAACTAATAGAAAGCCAAAGATACAGCACATTAACTGACACCTGGTGAGCATTGATGTCAGCTCTACTAAGTGACTTATTGTTTAGCCCTTACATATTTTCCAATGATGTGGTCCCTCTACCACCATGTTGCTTCTTCTCTAAACCCCAGTGTCCATTACTTATGCTTCTGAAGTGAGAAATACATTTTCAATTTACATTAGATATTTACTATAGTATTTTAGTGAACACATTTTTTGTCTTGATAGTCTAATATTTATAATTTTTGGCTCCATATTTTTTAACTCATGCATCTATATATGCTAAGCAGGAAAAGAAGTTTTGTTAATGGAAAATGATTTTGTGAGTATAAAGCATCAGGGTAATACAGATTAATACATCAAAATATGTTTAAAAACATTAATACTAAAATCAAATTGGAATCGTGTATGTACTATAAAATAGAGATATACAATGTTATCAGAATTTTCAGACATAAAAGACCAAAGTGTTTTCTAGGCAAATATTAGAATATTGTTTAGGAAAGTGACTTATGTTTCTTTTTTGTTGTTGTTACTGCCATATTTTTGAAATTTTAATAGAATAAATTAAACTATAATATGAGAAAGGTTATAATAATTTTTATTACTAAATGTGAAGTATATACACATTATAAGTTGCAAATTTTAGGGCTGCATTAACCCTCACCTTGTTAAAATATTATTGATAAAGATTATGTCAATAGATGGAATACCACGTATTTATAAGATGTTTGAGGACTGGGATAGTATCTCTGAATCTCTAGCACAATTGCTCACATAAAATGCTTTATAAATTTATATCTGTTTAATAAACAAATGCTTTTGGTCATAAATTCAAATAATAGTTTTCAAATCATATTTTCAATTGTTAGGCTCAAGAAGACAGTATTCAGACAGATTTTCAACTTATTTTATTAATTGACTAGAAAATAAAACATTTAAAAATGGTTAAATGCTTAATTGGCATGATTCACTTTTTCTGGTTGTTTTTGACATTTTTCCAGACTAAATATTTAAACTCCAAAATTTATGGAGTTCTTTTTAATATAGATTCCTATTTTACTTTCAAAGCAGCACAAACATGTGGAGAGTAGATAGCAAATATTTGAATGCCAATAACATGCTATTGAGGTTAAATAAATGCTTAACTATTTATTTAACCTTGCTTAGCTTTAAAATATCTATTATTGTTTTAACCAACATATTTGGTTAGGAAAAAAAATGCATAAACTGTGTGATAACATTCAAACCATGACTAGATAAACTCAATTGATTGTAAGGAGCTGTGAGTTTCAATTTACTTCCCTCTAGATACCCATACTTTATTTTATCATCGAGGGAAATGTTCTGTACTTGCACGTGTGAGACACCCACAAATGTTAATGCCTATAAAATTAATTTCAGTCTCAGTCATTGGAAAGTCCCATTTGGATTTTTCTTTATTGAAAACAACATATGCTGCAGCACTGTTTTCCTTGATTAGCCTGGCTTCTACCAGGCATTAGTTTCCTATTTTAACACACTTGTGGCTTCTTCTAAAACATTCCGTTGAGATATTCAAAGTCCCAGTAGAACAAAGTGTATATATTTCAAATTTGTTTCCACAGAAGAGCTCACAATGGAGATAGTCTAGTGCCCCCTAAGATTTGGTCATAAATATTTTTTTTCCAATGGAATTTACAAGGATTTGTTTTTAGCAGGGACCTAATAATACATTTATAATACTCTGGGAATGAATTTTATTTGGTTATATTCTTCACTGTCCTTAACCCTTAAATTATCACTATGAAAGTATCACATAATATTATTAACATTTATATATGATTTAGGCCCAGATTGACAACTAGATGACTTAGAATATTTGCAAGTATTTGCCTACACATAATTTTTCATAGGTGACAGTGAAAAACAATGACAACAACACTAAATACACATCAGTCTTCATTGCTAAATAGACTATAGGGACAGTAATTAAACATCAGGGATAAGCCTGTGGGTTATGAAAGACATATTTTCCAGTGGTATTTGCTGTGAGAGTTTCAGTGTGCTGCCTCAAAGAATACGGTAATTACTGAGCACAACAGATCATAGAACACTATGAAAAATAGGGGGGGTTAAAACTACACAAAAGGAAAATATACAAAGTTTTTTTTTTTTTAATCTTAGGCAGGTTAATTCTTTGTTTTATTTAGGTTTGTATCTCAAATGAGAAATATAATACATAAGAAAATAAATGATAAACTATGAGATACATGAAATAAAATATTTCCATTGCCATCAATCCTCCATCAGCTTAAGTGCCTTATTAGAAATGAGCATATCTAAATTCAACCCATCTACCAGGAATAAACTCATGAATCATATCTAAGAATAATCTCCCCTGGTGCCTTCAGTTGTATCTACTCTGTCCTTCTAAATGCCCATACAAGAAGTACTCTACACTTAGGATTTCTCTCTCTCTCTCTTTGTCTCACATCAGGTTAAAAATGTCTTGTTAATGCCCAGTAAAATCATCTCTGATGACCAGGATTAATGTTTATTTAATCTATGCATTTCTAAAGCAACTAACACAGACATATTATATATGTGTGTATATATTATATTTAATATGTATTGTATATATTATATATTATATATACTGGGTGTCAAATAAATAGATAAAAGTCTGTGCCAGAGAATTATGACTACGTTTTTTTAAATTAAAGGAAAACTTGAGGGCCAACAGAATATCACTCTAGGGAATTTGTATATTTTTCCCAAATGTAGTTGGTAAACTAAGAAGTATAAGCATTAAAGCATTCATATTAATATATTGCTGACATTGTGCTTCAGGATTAAATGGTGGGTGTGATTCACGTACTACTGTTTTCTGTTGTGTGAAATAAATATGAGAATTGTTGTGTATATATTGTGGAAATGAAGGTAAAAAAGTACAAAGAATGTAAGAGTATCAAAAGCTAAAGAAATAAAATGATAAACAAAAATTCAGAAAAGGTAGTGGCAATTGGTGACACTTGGCATTTCGTGTCAGTGGAAAGGAAGCAAGTCATCTGGAGGGAGCTGATGGCAAGGGGTTGCCCTTTTCTCTGGCTAAACTGTTCAAAGAGATTAATTAGAAGGCATATTGGCATATTGTTGGGCTATTTATCATAGGCTTTGCTCTCAAAACAAAAATTGAGCTCCATACACACACACAAAAGCACAAACACACACAAATACATACATACATACATATACACTCGTCCCTCGGTATTCATAGGCAATTGGTATAAGGAGCCCAAAAGAGACCAAAATCTGTGGATGCTAAATTTCTCTGGATGATACTTTAAATCATCTCTAGATTACTTATAATACCTAATACAATCTAAGTGTTATATAAATGATTGTTCTACTATATTGTTTAGGGAATAATGACAAAAAATTAGTCTGTACATGTTCAGTACAGGTATAACTTCTTTTCGAATATTTTTGATCTGCTGTTGGTTGAATCCACTGATGAGGAGCCCACAGACATGGTTGGCCAACTATATTGGGTTAACTCTGTCGCGCCCCGACCGCCAGCAATCAGGACACAGCAACTTGGAGTTCTTCCACCAGTAGTTTAATGAGGCAACTAGAACAGTTACATGGTGAGAGACACGTATCAGGAAGCACAGGCTGCTTATATATGGCCAGGCACTCCCAGCCAACACCCGGGTCCCTTCAGGATTGGTGGCCACCGAGTGCAAGGGGCGGGGTATGTAACTCCTTCGGGCGTGGCGCAGGAGCACTTTAAGACTGGCCGGCTTCCCACAGTTCCCCCTTCTGTTTTTGCTTGGGAAGGAACAGGACACTCAGTCCGGATCTGAGGTCACTGTCGGCTCCCCAGCAAGCGGACACCCTCTCCGGTGCAATGAGCTGAGAGCTCGGGGAGGTGCAAGGGCTGTCCAAGCTAAAGTTAGGGCGCCCAACCAGGTGCAATGGGTTAAACCCCCTGGGTGCATGGGCCGCACCAACACAGGGAGGGCTAGCGGCCGTCCGGGTGCAATATGCTTAACCACACTCCAGGAGGGGTGCCTCCCTGCAAGGCAGCGAAGGCTTGAGTTACCACCACCTGATCCCGGCGTTGCTGTTGCCGAACTCAGAACAGTCCCCAGCACAGGAGACCCAATCCTAGGCACACCAGCACGCTCAGGGACCCCAGGCCAGTCCAATCTCGGAGGTGGGTGAAAAGAGAG
>CM052439.1:165042986-165072656 GCA_028533085.1 Varecia variegata
CCATTCATGAATTGATGGGCATTTGGGTTGTTTCCACATCTTAGCAATTGTGAATTGTGCTGCTATAAACATTCAGGTGCAGGTGTCTTTATTGTAGAATGACTTATGTTCTTCTGGGTAGATGCCCAATAATGGGATTGCTGGATCAAATGGAAGGTCTACTTGAATCTGTTTAAGGAATCTCCATATTGCTTTCCATGTTAATCCTTGATAGTCTATTAATTCTTAAGATTGCAAAATATTGAGCCACTACCATTATGACATCCACAGCCATGAACTTCAGGCCAAGGTCTTCCAGGCACAGCCCCTGGACAAGAGCAGTTTCCCAGTGGATTACTTCAATGAATATAAAGGATTTAAAGAGACATTTATAAAGTGTCTTCATGATAATAAATTTGAAAATGTTTTGTGTAGAAATCAATCAAAAATATTAAATTGCAGAATGGAGAGGCAACTAATGGCATAAGAACCAACTGGAAAATTGGGATTTGGAGTTTTGATACAAAATCAGAGACATAAATAAATTTTGATGGGAAGAGGACCATGGGGCTTGTTTAAGGGGCTTTCTGAGATGCAGCATGTTACATTACATACATCTTATGAACTCTGAACAATTATTTTTTATGTAGAATTACTTACAAATAGGGCTGGGTGAGGTGGCTTACCCCTGTAATCCTAGCACTCTGGGAGGCCGAGGTGGGAGGATCGCTTGAGGTCAGGAGTTCGAGATCAGTCTGAGCAAGAGCAAGACCTGGTCTCTACTAAAAATAGAAAAAATTAGCTGGGTGTAGTGGCACATGCCTGTAGTCCCAGCTACTCGGGAGGCGAACCCAGGAGATTGAGGTTGCAGTGAGCTAGGCTGATGCCACGGCACTCTAGCCAGGGTAATAAGAGTGAGACTCTGTCTCAAAAAAAAAAAAAAAAAAATTACTTGGAAATAGGTTTTCAGAATGCCCTTGAAATGTTCAACAAGAAATCAAAATAGAGATACTCTCATTCATAGATATATCTCATACTCAGGGAAATGACATCTTTAAAACCTTACAGAATCATTTACTTGCTTCTTTTAAATTCTCATTTTCCCCTAGGAGAACATTTTGTTTTATCTTTCAATCCATGTATGTGACAAATGTGGAGGCTTGTGACAGGAAGTAAGAATGCCAGAATAATGTTTCAATTAGTAAGTAGATATCCTAGGTCTCCTGAAAAATTGTATTTTTATTTATAAAACTCTGATTATCTTTCCATTAATATGTAAAATATTCACAATCTTAGCCACAACTTTCAGTTAAATTATACAGACAGAAATTGTCAGAAAATAGCTATTCCCCAGCAAAATGTTTTCCTTTTTGTACTCACAAATAAACATACCAGTTTATTTCTTTAAAAAATAGTGTACAAAATAGAAACTGAGAAATAGTGGGTTTTGACATATTTCACTTCTTGATTATTTCTGGTTATGCCTAAACACTAAGTATCTTTCCAATCAAAGGTCGTTTTCTGATTCTATCAGATTATGTTTATAAGCCTAAATGTTTAAGTTCAATAACATTTATTGTAACTATGAAAAATAGAATGCTGATACATTTGTAGTTTGATTTACAAAAAAAAAAAAAAAAAAAGACCGAAAGAGTGTGAGACCTGCCTAGAATTTTTTTGTATGAGGGTGAAATTTATTGTTTGGGAGGTTTGCATGTACGGTAAGTTTTTTGTGAGATATCTGTTCTAGAGAAGAATGAAGCAGCAGTGATTGGTTAAATTCAAACTCCTGATTGAAAAGAATTCAGTGAGGAAAGAATCTTTCAACAAATGATGCTGAAACAAGTGGATATTCACATTAAAAAATTTTTTCATGCAAACCTTGTGCCATCAAAAAAAGAAAGAAATACCTGACCATATATCATAGACCTAAATATAAAAAGTAAAACTATACATCTTCTAGAAGAAAACACAGATAAATCTTTCTGGCATTGTGTTAAGGCAAAGATTTTATAAACACAAAATCAAAAGCATGATCCTTAAAAATCAAACTTCATTATAAAGTCATGATTGGTATCCATAAAAATTAATAACTGGCTCTTTGAAGAAAAATAATAACAGAATGAAAATACAGACCACAAATTGAGTGAAAATATTTGCAAATCAAAAATCCGATAAAGGGAGTGGCACAAGATGGCAGCCACCATGGGCCCAGACAATTTAAGAAAACTGAGAATACAGCTATAAACTAGAATGTGGACCTAAATACCCAGAGGCACCCCCTTTGTAATATTTGTAACAAAAATTAATGTTTTAATGGAGTTAATAGTTCCAATGGAGTGGTGGAACCAAGAACCATATAAGTGCTACCAAAATGGCAAAATTCATACAGCACTAAAGTTGTCCTGCAAGAGCGTCAGCACCTAATGATATCTAAAGAAAATATGAAACTCCATTCAGCCACTTGAAACACTGTGTTACAGCAATTAATCAAAAAGAAAAATGACAGCCCCTTCCTCTGTGCCTGCCTTTAATTTAAACAATATTCATTTTCCAAGGTAGGAAATTTTCTAAACATGTCTTGTAGACTTCAAAGTACTGGAAAGGAAGCTCCCATGCAGACGCAATTTATCTTAAGATACTGTGAATTATATTAATTTTTGTCCATTTAAAATATACAAGTTGTGCTATAAGAAATCATCCTGTGAAGCATAATCACTGTCCATGTGGTTGAACTTCTGGGATCAAGAAAGTATATTTAAATTGTTTCCCATCATCACCGGTGGGGCACATCTAACTCCACTGGAAAAAGACACGTCACCCAAACACCTTGCTGCTGATACGTGGTCTGGGGTCTCTGCCTTCTCCCCCTTCCCTTCTCCCACCTCCTGCCCTCCCTGCAACAGCCCCTCGGCTTGGGGGCTTGTTAGAGTAGCTGTGAAGGTTTCAGGTTGCAGCCTGTGGGACTGCTGCTGGGTGTATGGAGTGCTTTGTGTGCACCCCTGGATTTTTTCTTTAAGTCTTAAATGATGCTCCCTGTCCAAGCCATTGTCTTCTCCCTACCTTCCTCCACTCCTGCCATTGGCTGCACAGATCCTAACCCTTCCACTCCCCTCTGAGTTTGGCCTCCAGTGAGGAATTCAGGGCTTTTCCCATTTCATCCCTGCCCACCTTTATCCAGGGTACTTCCTTCTCCCCCTTCCTTCTCAAGCCCCTTTTTGCACCATCACCACCCAACACGTGTCATGACACTTCCTTGTTTTGGCGAGAAGTTATCAGGTAAGGTTTAAAGTGTCTCTGATCTCCCTTTTTTTCTTTTTGGAACAGCATTTATTCACTCTCCACAAGCCAGGGAAATGAATATTGGGTCCTCAGCCCAGCTACTCTCTGCTGATAGGGTTTTTCAGCTCATGTTTTGATCATGTAAAACGAACAGTCACCAGGGTGACTCAAACTTGTCAGCTCTCAGAGGCTTCGTGCTTAAACTTGGAGAAAAGCCACGTGAAGACATTTGTAAGCACACGCGATCCCTCTGAATTGTTTTCTTTTCCTGTAATTGATTTTGCTTTTAAAAATTTGAAGAAGTTTTAGACAAGATTCTCATTTGGTCATCCCATTGGGGTCTAGTTTGAAATCTGACAACTGGAACAAAAACAATCTTGAATTCATTGCATGCTTTGGTTTTGGTGTTGCTGCTTCTCAGGATGCTCGGCAGGGTGTCAGAAAGAACTTGGTGTGCACAGCAGATCCCTGAATTCGCAGGCTTGACTTCCTGGCAAATTACAACGTTTTTCCACTTTCTGTTCAGGATGACTAAATGCTGAAATGTGGATGCATACCGAAATAAAAGCAATTCATTGTGCAAAAACAAAAATCTGACAAAGGACTTCTATCTAGAATGTATAAAACACTCTCAAAGTTCGGTAAGAAAAAAAAATACATCTCCCATGATAAAAGATTTGGACAATGAGTACATTTCACCAAAATGGATAACAAATGTAAGTACAAAAAAGAATTCAGTATTTTAAGTCATTAGGGAAATACAAATTAAAACCAGAATAAGAGGCCACTATACACACATACGAATGGCTACAATAAAATGACTGACTATACCAAGTGTCAGCAATTTTGTAGAACAGCTGGAACTCTTATATGCTGCTGGAAAAAAATGTAAAATGACATAATCACTTTGGGGAAAATAAATTGTGTTTTCATAGAAATATAAACATACATTTATCATATGATATAGGCATTTTGCCGGTAAGTACTTACCACAGAGAAATAAGACAACATGAATGGTATGAGTATTATTTATATTAACCAAAAGCTACAAGCAAATACAAATATCCATCTGCAGATGAATGGATAAATAAGTACTGATATTTCATACAATGCCATACTATTCAGCAATGAGATAAATCTCCAAATAACTATGCTATGTGAAAGACAAATAAAAATATTGTATATTGTTTGATTCCATTAATATAAAATTCTAGAAAATGTGAGTTAATCTAATGTGACAGAATAGTCCCACATCTCTGCTCTATCTTATGTAAGTCCTATGGTAGGTTGCAGACCTTGTTAGAACACTGATTCCTCCAAGCATCCATGCTTTTTTTTAAAACATAGACTTATTTTTTAGTTGTAGCTTCATAGCAAAATTGAGCAGAAACCACAAAAAGTCCCCCCCATTCATGCACACACACAGCCTACCCCACCATCGGCCTCCCACACCACAGTGGTGCACGTGTTACAATCAATGAGCCAAAATTGACACATTACTATCACCCAAAGCGCATAGTTTACATTCGGGTTCACTCTTAGTGTTGTATTTTCTATGAGTTTTAAAATATATATAATGACATGTATCCACCATTATAGTAGCATAGAAAATAGATTCACTCTCTATAGATCCCCTGTTCTATACCCTTTTCAATGTGACATTTTACCTATCCCCAGCAGAAGTGACAGTGGGCAAATTCTGAGTTCAATTGTCAAAACACCTTGAATGTTTGTGCTGTCTTGGAGGCCTGATGCTCAAGCTTTCATACTAGTGGGTGACAGACCATGTGGAGCAGAGTCAAACCCATCTGAGGCATCCTAGAACTGGCTGGCCACCTGTCAAACTCTGGAAAGTGACCACATATGTACGAGTCAAAACCAGAGGAACCACCCAGCTGAGTCCACTCCAAACTACTAAGTTGCAGAATTTTGAGCTATAAAAATGGCTAGTGGTTTAACCCACAAAGTCATAGTGTGTTAGGTTTCACAGCAAATGTATCTTCCTATTACAGTTTCCTATACACCATCCCCACCTTTGTAAATAGACTCCATGAAATCAAATTCTCATCAGATGATATTCTAGTATGACATCAATTTCCTCCTGTTTCCTGCTTGATATATTGATGATTGGTGAAATGATTAGGATATTATCCCAAAAAAAAATGCAAAGGGATACCTTCCTCCTCAAAACTATTTATTTTTCTTTACCTAGATCAGTTGCTTCCTGTAAAACTTTTTCATTACTACCATAAATTTCCAAGATCCAATTTCTCTTTACTTACTTTCCTAGATGGTAAATAGAAATATTTTGGTCCATTTCAGGTTCACTTTTTGATGTTCTCATTTTGTACACCAGGCCACTCAAATTCTCTGAGTTTGTTCAAATTTGGGTACATTGAGAGCATTCACTTTCTAGTTTAAGGCCTAGGCTTTCTATCACAGAGGATACTGGAGAAGACTCCAATTATCCTTCTTATCAGACCACACACTGTCTAATATTTCTATATTTGCAATAGAACATAGAGACCTAGCACACATTTTATAGCACATAAGTCAAAGTATTTTATGTTATTTTTTTAAAAGGCAATAAGTAAATGATCCAATTTATTCCTATTCATTCATCATAGATACCAAGAATGAGGACATATCACATTATACACAGAAGTTTAAAATGCAAAATATTAGTAGTGGTAGAAAGTACATAAAACTCATTCTTAGCTAATTTCTTTCACTGGCACTAATAAGTTAATAATTGAGGAAAATGGTTTGAAAGGATATAATGTTTATCTATTATTTAGTGTTCAAAGGTTCTACTCAATGGATAAGTCCTGTCTCCAAAAAGTCAATTGAAATATTTCATAAAATACCATTTGGTTATTCAATAGTAGGAATCACACTGAGAGAAGCTGTGTGATCTTAATTCAAGATCTGACTCAACGGGATTTATATATGCAAAGATTTTATTGACCTCAAAGTCAATGGAACTTCAGGCAGAAATTTTGCCTGAGCAAACACAGCTGAATCAGGACCTAAATGAATTAATTTAGTGCCTATCTGCAATATAGATTGGCAATCTTCCAAAATGTAAGTTGAAAGGAATCTGGTTTCTAAATGTAAAACTGAATTGTTAGCTATTTCTCCTTAGCAATGGAAGGAGAAATAAAAATCTGCTCTTAAGGGATGCAGAGATTCACTAGCATACAATAACTTTATCCAACGATTAAATTAAACCAAATGCTTCAATTTTGGCTTAAAGTTTTGGTTTTTGATGTCACTACAGAGTTTGGTGTCAACAGGACATGAATTTAGGGACAAACCTATAGGTCTAAGAAGAAATAGGAAAATGGAGAATAAAGCAGGGGCATATTGTAACAGGAGCCAAGGTGCAAAGATGAGAACAAGTGAAGGGCTTGAAAATGGACAGGCTACAAGAACAGGGTGAAATCATTTAAACTGAAACACAAATTGGTCTAGGTCATTGGTGTGTAGTAGCTAATGAGAGCTAAGATTTATTAAGTTTAAAATGAGTCATACATCTTTTAAGGGCTTTATTTGCATTGATTTATTTAATACTCATTGACCTTATGAATTAGGTAGTATTAATATCCCCAACTGGCAAATGAGGGAACTTAAACTGAGAGAAATTTAGAAACTTATCCAAGGTCCTCTAAGTAGTTAGTGTTAGAGTCAAGATTCATATCCAGAGTGCATGACCACAGAGCTCATGATCTTCATGAGTAAATAATATTTCCTCTCAAGCATAAGTCCATTTTTGGCAACTGATAAGGACTGACAAAAAACTAAATTAATTCTATCAATGTTTGTAACATTTAAAAATATTTTCAAAAGTCCATATCACTGAGAAATAAATGGTCTGTGGAGGAAAGGATAAAACAGGAGGTTGGAAACTGTTTCCTCCCTGCTAGGGAAGCCAGGAGAAAAGAATGACCCAGAGAACCTTCAAGTAAACATTCTAGTAATTTAAAGCAGAACTGCTAGTAAACATGCTAAGGGCTTTGTAAGAGCGAAAAACAAAGTTTCTTTCTATAAATGACTTCATAAACATCAAAACTGATATCTCCAGGTTTTAAATAAACTATGGCATTTGTAAATTTATGGGATTAGCTGGCTAGAGAACAGGGGACAATCTTATAAACTATGTGACTTAAGGAGTATAAAGCACAGATGTCCCAACACAGAAAAGGTTCCCCTTGTGATCAGCACTTACACACACATTAGTGTTATTCTGAAACCAAAATGTTTCCTGATGCAGAAAAAAAGGAAATACTTTTGGGAATTAAAGTTTTTACATTTTTCCTGGAAAACAATATTTTATCAATGTTTTTCATTTTCCACCATATTTTATATAAGTAAAACTTGAGGTTGAATAATACCTATGATTCACATAATTATTTTAATTCAACTTGTCATACTAAAAGTTGGCGGAGTTGGAATTATCTTTTAGAACTATGAATCATAGTGTCTTAAGATAATATTTAATTAAAAAGGGCAATGAAAAAGTGAATTTGATATTTTTCATTATACTCAATTTATAAATAGTCTAATAAGATGTCTAAGCTGAGCATAATTTTTAACTAAGACTTTTTTTGATTGTGTGACTTTAATACTTTGAATATTAATTTAAAACAAAAAATGGGAGGTAATGGGGGAAATGGCAAGAAGTTGATGCTGATACAGTTCTCTCTGTATCTTTGGTATGAAGAGGTGAAAATCTTGAGGCAAGTTATAAGGGAAAGTAAAGTATTGCCATTGTGATCTGGAGGATGCAGGCGTATCTTGGAGACTTTCCTAAGTAAATGAGAATAGAATATCAAATAGAAGAAATATATTTTTGATGGCTATTGTTATAAATAGAAGCTCTGTTGAAATCTAGAAGAGCAAACGGAAAATAATTAAAACTGATTCCTCCTATTATTGGATATCCTTCTAATGCCATCACTATATGGTGTAGCAAAGGGTCTGTAGGTTTGTAAATATAATTAGATGAAAATTGGATGAGAAAATATTTAATAATGCCTTTTTGAAACCCCCCACATAATTTGGTACCTGCAGAAAGCCAATTATCCAGAGAAGGAGGTGAATGTAGGCTTATTCTTTTGCAGAAAATGTTGAAAGACAAACTATTAAAAGTTATACGGGCAGGACAGGCACGGTGGCTCACGCCTGTAATCCTCGCACTCTGGGAGATCAAGGCAGGAGGATCCCTTGAGGTCAGGAGTTTGAGACCAGCCTGAGTAAGAGGAAGACCCCATCTCTACAAAAAAATAGAAAAAATCAGCCAGGCATGGTAGCCCATGCCTGTAATCCCAGCTACTCAGTGCGCTGAGGTACAAGGATCCTTGAGCCCAGGAATCTGAGGTTGCAGTGAGCTATGACTCCACTGCACTCTACCTGTGTGACAGAGAGAGACTGTATCAAAAAAAAAAAAAAAAAGTTATATGAGCAATATTATGTAAGGAATTATTTATTTGCTATGTGCAGAGGTTGAATTGAAGAAAAAAGGTTAAGTAAAAGTCCTGAAATGACCCCTCACTGCTGGGGACATCCAAGAAAACAAAGGCTCTCACGCTCTCCTAGCAAACATATGAAGGACGCTGTTCAAAGTTGTTTAAAAGCTTGTGAAGTTGGTAATGGAATTTTACAGAGGAAAGAGGAATCTATCTAAAAAATATTTCAGTTGGATATATCAGTTGTTCCTAGACTGTGCATAATAAACCTAGAATGTGTGGGGGTTTGATGCATATCTGACTGAAAAATGGGAGCAATGAAGTAAGTAGAGTGTACAAGATGTTCTTGAAGAGAGATGGCCCCGTGCTGGACCATCTTGCTTCATATGCAGCCCCAAATCTTGCCTGTCTTTCCAAAACCAAAACATGCCCTAATTGGTAAGAAAATTGATACTTTGTTGACCATATCTGATTATTTGTCTTGCTTTTAAAAAAAATCTGATGCTCATTTGCACATTTATAAATCTGTAACATTTCCTTGTTTTCTATAAACTTTTTAATGTCTAATGAAATACATTACATGGTATAAAATGTCAGTCTCATCAACAATCTCCTCCCATTTCTTTACAATCGTAATTGTCATGTTCTCAGGCAAACAATGTTCAACACTTTGAGTGATTTCTTCTGTTTTTAAATTCCATTGTCTAAACAATATGATTGTATAATCTTTTATATAATATTGTAGATATTATATCATCTTTTGACTTAAGACTATGGAAGAAAAAATTTTTACTTCTTCGCCTGGTCCTCTTCCCTCATCACACACATTATATAAATCTTATCCTAAGAAATGGATAAATTACAAATATTGACCAGGTAAATTTTTTATTTTATTATAACACATGGCCATTCACAAATGGACCATCTAACGTGCTATGATTGAATTAAATTGTTTCACACATTTTGTGAACTTTGGCACTAAGAATGACATTGTTTTTAATTGCTCATTTATATTTACTGATCACTAATACTTTCTCTGAAGTATTACTTTAATATATTCAGACACATTAGGGACTCTATATCAGTTTCGTTTTCTTCTTGGACAAATTTGTCGTAGAATTTCTTCTATTCTGTACTGGAGACCTCCAACCTAGTTCTTATCCTTGAAGTTTTCTCCACCACCATCTCCCTGGAAATTGGCCTCATTTGTTTTGGTGGAACACGTTCTTCAGCGTTTTCCTTAGAAAGGAGATGTGGGAGGTACCGTTGACGAGATCTTGAATGCTTGAGAATATATTTACTTTACCTAAGAGTAAATATATTTATTTTATTGATACATTAGCTAGTTTACAAATTTCATATTTCCCTTTTTCTCTTCAAATTTCTGCAGCATTTTTTCCACTTCCTTTTCAGAACCACTGCTAGTATTGAGATATTTGATGAACCTTTAATTCCCAAATAAACATGTCATTTTTTTCACTCTTTCTGGGAGATTTTAAGACCTCGTCTTATCCTTTTTTTCTATATGCCTTTTATTCTGGAAATTCACATGTTCCAAGTCTGAGATACTTGGCTGTTACTGTATTATAATGACTTAACGTGTCCATATTTTCCCTGTCATCTCTCCATGGCATTACTACCAGTCTTTTATTAGACATACTTTACTAATCTTCTAAATTTCCTATTTTTGCTTATGTATTATAGCATTTTACAAATATTTCTGAGACATTTATTTGACTTTTAATTCTAACCATGATAATTTACTTTTGAACATCTATTATTATACATACTTTACTGCTGGAGAAATAGTTTCCATACCTATTTTTGCAGCATAATTTTTGTGTGTGTGAAGGTAATAACAATTATTTCTCTGATAAAGATACTTATTGGGAAACCAAGTTAAAAAAATTATGGATTCTGTCATAGTTAGGGCTGCTATAACAAACTACCATAGACTGAGTGACTTATGAACACTAAAAATTAATTTCTCACAGTTCTGGAGCCTGGGAAGTCCACTGCGAGAACACTGGACAATTTGGTGTCTGGCAAGAGCTCACTTACTGGCTCATAGACCCCATTCATCCGGCTGTGTCCACACTTGGAAATAGGGCAGGAGCTCTCCATTATATCTTGTAAAAAAAAAAAGGACAAGAATTCCATTCATGAGGGTTCCACCTCAAGACTTAATCACTTCTCAAAGACCCATCTCTGAATATCAATACATTGGGGATTAGATTTCATTCAACACGTGTATTTTGAGGGAGTTCAAACATTCAGTCTTCCCAACATCATATTTAGATTTTGAAATATTTCCTGACTCTAGTTATTTTAATTAATTCATTAGCCCACATTCTTAAAATGTATCTCATTTGAACAATATATTTTCATTATGTTACCTTCTGATGATAGATACACCAAACATCCCTCATTCAAAAAACAAAGTTTAAAATTCTTTTAAATTAAATAGCCACAAACATTCTTTACACTCTTACTTTCTGGTACTCTTGTATAAAATCTTCTTATTAATACAAATTAATTCAATGTAGAATAAATATATATATGATGTAGATTATGTAGTCTATTACTATGGCAACATATTTGATTATTATAAGGATTGGGTGCTGGATATTACAGGAAGTAATTGAAAATGCTATATGTAAGCAGTTAGAACAGGGAGATGTTTTCCTTATAATTGTCAATATGCATTCATATGTTAATTTTATTCATGTTATAATAATAAAAGAGAGTGGGAAGAATGTGAAAAAGGGAAAAAAGTATGTGAAAAAGTTTGCTGACCAGCCTGTCTGCTAAGTTGTCCTCGTCTGGGCAAAATGGATGTTCATCAGGTAGAAAAGACAGTTGCTATAAATCAAATCCTGTCAGGATAAGGTCCTGGATGTCAGATTGTGTTTATCAGACATGCTGTAGGTTAATAAAAAAAATTCAGTGTAATGTCTTACACACAGCAGGAACTTAAAAATGAATACCCAGCTACAGCCAAGAATGCATAGATTCCATTTGACAGGAATAGACTTTAGTTTTAGGTGGTAGACATAGCCTGTGGACCTGAAGTTACGATTTTCATGTCCTTGCTTATGAGAGGTTGGTAATGTATTTCCTTAATGAAAGATCTCTGGGGCCTATCTTTACATCTGAGGACTTTACCTTTCCTTTTGCTTAAGGAGTTGAGTGGAGTGGCCATGAGATTTTGACCTTCTTTTTACAGTCTTAAATGTATGTTTTCCCCTTTATTTTTATTATCAATTCTGGCCCTCATCTCTCTTGTGAGTTATTGCAAAAGACTCTAAACTTATATTCAATCTCGCCTTCATTAGGTAGGTGAAAACATTTTTGATATTTTCTTCCAAGTTTTGTTCACTTAACTTGTGATCTTGAAGATGGAGTCTTACCTCATATACATGACTTCTACTTAAGAAGAAGTACAGGTTCTCAATCCAACTCTGTGACTCAGTGGGGTAGATAACTTCAGTTCATGATGGGAAGCTCAGGACACATGGCCATTTGGAGCTCTATAATTATACATTCTGTCTCTATTAGAAACCGATAGGAAACAAGGAGCTGATCTTTATTATGCTTTCTTTACTTTTGCTCCCAGATCTAAATAATTTTTCCTGCAATTCTATATGTGCCTTCTTTTTCAATCACATAAACACAGCAAAAATCCATCAACAAATTAAAATACATTTGTCCATCTTCCTTATGCTTACATATTGGGTATGGAAATTCCTGGATATTATCCTTTATCAAACAATTTAGAAAGAATTTTGTACAATCATTGCATCACATACTGACCTGACATTCACTTCTCAAATGATATAAATCTAGTTTTCAATAGAAAATATTGTCTTACCTTCAATAGAAACATTTCCTCTGAGATCACAACCAGTTGGCTGCTAAGAGCCAATGGACCAGGGCCTTCATTATAAATCTCTATGAGCCATTAATCTGCCCTCAGCCCTTTTCTGTTTTCACTTTACAGATTCTCCTTTGGTTTATTTATCCTTAGTCTTATAGTCTTCTTAATTTATATTTGCTTTTCAGATCTCCTTTCTAAGTTCTAGAATGTGCCTTCTGGTTTTTCCACCTTTACATACCAAAGGTATTTATATCAACTTGTCCGTGATTCATCTATGTCTGTGACAAATTGCTGCACTTCTTTTGTTCCCTATACTATTGGCCCATGGCGGAAGCTGGTAGTGATCTTTGATAACTCTATCCCACTTATCCCAAACACAATAAATCATTAAATTAATTTTCTACTCTTTAATATCCTTTAAATCACTCTACATTTCTCCTTCTCCACTGTTAGTATCTTGCTTAATCCATCATATTCTTTCTTAGGGATTATCTTAATAGCTTCTGGAGGATTGTTGTTTTGGGCCCTTGGCCAAGCTGTGGTTTAATCCATTATTCACTGTATAACCAGAGAAATCTTTCTAAAGAATAAATCCAATTAAGCTACCTCCCCCTTGCTATAAGCTAAGTATAGTTTCCTACTAAATTCACAGGATCATCTCAAAGTTACCAGCTTAACATTTTCATTTTATGAATGAAAGGAAATATAAAAATCACTCATAAGAATGATAGATCTGCAGGAGATATAAACCAGAGGTCTCCTGGAGTATCCAGGAAATTTGATTATTTCAGTAAGTATATATTTTTTCATGGATCCCTCCAAGTATATGAGAATAAAGTAGAGAGAAATTAGAAAAGTGTTAGGTTAATAAAAAATCTATGCATGCTAGTCTTCTCATGATTCTGCTTTTAAAAGAGCTCACTCTTTTAACATGACTATTTATTTTCTAGGTTATATTCAATAACTTTGGATATTGACTGATCATAACAAAAATGCACAGGATACAGAATCATAATAAAAACATATAATTAATAAAATGAATTTGCCCATATTATTTGTACAACTGATGGGTATATTGAATATGCTAATATCTTAATACTCAACAATCACATATTAAACAAATGGCTTACAAACGTATTTTAAAAGTGCATTCCATGTATCTCACTTTTTTAAGATACGGGATCTCCCTATGTTGTCCAGGCTAGCCTTGAAGTCCTGAGCTCAAGCAGTCCTCTTGACTCAGCCTCCTAAGTATCTGGGACTACAGGGCCACCCCACCATGTCAGGCTATCATTTTTTAAAGTAACTAAAATATGGTAGTCTGCATTATCAACTTAACTTGGAGCATAGCATATGAAAATCTGTTGGAGAGATTTATAAAGAATATTAATAAAATTCAGTATCTAAGAAATCTTGAAATAAATACAGACACCTCTTTAGGCTTACTCAACTCTGAATTTTCACAATATAACATATTTAATAATTTTAAACTTTTATTTTTTCTGTGTTTCACCTAAATTAATGATTCATGAAGTATGGGTGTCATGTTCAGAGCCATTAACATTTAGTAGGTAAACTTTCCTTTTCTTCTTTAGGTTTTGAAAGGCTAGATATGATATGGCATCACAATTATGTAAAATGGATTATTTTCAATCAAATCGGTGTCAGAATAGTGGATACTTATTGTATGAGACCTTTTATCTATGTTTGCATGTACTGATTTTTAGCATTACCTCAAACTCAATTTGTCCATGTACGTAGTAAGCTTGGATTTCAGCATAAATATTTTATGAATGCTCTAGTTGCTGAATATCATTTTGGAACAATGTACAATCCCTTGCATAAAGATTTGTAACTTTCTAGGCAATAGAATTGATTATAAAAATGAATGTGAAATTTTAAAATGCTTTGCATCCATTGTAATGAAGACCCAGTTGTAAGGCAAGTAGGTTTGTTAACTTAGCAGAGTAGCCTGCATTCAAATCTCAACACTGTTACTACTTTTGAGCTCTTCAAGTATGTAAGTAGCAAATGTGTTATAGTAGTTTTTCCAATGTAAACCCTTTCAAAAACATAAAAATAAAATTCACATAGCCAGAAGTATTATAATAATAAATATGAAGTGCAAACCCAGCATATATTCTATCTGGACCAAGATAATAGGGACACAGTTGCAAAATTCACCCATCTAGTGCCTCAACTACAATGAGTCTGTTCTTCAAAGTCACACTTCTGTGCATACAACATTTTTGTAACAATAATTTACTAAAAATCAATTGTGTAACACCACTGATAATTTCTTTTGGCTTGTTGTGGTCTCTTTTCACACTAAAGAAAAGAAAACGAGGCTATCAATGTTGTACATAAATAAAACTATTACAGAAATAAAAATAAGGCATATAGCGTCATGAAAAAATATGTAACTATGAGTTTACTCAAAATATGCAGGGTATGGTAAAATTTTGGTTGATTCTGCATAGATATTATGTTTTTTAGTTCAAATATATCTTTTAGTTCACATATTTTTAATTTAAATTCCAACCTTCACCTGGTTGTAATTCATGCTAATCTGAGGATGGTTAATTTTCTATCCTTTTATGATATTAGTATGAGGTTTAATAAGAGGTTTGATATTGGCTATTATTGCACAGTGAAATCAATTGAGTAGAAAAAAGATAACCTTTTCATTTCCATAATTTTCTGTATGATTAGTGTGTGCTTGTGAATTAACTTTTTACAAAAAGTACTGTAGAGCTACCTTGCTGGCTGTAATAGGTATTTACTGCGACAACACGCAGCCTACGTTATCTTTAATTTTAATACTCCTGAACGTTTCCTTGATGTCCTTGGCAATTCTCTTTCTTTGCTAATGCACTGGTTTTAAATAGAATATTTTAAGGCATAATAATAAGGGACTTTGTTTGCTTTAGAACTGCTTCCTCTTTTAAGAGAAACAGACTTTCACAAACTATCTCTTGCATGTAATTGTGTCTCACTTTTCTGACTTCCCTCTATTTGTTCTCCTCAGGTTAAAGAAAAAGAAAGAAAGAAAAAAAATCCAAAAATAGTTTCACCACTTGCTTTTAACATGAGCAAATCAAAGAAGGAAGATCATCTCATTCAAGGAAAAATTATTATCTTCAGTGTATTGTGTGACAGAAAATGATTTGCAACTAGTGATAAATTGGTTGTAAGTATAAACTAGATATCTATGTCTATAAATCTAAATTTATGTGCCAGTTCCTTTGGTAAAGTATTTTTTTTTAACTCTTTCCAAGATTTTAGAAATATTCTTGAAAAATTGTATAAGATGTTGTAGAAGTATAATCAGAATCACACTAAGGATTCACTTAGGTTTGCTTTAATTTAAATAATTTAAAGACCTTGAATATGGCTTCGAATGTAGCACTCTATTTCCACATGTGTTTATAATTGAGACATTCTGTTTGAGGTTTTGAATTTCATGACAGGATTTCAGTTAAACGAAAACCCGCAAATCATCTGGAAAATCCCATATGTAACCAGCATTTTAATTCTGTATTCAGATCTGCCTGACTCCCTTACTAAAGCACCTGTCTCACTCTTTTATAGGTGAAATTATTTGTTCAGATTTTTTCCAGTTTGTAGATCATGTGTGTCCTCAGAAAAGGACTGCATTGTAGTACAATGCTGAATGCATAGTAAATGCTATGAATGGTTGAATGGATAGCTGAATAAATTCCTGCTTGTGAAAGCATTAACCAACTTCTTAGGGAATGCTAGGAAATATCATTTTCTAAAAATAAAAGGAAATGCAGATTGCTAGCATTGGGCTACACATTGAAACTTTCAAAAGTTGACTAGAAATATAAATGTACTACGATTAAACTTTGATATTAGAAATAATTGTATATATATATATATTCACTAAGCAATAGTTTCATTAAAAGATAGAGGTACTCTTTCAGGCCTTGAACCTACAAAGTATTGCAGTTAAAATATATGAAATAAAACTGTAAAACATAAATGAAATCTTATCTTTTTGCATTGAAAAAGAGACTGTCCAGTTTTCTAAATAAAAAGGTATAATGAGACATGGATCTTATTTTTATTGTGTTATAAATAAATTTTGAAGCATGTTATTTTGTTATGAAATAGGAATTTGTTTATGCTAACACAATAGATAAAATAATAAAGATATTTACAAAATTATCACCAAACATAGTAATTTATTTTTACATAGAGGTAGCATTACCTTCAAATAGCAAGCATAGGTACAGAGAAGGTACACGTTTTCATTTCCATTTAGAAAGATTCTATACATCAATGATGAAAATGAGTTGTCAGCAGTAGCAAATTTGACACCTGTGTCTAGTTTGTTTCCTCTTCCTTAACCACATCAACATAACACATATGAGTTGTAGGTGAGGATTTGGAGCTGGATTTCTTATCGTTTCTTAATCTCTCCCCACCAGATACCTTTGTATCAAGAGCTACATTCCAAAATAGAATTTTAAAAAATATTAGAGTAAAAAAATGAGATATTGATAAACAAAAGATTTAAAGATTTAAACTATTTTTTCAGTCAAGAACCATAAAACACATAACCTGGAAAATGGTTCAATAATTGATGCTTGTGTTTTTCAGTCAACTCCCTAACTGTGATCTTGTTTGAGAATAGAAGCTTAAGGCAAAATATTGTGATTCAGGAGAAATTTTGTTTGCTTTTTCATTTTTCCCATGATACATTTTATTATGCCATCAATTCTTGTCCAAAAGCAATCAAAGCATGTTTTTTCTGGCCCTAAAACTTCTGCCTTTAATGTGCCCCTATCCTTTTTTGAAATGTGCAGAGAAACAAAAGCAAAACACATTTGACTGCATGTTACTCGTGCCAAATAAAAAGTCATAATATTGCTTTGAATGTTGCTGTTGCTTGTAATCACCAGGTGTTCTTCTGTGGGATTCTGGATCATCATCACTGGGGTCTTAAAATCCATAAAAAGTATCATAAATCTAAGAGATCCTAGTTTAGAATATTTTAAGTCAAGAACTTCTGTCCACACAAAAATAATTTAGGAATTAAATAATAAAAATGTTTTTTTTCCAAGAGAGGGATAGATATGGGAAATTATCTGATGGTATGTAAAAGTAAAGCTTCTCTTCCCTCTTCCTCTTACTTTCCCTCTTCTCCGTCCCTACCTGAACTCCTTATTTGGAAAGCCATTAAGTGCATCAAATGATAGGCATCCACTCAGGTGGCAGTAAATGGGGAAGAACATTTGCCTATAGCAAGTATTAGACCTGAATGGGAAAGTAGACATTGGCTTGGGGCAGGGTTACTCCCCCTCCTGGGAAATCAGAATTCACTTCTGTATAATATTATTTGAGAATAAAGTATTAATTCACATTCTCTATTGATTAGTTATCTGTTTCTCTAGTTTAACACATGTAAATCAAAAGAAATTGGTAATTATTAAAGCATGAGCACAAATATTTTCTTTTTATTTTAAATGATAAAGAAGTTGCATAAGCCATTGAATAGTGAATATAAATAATATTTGATGTAGCAGTCACATTACTGGAAAAAATTACTGCCTAAAAAAGGACTAGATAAAGTGAATAGTCATTTATTTGCTGGCAAATTAAACAACTCTTGATTAAGATTGCTCATTTACCCATAAAATTGCATGGATTTGAGACTCTGCTAGGAAGTGTAAAGTGTTAAATTATATATATTGAACTTTCTCAATGAGTCAAGTTTTATTTAATTTACACAATTATAATTTACATTATACCATAAAAATCCTCAGTGTGTAGAAGTACAACTCCAAAATGATATCTTCTCTTCACTTTGTTCAAAAATGTGTTAGCATTTTCATGGCACTAGTGTATCGTATAATACTTTTGCATAAAGCAGCTATTTTTGTCAGTCAGTGCATTTTCTAAACCAGGGAGAAAAAGGCCATATTACTTTACATCTTATATTTTCTTCCTTTTTGTTTTCTACAACCAAAAATTAATACATTGCATCTTATCAATTCAGTTTCCATACAGTTTAGATTTTAAACCAAGTTATAATTCTGTGCACTCAAAGTTTGTGATTATTACTGTCTTCTTGACTTTCATTATCATAATTCATGACAAGTAAAATGATTAACAGAATAGCAGCCTCAAATGATTATCATAATTGCAATAACTACAACTGTACCCAAACTGTAATGACTAAAATAGGCCCTATCTGCATTTAAATAAATGACTTTGCGAGTAACTTATGAAGTGTTAGTATGATAATATATAAACATTCAAGAATGCTGCTTTTTCTTGCATTTGATTACTATAGTATCAAATTATGAAGATGACATGTCAGGCAAAGCCAAATTTTAAGGAAACATTTAATTAACATCTAAAATGTAATTGAGTGATTGTCAGGGTAAAGAGCTAGTGAGGGAGTGGTGCATGGCTAGTGGTCACTCAGCCCATGCATATTTAAATGTAGGAACTACATGGAAGGAAAATGAGCTGTTTCCTGTCTCTTTCCTTTTTGTATTTCATGAATTATTAGCCATATGCAGTTATTGAAATAGTTAAGCTGTGTTTAAAATGTTTTATTGTTTTTGGAGTTAATTAATTCATAGGAATCCATTGTCAATATGTATATATTGAATTTGTATTAACACATACAAAATGAACATGTAATTTAAGAGCCTTAGAAATTCTATTTGTCTAAAGCATGTCAGTCCAAAACATGCATTGATTTCACTATTAAATCAAGCAAAACTAAACAATAAAATGAAACGTTTCATGAAGCCTGGTATTAATTAGTCACTGGAAGATATACTGTATTTTGAGACTACAAACTAATACATGTACAATACCTGTTCCTGATTTGTAAAGGATAGATAAAATAATAGTTAAATTTATGGTGTGCTTACTGTTTGACAGAGGTTATTTTAAGGGCTTCACACAAATTACTTAATCATCAGAAAAAATCAACTTTATTTTATATATGAGCAAGATTAACTAATTTATCTAAGAACTCACAACTAGGAAGCAGTTGATGAAGAAGGTGAATGTACGCAGTCCTATATTAGAACGTAAGCTCCTTAGTCAGCTGGTGGCTCATCCCTGTAATCCTAGCATTTTGGAAGGCCCAGGCAGGAGGATCATTTGAGGATAAGAGTTTGCAACAAGCCTGAGCAAGAGGGAGACCCCCATCTCTACAAAAAATAGAAAAATTAGCCAGGTGTGGTGGTGTGTGCCTATAGTCCAAGCTACTTGGGAGGCTGAGGCAGGAGGATTGCTTGAGCCCAGGAGTTTGAGGTTCTAGTGAGCTATGATGAAGCCACTGCACTCTACCCAGGAGACAGATCAAGACCATGTCTCCAAAAAAACGAAAAAAAAAAAATCTAAGCTTTTTGAACACTTTCCCATCCTGCTCTCCATCAGATGACATGAAATAGATTTTTCTTACCATAAAACACAATCTAGTAACGTTTTATGGGAATATCTATGGATCAATTCTAATGTGCACTTCTTTTAATGAGAAATGATTTAGTGAATATAGTTTCAAAGTATCCAATTGCATAATAAATATAATTAAGAATTAAAATACCTTAAAATTGGTCTAGTAAAAAACAGTGTAACATTTTAATTAAAACAGAGACTCATGATTTAATTACTTTTTAAAAATAGGTTTACTTAATTTTAATCACATAGACATAAAAATATGAAACACATTAACTCTTTAAAATATGATTCCTCTGAATGTTGAGGAAACACCATTACCCTCTAGGAGTGAAGACTACAGTGTGGTTTATGTTCCAAGTGGAATAATGAATGGCAGACATAAGTTTGTCTACATTCTTTTGTCAGGTCCTCATCATAGTGTTTATATTTAGCTCTTTAGAGAATAATGGAACTCTGATGGCATGTGCAGTGATAGATAAAATGGAATGAAATAAATGCACATTATTATAATTTCTTACACATGCTTAATAAATAAGAAACTATAAAATAAGAAAGAGACACAATAAAACCTTACCCTCAATGGACTTTTTGGGGGGTAATCATGAATGAGGGATTGTATAACAATGAAATACAGTTTTTAATTTACAATGAAATTTAATGTGCTGAGACAGTGGTTATCAAAATGTGGTTTCCAAACCAGCGCCATTGACGTCGCCTGAGACATCATTAGAAATACAGACCTTGTGACCTTCCCTCACCCACAGACACACCAAGTAAGAAATTTTGGGTGGGAACCAGCAATCTATGTTTTAACAAGCCCTGCATATAATTATGATACTTGATGAAGTTAGAAATCATTTATTCAGGATATAAAAATAACCCAAGTGCTGAGGTTGAATTCTTTTTCAGATTATTCTATTTCCATGCAACTTAATAATTCTCTTTCAGTCATAAAATTGTCTGACCTTACTGCTGAAGCTATTCTTTTTTCTTGAACTCTTAGTGGAAGAAAACCTATAGGAAGATTACCACAATGCAAACAAAATCACAATGTATCTTTCTAGATTTTGGAAATCCACAAGTGCACTGATAATCTTGTTTTCTGAGTAAAATAGGTAAGAGTGCTCAGAATAATATGAATTTAGAATGAAGAGGTTTTCAAGACCGTTTAAATCTGGAATTCTTACATTGAGATCTCTGATTGATTCTTCTCAAAATGTATATGAAAACATATGTTTATGTTCCATTTTTCAGATAAGAATACAAACCTTAAGTAAACATTCAGTGTAATTAATAGGACAATGTTACGAATTATTTAGTTTAATATTCTTTTTCATACATGAATAACTAAAAGTAAAGAGAACTCTTTTAGAAGAGTGAGGTCTTGTCATAAATCATAATAATTTATATTAATTTTAAGTTTAATTATTCAATATATTAATGTTAAGGAAAGAATATATTTACACATAAACTATATTAAGAACTTTTTCAGTAATTATATTTATTTGTGTGATCATTTTCCTGAAAAAGGCACCATCTCAGGTCCTCTATTTACTGATGATTTCAATGTTCTTGGTGTGTTAGCCATGTTGCAAAATAATTCCAAGCCCATAGAAGAAAAAATAAGTTGTTAACATTGGGTGGTTTGCTATGCATCAAAATCTAGCAGATAAAGATCTTAAACGGTGAATACGAATTCTACTTCAGCCAATCTAGCCCAAATGGCTAGTTTAAAAAAAAAAAAATCTTATAAAGCAAGGATCTCAATATCATCTTCTAATGGGGAAAGTCAACATCAGAAAATATATGTATTATTTTTAAGAGTGTATACATTTTTCCAGTTTGTAGAAAATATTCAGTTTTTCTATTTTTCTATAAATGAATATTTAGATTTCAAGTCAATTTACTATTCTGGAAATAAGATAGCTTAATTGCTGGCTCTCTGTAATGTAGAGACTCTGCTACTTAAAACACATACATTTAAGAAATACATATACTTGTAATTTTATTTTAGTCCATGGGTTTTTAGATTCACTGGGGTCCGTTGTTAGTATCTTCCAGTCCAATCTTAAGTCAACAGCCTTATACTTCTAATGTTATTGCATCCTCTGTTCCTAGGATTTTACTGTTCACAGTAAGAACACTGAACAAAGGTGTAACTGTGTTCTATTTTTCATAGAAATTAACTTGTCCTAAAAAAAGATTTAAGGTACAATTTCCATTGTGCATGTCCACTGAATTGTCAGAGATGGCTTAAGAATTGGCCATTTATTCAATCTATAGAATAGTCTCTCGTTTCTGTGGCTAAAGGCCACTAGAATATATAGTTGTAAAAGAAAATTTTCTCGAACTAAAATGTGGGAACTTCTAATGCAGTGTGTCTTTAAAACATAGATGTATTTTTGTTCCATTTGGAGAAAGGCCACTATTTTCCAAATATTATGTTTAGAGTCCATTTCCATGTTATAAAGCTTCCAGGTACTTTTGAAAGAGAATCTCTTGCTGCTTATGATATTATAGCCTAATTCAAAACCTTTTTACCAGGAAAAATAGCATACTGTAAGGTAATACGAAAAATCCTTGAATCTCAATGCATTATTCCATTTTTAGTCTAGTAGAACACTTTTCTAAAAGAAATACATTTTCTTTCCATTTATTTCTAAACATGCTAGTTATTTTCTTTTCATTCCTTTTGACTCTCTCTGAGCAATCTTCAAGAAGCCTGTGAAAGTACCTAATTAAATAGAATATCATTCAAGAGGATATTAAATAATGTCTCCAGAAAGCCAAAATAAACTCGGGTGAATTCAGAAATTGTTGAATATCAGTTGATGTGATTAATGCTTCAGAAACCCACTGAAAATAACATTCTCAGATACTAAAAAATGTTATTAATGTTTGTGATTCTCACAAGAAATTCTTTTCTCGCTTTTTTTAAGTTTCCTATTTTTATACTCTCTCGTACACGTACTTGTTGGTTAATCATTCATTTGTTTCTTGCACATATTCATTAGTTCTTTTTTTTTTTAATTTCAGCTTATTATGGGGGTACAAAAGTTCTGGTTAGATATATTGCCCATGTCCCTCCCATTCCCCCGAGTCTGAGCTTCAAGCGTGTCCATTCCCCAGACAGTGCACATCGCACTCATCATGCAGGTATACACCCATCCCTTCCCGTCACCCCCCACCTCTGTCAAATACTCAATTGGTGTTATTCCCAAATGTGCACTTAGGTGATGATCAGGGAAACCAATTTGCTGGTGAGTACATGTGGTGCTTATTTTTCCATTCTTGGGATACTTCACTTAATAGAACGGGTTCCAATTCTCTCCAGAACAAAAGAGATTCTATATCACCGTTATTTCTTATAACTGAGTAATACTCCATGGTATACATATACCACATTTTACTAATCCACTCATGAATTGATGGGCATTTGGGTTGTTTCCACATCTTTGCAATTGTGAATTGTGCTGCTATAAACAGTTGAGTGCAGATGTCTTTTTTATACAATGTCTTTTTTACCTTTGGGTAGATAGATACCCAGTAGTGAGATTACTGGATCAAATGTTGTTCTACTTTCAGTTCTTTGAGGTATCTTCATACTACTTTTGTATTCTTTTTATTTAAATAGGTTTTCATGGTCCTTCCAGAAACTGTGTTTCAGACATCTAATGTCTGCTCTCATGCAAAGACAACAACGGTAAATATTCATTCACAGAAAACTGACATTTTTTTTCTTTAAAATAATATGTTTTAAAGTATTAAAACTATGTTTAAGGAGAAGTTACCTGATTTTTTAGTGTAAAATTGAGAAATATAAACCAACCTATACCAATTTAGTCAAGAACTAAATGCATCACTAAAATAAAAATATCAAAACCAAAGAAAATGAATGTGAGAAAAAAGGATTAAAGTGTATTAATTTACAAGTCAGAGATTAGAAACTTGATTTATTAATAAAATATCTATAGATAGATATGCATATAGAAATTAATCATCAAATGCATGCCTTATAGAATAAATAGAAACCAGAATAAAATAATAAAAACTTGAACTCATAAGAAAATAATTTAAGAAGCACCTGCACAAAGTACCATGTTAAAAGAGTTGTAAGAAATGGCAAAAGACTTTCTAAAAATATAAATAACTTTAATGTATTTTCTCCATATCAATAAAAGTAACAGGAAAGAAATCTAAATTGTAAAATGCTATATGAAATTACAAAATCAGTTTACATTGTAACAAATTCTTGAATAATATTTAAACAGAATTTTCAAAGGCATGGATTCTATAAAGGTTTAAAGGTGCAAGAAATGAATTTGCGTGCCAGTGAAATTGTTGGAGCTAGCAGTAAAATCTTGGTTCGAGGCCAATTGTACTAAGACTTCAGCATTTGCCAAAAGGATTTTCCAAACATTTTTCTATGTATCATGATATCTCAAATTACATTTTATATTCTAAACCATTTTCAGTTAAATTCCAGATTGTTGTACTATTACTTAGGTTGAAACAAATACTAGATAAAAAATTATTTCTTTGACCTTCATCCCACGTTTCCTCAAATGTGTTGTACTGCAGCAATTTTTATTAATGTTTGCAGATGCTGGTAGCACTCCTGGTATTGACCTTTTGAAATTATTGAAAAATAAAGCAAAATAAATCTTTCTCCTGGAAATTCTAAACAGTCTCCTATTTTCGTGACCTTATTTGATGCCTGATCCTATCACCTTGCCTATGACCAAAAGTCAGGGCTTCCCACTCAGCAGAAAGCAGATCATTTATTTTCTTAGCCGGAGATTTCTTCCATGTCATTAATGATTCATGTAGGTCATGTTTACAAGGGGCAAGTGTTTCCAAGTTTGTTGTATCATACAGCAGCAACTTCTATTTTATAGAAATATAGTGCAAGAGCTTCTTATGTAAGACAATCAAGAGCGATAATTTAAGCTTTACTAGCCTCTTTATTTATTGAATGGCAAAGGACTGCAAGGGGGAACATAAGGAAATAATGAAATAAAATCCTAGGAATAATGACCTGATTCAAGCATCCAATAAACTGGCACAGAAAATCAGGGGAAAATTTTACTTATTCAGATTGAAGAATCAGAGTTGATATCAGGGATCAAAAAGAAACTGAGAAAAACAAAGGACTTCACAGTATAATTATGTTCTTCTCTAGTTTCTCAGTTTTTCCTTTATTTTTATTATTTCCCCCTTCTTGAAAATTAAAGATTAATCTAACCATCGACATATAAAATTCCAAAGGTTTTTCTTGTAGATCATACTTTTAATCTTGCTTAATTTATCTATTTCAGAGTATAATGTACATTACCTAAAAAAGGGCAAATTCTACAAGTTGGCTAAATCAAACAAATGCTTATATTATTCCTTTTTTTCCTGTTCCTTATCAAGGTACATATTATTTTTTATAATTTTTCCCTCACATACTTTCTCTTTCTTAGAAATATTTAGTCTTTTTCACTTTTCTACCTTCTCTTGACTAAGCTAATGAAAGTCTAGAGACTAATATGAAAGTTTCTGTACTTACATGGTAAGAGCAGAAAAAAAGGAATGGATTTTAATTCATTCTGCTTGTTCCAAACTTCTGGACATTCCAAGCAATGCTGTGGTAACTATGCTTACAATATTGTTGCATTTATTTTGGGAATGTAGTTTCTCAAAAACGTGTTTGGTAAGTGAATAATATGTGCATCTTTAATTTTAATACATAGTGTCAAATTACTTTTAATAAAGCCTATATTAATAGGTTTTACCATGCTTTTCACTGTTCAGCTAAAGTTAGGTTATTGATTTTTTTGTGGTAGCCTTCCTGAATCTCACATATTTACTCTGCCATTCATTTTGTTGTTGTTCATGTTTAGTAATGATAGATTCCTAAATAGCAGGCAATAGTGCAGTGTCCCGAAGAACATTTGACTCACAAGCACAGACAAGTTTTTTCCTGGTTTTAAATTTGCTGTTCCTGTGAATCAAGCCTCTGTCAGAACCACCACGTGTGAATGTTTTACATCAAACATTTTATTATAACCAATGATAGTATTACAGACAACATTGTTCTGCTCCAAGAATTTTCTTTAAGGGGAAATAACTAATTTTATGGGAAAATGTTAATGTGATCCATTGAATTTACTGTGTACTTCATCATCAAGAACCAGCGGTTTTTATAATATATACAGTTGGCCTCTAGAATCTTTGGAGATTATAATTTGCCAGGTTAGTTGCCATTCAACAAGTTATAATACGTGTTCTCAACCAATGAAAATATGAAGTTCCTTCTTCAAAAGCCATAATACATACATTCTGAAAAACTAATAAGGAAGAAGCCAATGTTTAAACAAAAAGCTTATTGCTGAACACAGAGAAATATTGTCACATTTCAAGAAAATACCTCAAATAGTTAATTTACATCAATAACCTTACATATATCTTTAATGGTTTAAATCGTATACAGAATCTGTGTAACCACTTGTAGATATTGCATTTTTTATTTATTTTAAAGCAGTATTTCCCATTTTACTGAATTTAAAAGTAACTTATTGATTGATATAGCTCAGATAAAAAGAAAATTATATAAAGGAAAATAAAAAGGAAATAGTAGAGAGATAGCTAGTGGTATTGGCTGTTGTTTTCTTCCAGGACTGTCTAATACTAAATATGCTTTATTTTACAGGGCCCATATCACTTGATTATATAGTATTAATGTGTTTCATATCATAGACTTTTTGAAGAGTTTTATACTCTATTAAATAAATATAACTATTTTACATTTTTTGACATTTAGATTACTTATGCATTTAGACTATATAAATAGCATTTTGTTGTCAGTAACTATGCAATTGTCTATTTAAAAAATTGTTTTCTTGGAATTAATTAAAACAACAGAAATATTCTATGTGACAGTATCCAGATATATGTTCGGCTCTTGAGCTAATTGTGTCTCTATTGTTGTCATACAAATATTTTACATAATCAGAATAAGAAGTTAAAATTACAATTCTATATGGAATATGTAGTGGAAATGAGAAGAGAGTAAATTACAAGCTTTTATACCACAGAAAAGCCAGTTTGAAGTATGAAAGCCTAATAATTAATCTATTTTATCACCTAATTATTTTGTAAACAATATTGCTTCTGTCATAATCCATTAACTCAAATTGTTCCCCATAAGAAGGTGGTGGATATTGTTAATGACCAGCTTGTCACAGCAATGAGAATCACCTTTTGTCTCAGGCAATTACTTAAGGAACCAGTTATTTCTTTCTTAAAAATATTTTCAAAAACATAAAAGTGAAAAGATTATATAAGACATTCTCGAAATAGTATTAAAATGTTTTCCAAGTACATATGCTCTGACCAGTAAACACATGTGAAGAACAATCCGATATGTTAACTGTTGCTGCCCGCAGATCTTCAAGGAACATAATTACGGAGGCAGAACTTGCAAGGATGTGTGGCGAAGTTTAAGGGCCAGATAAGCCCAATTAGTGACTGTAATTGAGCAGCTGACAAAGGCCTGATGATTCTAGTAGTTGAGAATGACTGTCTGAAGGACAGATCAGCTGTTCATTCTTTTAGCACTCCTAAGTATTAAATCTCTGTATTAAATTAGATCTCAAGGAAAAGCACCTGCACAAATAATCTTAACCTCAAAAAGAAATATCTTCATTAGGTGTCAGTTTAACTTCTTTCCCTCAGCCACTATTGAATTGATACAGAGTCATTCATTTTAGCACTATGTCAGTATCAATTTAAGAACTGAATTTGAGCATAATATTGAGTATGCTATCCAATGGTTATTACATGAAACTTACAATCTTATTAATGTTTCATTGAATTAAACTTCAGGGCAAAAATTTTCAGATTGATCCTGTACTTTATTTTGTGAGATCATTAAAATCGTTTATAACTACATGATGTTCCATGGGTTACAGAATATATTCAAAACATTTTCTCATTTATCCTTACTAAAACTGAATGAAATAGAAAGGACAGACTTCATTATCACAATTTATAGAAAAACAAATAAAAGTAAATAAAAAAGTGAGATACACAGAGTTAATGTGACTTCCCTTGACTGGCATGAGTGTCTGACTGGACTAGATTTCAAATATTTTGTTATGCTATATCTTTGATTGCAGATACCTTTTACATCTTTTTTTAAAAATCATAAGTAAAAGTAAAGAAAATTTGCTATCCAAGATTAAAGTTAACTTATTTCAAATAGCTATGTTTATTCTGTATATTATCTATGTGCTTCATTTTTAACATCAACTATTATTTTAAATTATTAGATATTCAACAAGTTTATAAACATACTGGATTCAGATATCTGTTTTTCTGATATGAAGAGACAGATACTAAGACATATGAAAACACATGTATCAAAGCTTAATTTCCCCCAGAGTTTCCTTGAATACGTACTAGGGGTTACCACTTCTTACGATATCCCCTTAAGCTTCTTCCCAATTGCATATAGAAGATACAGATGAAATAAGTATATTTCTGAAAAGATATTTTTGTAACCAAGGAAGAGGGGGAAAAGCATTTTCTGTGAGGCTTTCCATAATTCCTTGAAAATAAATATTACCTTGAATGTTTGTGGTTCATTAAATGTTATAAATTGCAATACCACACTCCTGAGGATCAATCTTAGGGTAAGTGGAAGGTCCCAATTACCAGAGTCCTCTGTGACTAGAAGTTCCTAGTTAACAAGGTCTTCAATGGCTCTTATTATTTGGAAATTTTGCAAATTACGCTCCTGAGTTACGGTAAGCACAGGGGGAGGAGGCCAAACATCAAGAGGATAAGCAACCTTTCCTGTCTAATTTCTAGGGTTCCCTTCCAAGCATAAGACAAAGGAGTGATCCCAGCCAAAAAGAAAAAAAAAAAAAATACACACACAGCCAAACAAATTAAGTGCACTGACTCACATAGTATTAGCAAGAGATACAACAAGAGAGCAGTAACTAAAGATCTCGCTTTCTTTTCCTGTTAGTGTTTGGGATTGATTTAACATAAATATATACATGATGACTAGACAGATACATAGGTGCAAGTATGGGAAATCCTATCTCTATACTATTCTTAGGGACAAAAATCCTTCTAAACGTATTTCCATAGTATTCTTCATGTAGTGCTAAAAATACCACATTTGATCCCCCCCTTAACATTTACTTCTTTTGTATATGGTTTGCCTTAGAACATCTTTACTATAAGGATTATGATCTATTTCCATAGCAACAAGAAGTGGAACATGTGCAATGAAGATTTTATCTGATACAATACTTAGTTATACTTGATCTGATTCCCACAATAATTTTGGTAACGTTTATTATGTTTTGAGAAGAAAGCATGATGGGAGGGGAAAGTATTCTTTCCACCTCCAAATACTTTTTCCTCTTCTCTTCATAGATTCTTTTTTTTCTTTTTTAGAAAATTTCACCTGAATGTATAGATTTAATTTTATTTTTATTTTTTTTTAATTTTTTTTTATTTCAGCTTATTATGGGGGTACAAAAGTTCTGCATAGATATATTGCCCATGTCCCTCCCAATCCCCCGAGTCTGAGCCTCAAGCGTGTCCATTCCCCAG
>CM052439.1:165073156-165090954 GCA_028533085.1 Varecia variegata
GATCAAATGGAAGGTCTACTTGAATCTGTTTAAGGAATCTCCATGATGCTTTCCATAGGGGCTGCACTAGTTTACAGTCCCACCAGCAGTGTATGAGTGTTCCTGTCTCTCCGCATCCACGCCAACATGTATTGATTTGGGACTTTTCTAAACATATTGTGTTTTTCCCTGCTGTACTACAGATTTCTCTTTAACCAATATTTTCAACTCCACAAACACAAAAGCATTAGGTGTGGAAAAAAAAGAAACCAGGAATTAAATGCAGTACCCTGGGGGAGTCAGGGAAATGGAAAAGTGTGGTTGCCTCGGTCTTATTTAACCAATTTGCTTTGTTTACTAATCTTGTAAAAGTATTAAATGTCACTAATACGGAATCTAAAACCTGGAAATAGATTACTTCTGTTTCACCATCCCTACGTAGTATTTCTGGTTGCTCTTAGTCAAGGTAAAGCTGTAAAACTAAGGTGTAGTACTAATGGAAGCATGAAGAAAAAAAAAAAGAAGTGAAAGCCTTTTTCAGCAAGATATCTATTAGTAAATAAAAATAAATAAAAAATATTACAAGTGATCAGAAACAAACCTGAATTGATTTGCTTGCCTGGTGATAAAGCATAATAAGCAGATCATTGGGGTTATTTCTGCACCATACTGGGAACATTTATACAGTCAAACCAAAAGTTAATTTATAGGCATTCCTTGTAACTGATTAATTTTGAATCATGCTTCAGCCAATCACAGACAACCAACTGGCCAATTGGTTGTATAACTAGTGGTTAACTCAATATGGGCAATATCAAATAAAAATCACTTTTAAAATCTCTGTAAAATATTTCTACAGAAGACAATAGAAATAGACTAAATTTCCAACTCATATTATTCTGTCCTGTAATCAAGGACCAGAACCAGAGGTAATCAAATAGCCTTTCTAAGGAAATGTAGAGTGAAGTGTTATGTTGCTTAATAATTTTTCATTTTCTACATATGGAATTTGTTTAAAAATCATTATTTCTTCCATTTTATTACATACTGTATATATTTAGTTTAATTTTCATGTAGAGCCAGAAGGTGTTATATTTAATATCTTACATATTTTTTTAACTATTGTACCATACTCATGTAAGTGAGAAAAGAAACCAGCAGCATCCTCACATAATTGAGGAAATAAACTAGCCTAAACTTAAAACTGAATGTCATAAATGTACATGATTTTTCTTTTCTTCCTTTGAGGAGTGTATGAGAAAAAGTTGCCTTATATTGAGTGTAGCAATTGCAGATTATATTAGTTTCCTAGGGCTGCCATAACAAATTACCAAAAACTTGTATGACTTAAGGCAAGAAAACTTTATTGTCATAATTCTAGAAGATAGAAACACAAAATCTAGGTGTTGACAAGACCATGCTCTCTTCAAAGGCTCTTGGGTAGGATCTTTCTTTGGCTTTTGCTAGTTTTTCATAGTTGCCAGCACTCCTTCGTGTTCTTTGACTTATAAATACGAAATTCTAATCTCTGCCTCATTGTTCACATGGCATTCTCTCCTTTTGCCTGTGTGTTTCTGTGTCAGTAGATTTAGGGCTCATCTAATTCAGTATGACCTCATCTTAAATTGATTACATGTGCAAAGATATTTATTTCCAAATAAGGTCACACTCACAGGTACTTGGTATTAGGACATCAACATATTTTTTGATGGGATATAATTCAATTCATAACAGATTTGTATAGGTTGAAAAAACACATACGTGTACAGAATGGGAGAAAATATTTGCAAACCATTCATCTGACAACGGATTAGTATCCAGAATATACAAGGAATTTAAACATCTCAGCATAAAAAAAAAATCTGATTTAAAAACGGGCAAATGATCTGAGCAGACAGGCTCAAAAAAGAAGACATTCAAATGGCTAACAAATAAATTTGTTAAAAACATGCTCAATATCATTAATCATCAGGGAAATGCAAATCACAAAAACAAGATATCATCTCACCCAAGTTAGAATGACTATTTTAAAAAAAATATGACAAATGTCAGTGAAGACATGAAGAAAGGGGAATGCTCATGCACTGTTGGTGGGAATGTAAAATAGTACAACCACTGTGGAGAAGAGTACCGTGGTTTTCTCCGAAAACTACAAATAGAACTAACATATGATCCAGCAATATTGCTACTGAGCATTTATCCAAAGGAAAGGAAATCCGTACATTAAAGATATAGCTGCACCCCCATGTTTATTGCAGCACAATTCAAAATAGTCAACATATGGAATCAACCCAAGGGTCCAAAAATAGATGAATGAATAAAGAAAAATATGATATATATCTACAATGGAATACTATTAAGCCATAAAAAAGAATGAAATCCTGTCTTCACAGTAAAATGGATGAGCCCGGAGGACATTATGTTAAGTCAAATAAGCCAGAAATGGAAAGTCAAACACCACGTGTTCTCATTCATGTACAGAAGCTAAAAAACTTTATCTCATAGAAGTAAAGAGCAGCACAGAGGTTACTAGAGGCTGGAATTGGTAGGAAGAAGAGGGGGATAAGGAGAGATTTGTTAAAGAATAGAAAATTACAGATAGATAGGAGAAATAAGTTCTAGTGTTCTATACCACTGTAGGATGACTATAGTTAACAATAATATGTTAAGCAGTTTCAAATAATAGTAGAAAAAAAGCTATTGAATGTTCCCAACACAAGGAAATGATAGCTGCTTAAGATGGTGGACAAGCTAATTACTCTGATCTGATACATTGTATGTATTGAAACAATACTATGTACTCCATAAATGTGTATAATTATTTTGTATTAATTACAGAAAATAAATAAATAATTAAAAATAATATGCATGCAGGTTGACCAAAAATAAAATACAGTGAACATTTTTTATTTCAGTCTGTTCCACTCAGCATCCTCTTTTTAATACTGTCTTATAATCTCCAGTCATCTGAATCTGTTGTGACTGTCCATCTCTCTCCTCCTGACAGACAATTGGTCATAAAATCTCATTCATATCAATCACACTTAAGGCATGACCTAACAAATGCACAGACCGATTCTGCAAAGGCTGAGTTCAAGACACTTGAGGAACTCTGTGTGTGACTATACCATTTACACATCCATGCAGCCAGACCTGGCCTTGACATTCTGAAATTAGGAATATTTTAGGAGAAACCAGCAATTCATTGCAGTTTGTTAAGGAGGCAAAGAAAATATTGATAGAGACAGCACACATTCCTGGAAGTAGGTTTTAGAAAGTGTCACTAATCTGTAAATTTTTAGATTTGTACAGTTTAGCATGAAATTAGATCCGATGCTAAATTCAGTAAATGTACTTTTGTTTGTATGCATGAGTGCCTGATTGTTGCACAATATGCTATTATATTTAGAAAAGGAAAGACATAATGTTCAGTTTAGCATTAATTTTAAATGTTTTGTGCTGGTATGCTATAAGCACATTCTTGTTCAACTTTATCAATTCTTAGTGCTATAGTTTCTTTGAGACATTATAGATGATGAGCTACTGAAATAATATTTAATTAAATCATTCCACATGTTCAAATATACCTAAAATTCTAACTCAGACCTTATAGTTACATAAAAAGCCAGTACCGCAAATTACTGATAAAATACTTTAAAAAATAAGGAGTATTTTAGCCATTTTTGCAGAAATGTCTTGCATGTTTTCCACTTATCATGGACAGTTAACGGATCCCGAGGATTTGGCTGCCCAGTTTCAATTGCCCAGATTTTTAGCATTAGCTTTGTTACCTTCAAGTTAATACAATGAATTGTGTTAACTTTTACCATGGTACTTTGAGTGACAGTTGGAAGCTAGCACAAATAAAACAGTGTCCAGAGTATCCTATACAAATCCTCCATGGGAAAACATTAGAAGTCAAAATATTCAAGGAAGATTGTCAGACACTTAAAATCCTAGAGAGTTATATCATGAGAGAAACTGGAAACAATTTAACTGTTTTTTTTTTTTACAAGTTTACCATTATTATTTATCTAAATAACATCACAAATTAATTTTCATTAATTTTTGAAATATGTAAAATATTATATATGTATAATAATATGTGTGCATGCTCATATTTTTCATATGACTTCTATTTTATTATATTATTTACATAATAATATATTATTAGCATAATATTAAACCAAACTCTTATGTGCCATGTAGACTCAGGATAAAAGACAGATAAAATAGGCTTATAAACTTGAGAAGTATGTATGTGTCCTTTTCAAAAATGTGTATCCTTCTTGTCTGATTTACTTCTTGTAAATAATTAGTAATGTGAATAAAAATTTCACCCTCTCCCACTTGTAATAGATAATTTATTTAATCTACTCTGGAGAAGGAGTTTATTTTCATAAATCGGTCTTCTTTTAGATGAGAAAGATTGAGTCCTAAGAGTTTAAATTAAAGGACCAGAATCAAATCGTATAATTTCTGACTTTAAATACAAGGGTATTTATTATATGCCAATTCATTTTATAAAATTAAATAAAAACTCTCAAAATACACAGAGTCATAGATTTCCTGGTCTTTTCATAAAAGTCTATCTTATAGAAAGACAGAAAATAGTAGATAGTATTTAACACTCGCCTGCCTTAAAAGTAGCCCTATTTGGTGATACATAATGATCTTGAGCTGTCACAGTCATTTTAGAAAGATATTTTCATTTTGTGAATATTTGAGCTTCTTCATAAGATAGATATTTCTGAAGGGAGACAAATACATTAGTGGTCTACAACATTTGCATCTCATATAATGTTTTCAACTGACAAAGCAGAAGATAAAGGATTTTGTACACTAAATGATAGGTTTACTGTGTGTTAGCAAATTATAATTTGATGCCTACTTGTTGGAAGATATCAAATATATACAGTACATTATTACCATCTGACCTGAATGACCTCCAGGTGCCTGGATGAATCATTAAAATGTTCTATAAGCGCCAATTGTTAGTGTTTTCCCAGTACATGGCTGACCTATTGGAAGGAATTCTAACCCCACAGGGTGCTGCTTTGAAATTTGGATTTGTCCAGAAAATCAGACGAAGCAAATAACTTTTAAAACACTTATTATTAAAATCACACAATTTAGCTACATGGCAATTTTCTTTTCAGAAATACCTTTATAAATTATTAATTTAGTATATAAATGGCTAGAGCATAGGCATTGGCCAAATTCATTTTGAAATTCAGAACATTCTTGAAAAAACACTGAAAATATTATAAGTTCTCCTTTATTACTTTAAAATTAATATAATTTTAATATAGATAAATTAAGAGTCTCAGAAAAATAAAATAAAAAATATAGACACACAATATAACAAATCCTGATCCAGATATAACTATCATTAATCTGTTGATGCACTCCTTTATAGCCTTTTCCTACATATGCCCAGACATACTTTTACATAATTAGAATTACATTATATGAAATAATTTTTCAAGCATTAGCACAGTGCCTATCAAGACAGGCTGTTAGAAACCACGAAAACAGCAGATAAAATCAACTTACCTTCATGATTAGATTTACTATGATTTGGGATAAATTTAAGGATAGTTCTGTTACTCATATATTATTCTCAATTGCAGAGAGAAAATGCAGGAGGTTAAGTATTTCAGAAGTATTTTTTGAATAACCAGGTACACACATATATAGATATATTTCCATTTTATGGTATAGTTTATATTTCATTCTTTGATTTTATTGAAAAATTACATAATTTACAAGTTATCCAACCATCACTACATACCTATATGCTCATAATGTCCAGAAATATGCTAAATTATCACATGCTTTTAATAATTCATGATTCATAGATATTGTAACTCATATTTACTTTGGTTTAATTTCTAGTAACAAATTTCCACACTCAAGCTCAGGATGGAATAACTTTCAATGGTCTCAGGTACTTGCTTTCCTGCTGTTTTCCACAGTATATGTATTTGGCTTCCAGTTTGTAGTTCTTTTATTCCCATTCCTAATGTGCTTTGGAGCAAAAGTCAAATAACATAATAGATTATAACCAGAATTATAATTCTTTAATGAACCATTCAAATGAGAATTTTGATAAAAATATACAACAATGTTATTGATGAAATGTATGAATTTGCCTCAAATTGTCACAACAAAGTTTAGTCCTAAGGAAAAGTAAGTACTATTTGCCTATTTACCGACCTTAGTGTTAAAGGATAGTTAAATGGAAATAACACATTTTTATGTGTATAGCAGGTGGTAACAAGGCAAGTTGCTGAATGTAACTCAGAGACAAACTATCAACATTATATGTTAACATTCAATGAAAACAGTATCTGAATCCTGCACTCTAACTTATACATGCTTTAGACAGGAACAAAAACACCATTATAAAAATTATACTCCCGGGCAGCATACATACAGGGAGTTCATGGATAATGTGTAGATATGAATACTTGTAGGACATGTTTGAGGAGAAAATATCATTGAATTCATTGACTTTGGCATCAACAGCTCAGTATCATTCATCTTATTGCATGTCAGTTATAGGTTCAGAATCCAAATACTATCTATGTAACAGATAATCCTAATATCTATGTGATAAATATTCAGGCACCCTTAAGATGAAAAAGTTGCTATTGCATTTTTTTTTTTTTTTTTTAGAAAAAGTGATGATCTAGATTCAAGTTCTTTCAGGATTTCAGTTATATTAAGTTAGAGTTTTCAAACTATGCAAAGCCTGCATGAGTAATTTTTAATGAATAAAGTGAACTAGAGGATATTTGCAGCAGCCTTTCCATGTCTGGTGCCAGGGGAGAAGCTGAAACCTGAAATATGGATTCTTAGTTGAAATCTCCTAAAGTTTAAATGTAGGGAAATTGACTATCATTCTTATAACACTGCACAAATCTAACAGCAGCCGCCAGTTAGCTACAGGTTGAAGGCCTTCATTAGGCTAATTTTAAATAGTTTAAATTATGTATTTGATTACCAGAGTCATAATAGCAACTAATTTTAGACATAGAATTAATATCAATTTTTTCATAATTCAAAACCCTGCTATTTCTTTCTTTATTACTTAAGAAGCATCCCATATTGTTTCATGACTTTAGTATCTGTTTTTCAGTATTTCCCAAACCATATTTTTACCATTTCCCATTAGCAGAGAGAAATATTCTTCATTGAAGTAGTCCTGTGGTATAGATTAGTTTAATTTCTTGTTGTGTGCCCCTTCTTACCACTAACACCTGCAAAGACTCATTCTATGACTCTCTTGGAGATTCTGTAAACCACCTCAATACCTGTTCATACATTCTTTTCTGGGGAGTGGACTGAGCTTAAAATAGTAAACAAATGTAAAAACACATTATGCTCATGAATTGGCAGAATAAACATTGTCAAAATGTCTATACTACCCAGAGGGATTTACAGATTCAACACAATCCCCATTAAAATGCCAGTGTCATTTTTTGCAGATCTAGAAAAAATAATTCTACACTTTGTATGGAACCGGAAAAGACCTTGCATAGCCAAAGCAACCTTAAGCAAGAAGAAGAAATCAGGAGTCATCAATTTAACAGACTTAAAGCTATAATACTATAGTAACTAAAACAGCATGTTACTGGCACAAGAATAGAGACATAAACCAATGGATAAGAACAGAGAACCCAGATACAAAACCATCCTCATATTGCCATTTGATCTTTGACAAAACAGACAAAACCATAGACTGGGGAAAAGAATCTCTAGTCAATAAATGGTGCTGGGAAAATTGGATAGCTACACGTCAAAGACTAAAACAGGATCCTCACCTCTCATCACTCAAAAATTAATTGAAGATGGATAACAGACTTAAACCTAAGACATGAAACTATAGGAATTCTAGAATAGAATGGTGGAAAAACTCTTATAGATATTAGCCGAGGCAAAGAATTTATGAAGAAGACCCCAAAGGCAATCAGAGCAACAACAATAATAAATGAATGGGACCCAATCAAATTAAAAAGCTTTTTCACAGCCAAGGAAACAATCAATAGAGCACACAGACAACTTACAGAATGGGAGAAAATATCTGCATGCTATACATCTGATAAATAGGTAATAACTAGAATCTATAAAGAATTCAGGCAAAACAGCCAGAAAAAAATCAAACGACTCCATTAAAAAATGGGTAAAAGACATGAACAGTAGCTTTTCAAAAGAAGAAAGACTAAGCGGTAATAAACATATGACGAAATGCTCAGTGTCTCTAATCATCAGGGAAATGCGATTCAAAACCACAATAAGATATCACCTAACTCCAGTGAGAATGGGTTTTATCAAAAAGCCCCAAAACAACAGACGCCAGCATGGATGCAGAGAGAAAGGAACACTTATACACTGTTGGTGGGACTGCAAACTAGTGCAACCTCTACGGAAAGCAGTATGGTGATAACTCAAAGAACTAAAAGTAGACGTACTGTATCGCAAGAATGGAAAAACAAGCACCTCCTGTACTCACCATCAAATTGGTTTTAACAGATCAACACTTAATTGCACATACTAATAACATTCATAGGGTGTCAGGCAGATGGGAAGGGAGAGGAGAGGATGGCTATATACGCACCTAATGGGTACGGTGTGCACCGTCTGGGGGATGGACAGGCTTGAAGCTCTGACTCCGATGGGGCAAGGACAATATACATAACCTAAACATTTGTACCCCCATAATATGCTGAAATTTAAAAAATTTAAAAAATAAAGGTAGACCTACCATTCAATTCAGCAATCCCACTATTACACATTTACCTGAAGGGAAAAAAAGTCATCTTTATAAAAAAGAGACTTGCATTAGAATGTTTATTGCAGCACAATTCACAATCACAAAGATGTGAAATCAACCCAAGTGCCCATCAATACATAAATGGATTGATAAAATGTGGTATATGTATACCATGGAGTACTACTCAGACATAAACAAAAAATGGGGAACTAATACTTTTTGTAACAATCTGGATGGAACTGGAGACCATTCTTCTAAGTGAGGTATCATAAGAATGGAAAAACAAACACCACATGTACTTACTATTAAACTGGAAGTAATCAATCAACTCAATGGAAATCAAACAGGTGGGAGGTGGAGGAGGGTTTGGATAAGTTCACAATTAGCACGTGCAGTGTACACCATCTTGGTGATGGGCACATTTATATCATTAACTGAAACTGTACAAAAACAATACATGTCACCAAAATGTTTGTACCCCTCTAATGTTCTGAAATTAAAAAATAAATAAATAAAATAAAAAATAAACAATATTAAAAAAATATGCCCATGTAATGGTGGAAATTGTAGGCACAATACACTGGAATATTACAAAAGTACAATCCTAATAAGTCATGTTACTGGTCCATAATATACTTTATAAAATTTTACAATATGGCAATATATAAGCAATATTTTTCAGTTCCTTTCCTAGTGAACTGTCAAAGTTGTGGTATGAAAAGTCAATGTCCCCCTAAAATGGAAAATTTCTGAAAATTTGTGCTATCCATCTTGTAAAGTCTGACTTTTCAGATGTTTTTCATATGGGCTATAAGGAAAGCTCACCCAATGCTATTTTAATATATTGTGTAGACCTCAGCTTATAATGTAATGGTATATCACAAATCCCCAAGTATAACTTAATTTCACTGAAAATTATACAATAGAAGTCTAAAGACATTTTTTTCCAAAATTTAAGAAATACAATTTATATCTTCACTACATTTAATGAGCTATTAAATTACTATAAAGTGTAGATAATTCAAGTACCATATTTGGCATTCAATCATTAAAGATATAGACAACACATGAACTTTGCTAGCTATTGTGGCTGGGTAAAATTATAATGGAATCTCTCCATCACAGAGGATGGAGTATTCCCCTGTACCTGCAAAATAAAGCAAGGTGTTCAGAGTTGCTTAAGATAGTATAATTTATATTGCCCTCCAACTATGATGCTCAAAGAGTAAACAAGGGACTGAACTTATGCTTTCTTTATACAATTTGATTTGCTTTTTTCAGTGTACCCATCAACTTGTGAAATAAGAGAGCATCATTGTCTTTGTATTTGAGCAAATGAAACAAGTACAGGTTAAATAATTTTTTGAGGATCATACTTTTAAATGAGAGAGTTGATGTCCAACCTAGAATTTAGTGACCCCCAAAACCTATGCCTTTAACATACTAAACATCAGTGAAAACAATGTATGTAGCCCTTGAAATGTGAAAATAATGCTTGCATTATTTCAAAAGTAAATTTATAAATGAATAATGTCTCTTTGTTAAATCTTTTGAAATGAGTTGTTCTCAAAGAAGATATTGTTCAAAAAGTGATAGAGAATTGGTGCTTAGTTTGGTTTGCTGAACTAAAATAGTGTAATTGAAAATGGTCATAACTCAAAGAAATACTACAGAATTTTTTTTTCTTTTTATTTTTTATTTTCTTTTTTTTCTTTTTTTTTTTTTTTTTTTTACTCAGCCAACATCATACTGATGCTACAGAATTTTAATAGTAATTTTTTTGTATAGGGATAACAGGATAACAGAATCAGCATGGAAAATATTTTTAAAATATTTGCTAAAGTCTTATGTCTCGAAAGGATGACAGATGAGAGATAATAGATCAACCTACCCAATGATACCTATAGACAGACAGATATATTAATAGCTAGATAGGGAGATGGACAAATAGAAATATAGACAGCGAGTGTAAGAGAGAAACGGAGAGAGAGAGAGAGAATGAGAGACCTTGTGAGTGTGTGTGTGTGTGTTATGCCTGCTATTAGGGAAATATTATTTAAGGTGCAGATTGGAGTGGCTTGGAAGTAAAGGATTAGAAAGTGGGGTGCATCCATATCATTTTGTGGATCAATAATTTGTTCCTTTGGTTTCAGGACAGAATATCATTGAATGAGTGTATCATAGTTTATACATTCACCTATAGAAAGAAATCTTATGTTTCTAGGTGATGATGAAATAGCTATAAACATACATAGGACTTTGTGTGAATGTAAGTTTTTCATTGACTTTAGGATACTTAGAGGTAGAGTTGCTGAGTCAAATGGTAAAGATATGTTTAACTTTAAAATCAATTGTCAGACTATTTTTCACAGTAGCTGCACCATTTTGCATTCCCCCAGCAATGCATGAGGATTTCTATTGCCCTGTCCCTCATCCTTTGCTACTGTCTTTTTGTTTGTTTGTGTGTTTGTTTGTTTTAGCTACTTGAATAAATATGTAGTGGTACGAGACTATGGTTTTAATTTACATTTTCCTGATGAATAATGATGTTCAACAACTTTTTATGTGCTTAGTTGCTGTTAATCATATATCTTATTTGTGGAATGTTGCTTTTTTTGCCATTTTTAAAATTGGATTGTACTTTAATTTTTGAGTTTTAAGGTTTTAAAATATTAGAAACTTAAAGGCTTAATGTTTAATTTGTAAAATAAGAATATAAGTAGAAGGTACATAAATCAAGAGATAAATAACTTACTGCAGGTAAAACACTTTGCACATAATAGATAGTCTATATTATCTATTGCTATTGATGTTCCATCCAGGGAAACATGATGTGACTCCATATTTATTCAGTTTTTTTGAGAGGCAAAATTCTGTTTGTACTAGATGCACAGGAATAAGATTTGTGAAATCTATGTTTCAAATGGTTATTCATAAATTATGAGATTTTCCTTAAGGAAAACCAACTCTTAAAGTATTATAAATACATATAGTCATCTGCTCTTCAATAAAACCCAAAAATGTAAAAACATATTATTGGAGATTAAGGAACTCAAAATGTGATGTTAATATTAGAGGGCCAGGGCTATAATTTTTCTTTAAGTATCAGAAAAGATATTAAAAATAACCACTTTCTTATAATTAGACATACATTTTGCTTATTCATTATCCACCTGAGTAAAAAGAAATATGTTATAGCTGAAATTATAAAGACAACTGTACTTTTACCCTTGAAGAGCTGTTCCCTTAATATATTGTTCACTTTGGCTCAAAACTAAAACTTTTATAATAAGAGACTTTCATTTCTCTATTTGACTGTGTCCTATCAATGGGAAAATGGGCAATTTGTTTCTTATGTGAGCATGATGATCTATATTTAGTACCCTGCTTTCTGCCCTGTGGAGATGAACACATTTTGTGACTTAAGAATGATGGAGACTCCTTAAGCAGTGACCCACATTAGCACTTGTTTCTTTTGCCTCCACAACAGTCTACGAAAAATAGAATGGAATTGAATTGTCATACTTAACTTCAGAGTATAATCTATAGGATTATTACCAAAAGATCTGGGCCATTTATCTTCAGATAGTGTTCTCTATCAATCTGTAGTACATTAACTCTCATTCTATAGTGGAAATGTATTTATTAAAATGCATTAGACATAAAATTGTGTGAGATTTTGAGTCATTTATATCTAGATAGAGGATTAAAAATGTATTCCCAAATACTGCTAAGACACTGAAATTTCAAATAAGAGAACAAAGTTATTCAAACTCTATATCATGAATTAAGGTTCTAGGTCCTAATTTAAACTGGTGAAATAATGCACATAAAAATCTTGAGAGTTCACAGAAGGTAATTCACTATGCTTTACTTCAGTTATGCTTTATTATTTTCCTTATTCATTCTCAAATCCCTGCGTTCATGCCAAAATTCTTTTATTCATTTATATTAAAATGCTTATAATGGACCTATTAAGAGGAAGATTTTTTATCGAAAAGTGTAGTAGATTAAATGATTATAGTGAAGCAGAAAAAAATTTTAGTTAAGAAAATTAAACATAACATTTTTTTAATTAATAGTTTTGCTGAAAATTTTTTGATAGCTAAACTTACATTTTTAGGAATACGTATGTTTTGTGCATAGTATCCTCTGACAGAGATGTTTTTTTAAAGATCAAGGGATATTTAGAGTAAGTTGTCCCAGGGATACTAATTATCAAACAGAATATAACTATGAATAGATTCAGTATATCAAATATACTTTAATAATTATTTTAGTTGGCTGTAGAAAGTAGAGTTACCAGAACGAGAGCCATTTTGACTTTGGGGAAGGCTTTAGAAATATCAAACTACATTTCCTATCATCAAAGATTTATGCATAAGAGATTTGTATTCATTTTGTTTTAATTAGAGGAAACAACTTGTCCGTGGGGTATTTAAACTTAGAATGAGTCTGACATTACAACACAGTCTATACCCTCTGAAGAAAAACTAAAAACTAAAAATAAAGGATTTTCACTTTAAGACTGCAAATCACAAAACAGAACACACCAATTTACTTTGGGATATCAGTGGTATATTTATATCTTCAGGGCTTATGATACTATACCATTTTGTATTCTAAGAAAAAAAGATTTTTGTTCAAAAGTTCACATTTGTGCCATCTTTGCCATTTTTCTCTAAATCTATAGGTCTAAAATTCTCCTAAAACAATAAAAAATTTACTAAAAAAACTTTGCAAATGTTGTCTGCTGAAAGGAGCTGCTACAGGGACCACACTGAGATGTGGAGCATTATTCTGAATGTTAAATGATGAGACAAAAATATGAACAATTTTATGTCAATAAATTATGAAACAGATGAAATAGCAAAACTCTTGGAATATAAAACCTACTAAATCATAAAAGAAAGGCATAACCTGAATAGCTCTGTAACTACTAAATAAATGGAATTTGTGATTCAAGCATTCCCCACAAAAATTGCAGATCCATGTGGTAAATTCTACTAAATATTTTTATAAAGAAATAATGCCAATCTTGTACAAAATTTTCCAAAAAATTTGAGAGATTGGATTGCTTCCCAATGCATTCCATGAAGTTATAATACTGATACCAAAATTAAAGAAAGATACTATAAAGAAAAAGTAATATCCTTCATGAACATACATGTGAACACTTTAAATAAACCTTTAGTAATTAGATCTACAACAAAAAAGAATAAAATACACAATGATCAAGTGAGGTTTATCCCAGTTTCACAAATGTGGAATAATTTTTGAAAATCAACGTAATTCATCATATTAAAACACTAAAAGAAAAACCATGTGACCATCTATACAGATAGAGGGAAAAAAATATTTGACAAAAGCCCATCCTCATTTTGGATTTAAAAAAATCTCACCCAACTGGCAGTAGAAAATATAGCCTCAACATGGTAGAGGGAATCTTTGAAAAGTCTTCTTAATGGGTACAATGTATGTTATCCAGATGATGGATACACTACAAGCCATGTAACAGAATTGTGCTTCATAAATTTATACAAATAAATAAGAAGAAAAGCAAAATCTATAGCTCAACTGATATTTAATGGTGTAAGATTGGATTATTTCACCCTAGGATCAGAAACAAAACATCTGCTCTCACCACTTCTATTCAACACTGTACTGGAGATTATAGCCAGTTCAATAAGTCAAGAAAAGAAAATTTAAACTTGCTTGCCTGGGAAACATTTATATCCTTCACCTAACTTCCTGTCTGAACCCTGCTTTTGATAATTTGCTCAATCCTTTCCCATACAGCCATGTTTCTGGGAATGGCTTCTATCCACCTTCATTTCCAGAGAAGAACTTTGATCCAAGGTAGTCCCATGATTCTTGCCAGTTATTGTGGGTTCATAAATAGACAGGTAATCAAATTTGGGGAAATAGATCACCAGGGGATTCCTATCAAGAAGTTCCTAGAAGAAAAAGGAGGTTTTCTTTCTTTAAAGAATCCACAGTAGGAAGAATCTTCTTACTATGCCCGGCATGCCTGAATTAACTGCAGTCATCCTGTCTCATGCTTAGAAATCACCACTGACACCGAGAGAAGTAGATGAGATTTACATCTCAATTTGAGGTTGGTAAATGTAACTACATTCTGAGCCATGAATCATAAGGAAATGTGTTCCATGAATTTTTCTGGAAAATTTGCTGCCTCCAAAGAAAGAATCATAGAAAGTGAAAGTTTATTATGTTTTTTTTATTGCTGTCTAGATATCGTCATATTTAGATGATTCCTGGAAATTTAATTTTTTTGTACATTCTCAGAATTCTGGCAACATACAAATGTATTCAACACTGAAAGTCATAGAGAATGGGAAAAATGAGTCTGAGTCTGGGTCAAAAGGCATTGTTTTTGAATAAATGCATCCTTAATATTAAGATACTCCAGCATTTAAAAAATGCTTTTGAAATTAATTGAATTAACTTGGGGTTATGCTTGAGATTAGAGTTTATCAAGAACTATAGGACAATAATTTGTTTATATAGATTTATCTAAATTGTGTTTAATGTATAAAACTAAATGTGCATAACATTAATAATTGTTTTGGGGGTGGTGGAAGAATAGATAAATTTTTTCAAATCTTTTCAAGATTCTATGCTTTCATTTTTTACAATGAGAAAATATTATTTTCATTAGAGAAAACAACACACATACTCTTCTTATGAGTCATAGCAGTAAGACAAAAAAAGCTATAAGAACTAGACTTTTTGCCATTGTACTTTGGAATACAATTAAGCATTGTTGTTATTTGAGATTTGCAAGGTTAAAAAAATGACAGATTAAAAAGTATTTCTTCTTTTTAGCCTCACCTCTAATATTTAAATTTTCCTTTTAAATGAAATATAACTCTATGTTTTTCATGTTCTTATGAGATATTGTTCTGATGAATCACAAACTTCTAGTCATTGTGACAAAAATTCATTTACTAATTAAATACATAGTCATAAGAATATATAAAGTTAAAGTGAGAGTTAGAATATTTGCACATTTTTAATGTTAGTTACCTTTAGATCACTGTATCATCAAATAATGGAAACTACACAATCTTACTAGCATATTTATGACTAAATAGTATTTTAGGCAGTTTAATAAGCCAACATCATGCTTACTCAATTCAAATTCCCAAGGAGAGTTTGTTTGTTTATATTTTAATTTTATTTTAGCTTATAAATTAATATAATGAAGTATTCATGCCCTACGTGAGTAAGTCTCCTGGGGAGCTCTTCTCACTTATCATGGCTGGTGTCAGTATTTTGCACTCAGTCAAGATTTCAGTTTCAAAACTTCTTTTGATAAACGCTTTGCATAACTCCATTGAATTAAAGCACATTAGGAAAACATGGACCAAGTTAGATTTGACTCGTCTGCCTGGCACTTAAAACCAATCCAAAGGGAATGCAAAACCCCCTGCATATGGCTCAAGTACAGTTACAAACCAAGGTTGCATGTAAATGAGAATGCAGAGGCAGCATCGCCATCTGTCCACAAAGTCCTTCCTGATTTACTTGTCGAAATTGTTATAGGCTTAGTTAAAGCAAGCAGTACCATGGGGAAAAGTGAGGAAGACAGCTGCCTCCTCTCTGTAACAGAACAAGGCAACAGTCACTAATAGGAGTTGGGATCTGTCTAACCTAACCACAGAAACCTCAAATGGTTTCTCAGCAGTCTATCCATCTATCACACAGCCGAATCCTTAAAATTTTCTATGCATGAATAATGACTAGTCCTTTTACTCTATTCAAATGAGATTTCTTGCCTTTTATAGATCATAGGCAACTTTAATTACAAAAAAAAGGAGAAAAACAAACAATGCTTCCAGTGCAATTGGCTTTAGATTTCAACAGTAATATATTATATAGTGCACAGCGGTGAAGATTTTATGTAAAGGTATATGAAATGCCCTATTTCTATCACAGAGATTAGAGTCACTTCAAATTTAGTGTAACTTAGAGTATATATGTGTAATAACTTAAACCAATTTAAATACTCAAAGGTTGAAGAAGTGAAGTCATTGCCTCAACCATAGTTATTGGTTTCATATATTCTTAGTCATATTAAAATACTTTTTTCATGTAAATATAAAGAATTGCGGTGCCTTTTTCTGACTCTGGCTACTGGTTTTACCAACTGCATGGGAACTAATTGAGAAATGTAACTCTCCCTGTTGAGAAAAACTTCTGTTTAATGGCAAATAACCATTCTTTCAACCATTCTTTTCAACAATTTTCATTGATTACATTACTTAAAAACATACAGGTACCAAATTTGTTTCTTTTAATACCAGCTGTCAACCCAAATGAAAGCATCCCAAGAAGAAAATGGGCTGTCAGTTAGTGTTTGTCTTCAGGGAAATTACTTCACAAAAGTCACCTCATCTGTAAAATGGAGAATAAGGACCAATCTTGCAATGTTATTGTTAGTGTTAAACAAAGGACAGCACAGTTTTTTGGCATATAGGAATTTGTCAGTTAATGGCATTGCCACTCATTCATCAAACAAATTTTTACTGAGTTCTTGCTATGGGCTATGTACTGTTATCTTGTGAGCATTTAATATTATTAACAAGTATATCCACCTGTTGGCCATTTTTATAGTATTATAAAACAATTTATTTGCTGAATAAAAGTCCAAAATATGCCATAATCAGAATGAAACATATCATGGATTTTTAAAGGGTAATGAGTCTAGTATATAAAATACAGATGATCCATGCAATCTATATTAATCTCTTACAGATGATCCATGCAATCTATATTAATCTCTGTCCCAATTTTCTTTTTTTTTTTTTTTTTTTATAATTTAACATTACTGTATTTCCTTACAAGAGGAACGTTTTGACAAATTTTACAGGTGTCAATCAACCCTTGTTCAAATTGGGCACACATAAAATCTAGCATCATGGGAGTTTTATTTGGAAGTGAATTTTTAACTATCAATACAAATGCCAAGATACTACACAAAACATCCACAGGAACTTTTTCATCTTTTTTTTTT
>CM052439.1:165091454-165157169 GCA_028533085.1 Varecia variegata
GTGTATATCTACATGATGAGAGCGAAGCGAACTGTCAGTGGAATGGACATACTTGAAGATCTGACTCGGGGTGTTGGGGGTGGGGGAGGGGACGGGTGTTTACCTACATGATGAGTGCGATGTGCACTGTTGGGGGAATGGACACCCTTGAGGCTCAGTCTCGGGGGGTTGGGAGGGACATGGGCAATATACTTAACCAAAACGGTTGTACCCCCATAATAAGCTATAATAAATAAAAAAAAAAAAAGGAAAAGAAAAAAAAATAAATTCTTCCTTTTCAAAAAAAAAAAAAATCATCTAAAACTAATCTAATAATATCATTTGCATATATCTAAATTTGCATGTGTTAAAATTTAAATGTAGGTATAAAACCTTTACACCTTCTCGGAGATTATCACAATGCCTTATAGCACATTATAGAACAGAAATAATTATTTGATTCAATAAAATAGATTCAATAGATAAAATCAAGTTATCTACCCTGTTAATGATCAGATTACCTAAAATATTGGTAGCACACATGTATCTTTTTTTTCATCCTGACAATATTAGATTTCATATATAAAATTTTCAGGGCAAAAAAGAATATCATAAAAACTAAGTTAGAGACAGCAGAGGTAGAAGGACTCTGTGAAAGTGCTTCTATTTTAAGATTTCAGAGGGTCTACATTAACTCTACCTGTCTTGTTTTTCAGGGATCTAGTGTCTCAAGAGATGTCATCGTAAGTCTTTTTGGTCATAGCAAGAAACATAAGAATTTTAAATTTAGGATCTCGTATCTACAGTGTAGAAGCCTGCAAAACAGACTTTTGATAACTTTTATAATAACATCAAAACAACATCAAAACTTTTATAATAACATCAAAAACTAGTTTAACTGCTAGTATTTCGTGGAAAAAGAAAAAGAAACATGTCCTTATGGTCAGTGTGTATGTATGTATGTATGTATTATATGTGTATGTACATGTGTTTGTAATATATATATAATTATTTCATGGAGTTTACCTTGAGAATGCATAGTACTATGTATAATCATCAATTTGTGATTGTGATCAGTAGTAAATTAGAAATGAAGCTGTTGGATTATGAAAAAGGAACACTCGTTTATAGAGGAAACCAGTGATGACAGAGCAGGGAACAGTTAAATACCCTGATGGGACTAAATACCAATGCTAGAGCAGGAGACTCTTTCTGCACTTTTGGTAGTTTGTTATCATTAAGCAAATATTGTTCCAGGATTCAGTTTCTTGGGTCATTTATCATCATCATCTGAAGTAGATTATGGCTAATGATGGGTAAATATGCAACAGTGATTTGGATTTGTGAGGATGTTTATTTGTCTGTTGAACATGAAGTTTTGATAATATAGTCATTTTTCAACCTCTCCCAAGTTGCAGTGATTTATATCTATGTATATTTTTTAAAAGTGGAAATTAATTTTATTCCATCAATTTTCTTTTCCATGGAATAATTTAGGATACAAGGATGTTTGTTTAAAATATAAGAATAAAATTAACTCACAGCAAAGTAATTTAGGCATTCACCTGGATTTTATTTTTCTATAAAGAGAGAAATTTTAAGTGGACATAAATTCTTAATTTTGCATTACAATTAATATAACCATCCAAATATTTATTGCATTTTCTTCCAACCCATATAAATCTGTCATTTAAAACATATATTATTTTTACTTATTTTTTTACACATATGAGCTGATATTCTTTGGTTTTCTTTTTCCCCCCCCTCTATTTTTTTTTATTTCATCATTTTATGGGGGTACAAATGTGTAGGTTACATATATTGCCTTTGCCCACCCGATTCAGAGCTACATTGTTTTCCAGATTAAGTAAATATTTCAACTAGGGGATTAAATATTTTTGAATTGGGAGTGTGGCTAGCTCTTGTTTTTAGAGCATAAAGATAAAGATAGTGAACTGAATCTTGGGTTGGTACTACAAGGACTGTGTAACAAACTTCCAGGCTATGAGTTCTAAGTCTTGGCCCTGTCCTAAAAGGCAGAGGAAATTTTGAAACATCTTACATTTTTAACATTTACATCACCTGCTGCCAAAACAGGCCTAGTAGTTAAAAGCAAGTAGAGTCAAACCAGGCAGCTTTGGGGAGTGGAACAGAAAGGATGTGCTTGAGAAATAAAGTGAAACCCCTCAAGAAATTCTATAGGGGAGAGCAGTCTTAATCTAGATAATCCTCCATCTTGCCATTTTGGCCATAGCCTTTTAAAAGAGTCAGTTTTACATGGCTTTCTGGTTTGTAAACAAAAATGCTTCCATGTGGTTGAAAGTTTGGAAGGAGATTCACTAATATCTGAGGAAAAGATGGAGAGAAGGGAATTTTTACTTTTTCCTTTACATATTTCTATAATATTTAAACTGTTTTTACTATAAGTATGAATCAAATTGCAAAATAAAGAAAAATGGGAGTCTGGGAAAAGACAATCAATGCACAATAAATAGGAAAAGAAAATGGATATTTATATTTTCCATTATACTGTTTTTAAATCTACTATGTCTAGAATTTTATATCATGGGCCACATTATATATACTTTATAAGTAAAGTAAATTTTCTAAATAGAAATTCGAGAAAAGGTACCTTTTGTGTTTTGAAAAAGAGATTTTAACTACCTCTAGCCCTGGTATCTCTGTAACTGAATTGGCCTAATTTTAATTCGATTATGTCTTTATGAATAAATAAACCAAAACTTTTATCACCACTAAAAAAAAAGAAAACAAAAACAAAGATACAGAAAACTTAACAAAGTATACCTATCAAAGCAAAAAGAATATGTAATATTCATGAAAAGAAGCAGATACAGATTTTATATCCACTTTTATAAGGATACTATATATTATTGTTTCTACTTTACCAGTGTAGTGTTTTAGGTTCATAGAAGATGATAAAATTATCAAGGATTAATTAAATAGATGCCAATATAGTATTGTTCAGATCATACCTAGTGCTTCTGTAATAGTTTATTGCCATAATTGTTTATCACAAATATATGCAAAATATGTTGTCTTCAATATTAGGGGCTCAAAATATTTCCATTTAAGAAAACTATGACTATATTTTGCCCACAAAGATGAATGTTTTATAAGAAGAAAATAGTTGCCTTTACACACAGGATTTCTGTTCTAGATTACAAGCCCTAGACTTTGAAGAAACCTATGAGGTAATATTTCATAATCTAACTTTCACTAGAGTAGGTCACAATTCTATTTCCGGCCAACTGCTGGTTGAGGATTTTCAGACATGAGGAAGCCCATTTTCATTTAAAGTATTCTAAGTACCATTGGACTGTGCATCATATCCAATTTCCAGAAACTTCATGTTCACTACTATTCTGGTCACCTCTCTCAGGTTGAATTCTGAATGACGTTGAAGTGTTGCTTAGCATTTAGAAATATGAAATGCATTTCTCCTATTATCTTCCTTAGTTTCAGATACTAGGCCTTTAGTAATATAGCTGAAATCTCATCACTTTTTTCTAAAGTCACCTGAAATGCTGCTGATAAATGTACCTATATTCTGGAATCATAAATCTGTTGTGAATTATATTCAATACTCTTATGGTATAATTTCACATTGCATTTCCTTAAGTACTGATTCCCTTTAGCTGCAATCTCCAAATACAGCCACTCTGAGGGTTAGAGCTTTGAAATATGAATGGGGTCAGGGGTGGATGCCAACATTCAGTCTGTAACAGATGACTTGACAGTACTTCAGGCTGTAGGCTGATAATCTGAGGTAGAGTAGTGTTGGATAATCTAGGAGAATGGACAACACAAGCTTAGGATCTTGAGCTTTGCTTTCTTTTCTTGGACCCTGCATCAAGGTCTACTTCATTAATCCAGGGGTTGGTTTATTCCACTATGTTGCCCTTCATTTTGTATGTGCAATTTATTTTCATAAAATTGAAAACATGTATTAATACTAAGCTATTCCAAGTACATTTTCCAGAAATACTTAAAAACATCTACCACCAATTAATTATTAAAAAGACTTATATTACAACACTACATGTATCTAAATTATAAGAATGTTTATCATAAAAATAATTGTTAGTACAGCATTGAAAGACCTTCGCCAAATATTTGATTAACACATACAATTTGGAGAATTTTCTTCATGTTTTTAAAAGTAATATACTTTTATTACTCTGGTAACTGTTGAAATTAAGCCATGAAAATCTTTCATAAACATCTAAAATTTAAAAACAAAATAATAACAAGAAAATAAAAATTGCTATACTCTGCCATCTGTTTACATATCTGTTTAATGTGCCAAATCATAATCTGTAGACAGATACTGTTTTTGAAGCTACATAATTAAACTTTAAAACAAAAAGATTTCATTTATAAACTACTAATGCTGACTTAGATGTTATAGGCAGTAAAAATTTGGATGTTGGGAAGAAGGAAAGAATGGTGTAGAAAAAATATATCACATATAGACAGACATCTAAGAAAAGTGCTTCATAATTTTCTAACCTTAACATAAAGCACCATTTTACTTGTCATCTCAATGCCAATTTCTCAATTGATCTTAGTAATCTTATAAGCATAAATAATCCATTTCAGAAATTATTTGATGAACTATAATATTTTATTAGTTGTGTAAAGAACTAACTAACTTTTACGTATTTACAAAGATGTAGAAATGTATCCATAACACTTACATATAAAATGCATTGGGACAAAGAAGTCAAACAAAAGATGCATAACCAGTGTCCTCGTCCCTATTCGGTTTTAATTGTGAATGTCTTGAGAATAGATATTTTGTACTTTCCCTTTAAATTTCTATTTCTTGAAGCTCCTCTCCTGGCTGCACTTATTCTTTTTCCAGTTTCAATAGCCTAATTATGGATTACCTTAACAAAAAATGTGTGATATTCAGGGAGGAAGAAATCTTTAAGCATAGAGGTCAATGGCTGTGTTGAAGTCAGCCAGAACGGTGTGGCTCACAATAATATAGCTCTATTTCATGGAACATTTATTATTACAACAACTAAATAAGGCATTGCATCAGCTTGGCAAAGGTGATAGAATGCCTCCTGTAAATATTAATAACCTCACAGTCTTCATCTTGCAAATACATTTCCCCTGATAGATTTGAATTCATCAAAAATATTTTTAGAATTGGTACCTCATGGCAGAAAGCATATATTTAATATAGTTTCTGAGTGCAAGTATTATAAAAGCATTTTCAGATGCCTAAACATTTTATAAGACATGTCTCAAGATACTACATATCAGTCTGAGTTTCTACAAAGTGTTTCCCTTGCGTGTGTGTGTAAATGTCTGAATTTAAAGATGCTTTCTCATGAGAGCATGTGCGTTGATGAGTTTGTGGCTAAGACTTCATTTGTGTTTATTTTCTTTCATCACTTTCTATTGGATAAAACAAAAGGCAGAGTACTGATACCCCACAAATTCCTGGGAATGTAACACAGCCTGAGCATATGCTATTACTGAAGTCACAAATAGTGAAACTGAAGTCTTCGTGGATTATTTTCCAATACAATTTGTATGGTGTTTTTCTGATGCAGAGAATTATATATCAATTTCTTCAGGGAGCTTTTATTATATCCATATGCATTTACTACATATTTGTAGACATATGAGGGCTGTCTGGAAAGTATCCCGCCACTGTTAATATAACAAGAACAGAATTACGTGGCTGGATACTTCCCAGAGAGCCTTCTTGTATGTATAAATACACACATACATATCACCTGGCATACATATAGATATAGATAATATCGATATAGATTTAAATGTAATTATATACGTAGATAGAGACAGAGAGAGACTACAGGAAATAAAGGTATTTGTCTCATTTCATAGCCCCAAACCAATAGTATAGAAAGAACATACATTTATTAATATTCTATATATAATATAAACTACATAAAATTTATGCTTATCTACAAGTTATTTGAGCATTATGAGCAGGAAATATTGCCTGTAAATTTTTATTTTAAAAATGAATTGGGATTATTTTAATATATATTACGATTTTTCTAAAACATAGTTTATGAATGTTTGAAATGATTGTGCATTTTTGTTTATATATCTTGTGTTCCATTTGTCATTTGTATATTCTATTACTTTTCTTTTTCATTCTTTCTTTTTTTAGCCAGTCGATCTGTTCTTAAGAAAATTTGCTGTTAGTTTCATACAATTGTAAAAATTTATAAACTTCTTAATGTTTTTTGTTTCTTGAAATTTTTTCTTTCTAAAATATTTATTTTGCAGTTATTAGCTGTATTATTAGTAGCAGACTAGTCTAGAATTATTGTAGTCTCCAAAGGGACTGTAATATCATTAAAAATAAAATATTTTTCTTGCTAGTTTATTTTTTTTTACATTTTATATGTTTGAAAATATTTTTATCCTTTCATAGTTGACCATAACTTTGTCTGAGTTGATGATTCTATATATAAAATTATAATCCTATCATATACTTTGAAAAATTAAATTCATTTTCTTCTCATATCCAGTGTTGCTGATTAAAAATATGATGGTGATATTTTTATTATTAATTGCCAGTGGTTGATGATTTCTGTGGATTTCCAGAAGCTGTTGGGGTCTCTTCTCTTTGCCATTACCAAAAATCTGAAGTTTCACAAGCTACATTATTTCTAACATAGGTTTTTGTTTCTTAATTTATTGTGTTGGGCATTCAATGTGACCATAAAATACAAATATCAGATTAATAAATAAATTGAAAAAAAGAACTGATAAACAAACAAAAAAAATTATTGGCAGAGATACATGTCCAACACTGAAAAAAGTAGGCAATTTTAGAAGTATTTATTGTTTTTAGATGTGATAACTGGCAAATTGACTTCTAATTAGTGGTAACAAAAAAAACTTTATATGTAAGCAAGACTTGCTATACTATTGTTGCTTCCTATGCTAATAGGAAGAAACAATCAAGATCATTATCATATTAACTAATAGCCCAGTATAAGAAAAAATGTTTGGGTCAAATACTGTTATTTTAATGTTTGCTTCAAACTTCCACTTACTCTTTCTATGAACACCTCAGACATAGCTGCATCATCTGGACAAAATCCATAAAAACTGTCCTGTCTGCATTCTCTCCATCCTCACTTCAATGTGCTTTCCTGTAGTAGTCAATGTTCTTTCGAGAAAAATTTTCTGAGTGCGTTACACTCTTGCTTGAAACCATTGAAGAGCTGTTGCTGACTCAGAGATGGAAGGGGACATTTTACAAGGAATGTAGATGGCTTCTGGAAGCTTAGAGTGGCCTCTAACTAATCGTCAAGAAACACATGCTTAAATCCTATGGCTGCAAGAAACTCAGTTCTACCAAAAACAAGAATGAGTTTGAAGAGGAATTTTTCCTAGAGTCTTTGACAAGAACTTGGTTGGTTTGGCAAACACCTTGATTCTAGCCTTGTGATATCTGAATAGAGAACCCATTCGCCCCATGCTGGCCTTCTGACTTCAAGAACTATGAACCAGTATATCGGCATTGTTTTTTTTTTACATTACCAAATTTGTGATGATTTATTACACAACAATAGAAAAAATAATACACTCTGATAAGGAAGTTGAGTTAAAAAGAAAAATAATTTTGAATTCCTGGGTGAATGGTAGACATTTAGAACATACTTTATTTCGTAAAAGTGACATATTGAAGACTGCAGAAGTTTTTTATTAGTAATAGGTGATCTAAGAAAGGATTATCAAAATGAATTTTAGAACTACTTTTTATTTTTAATGTGTTTGTATAGGGGGTAAAAAATAGTTTAATTTTTGTTAACCTTCACATGAACTGCAGCTTTTCTTAAGTTATGAATATGGTCAACAAACCCCAGAAATATTAACAGCATCTATTAATTAATCAAATTATCTATGCTTTATATGTCTAGCAATATCATCCAAACACAGAATTACTTTAACATTTTGTAGTTATTAGACCTAACAATAGACTTTTTTATTATGTATGTATTATTACAGCACACATTTTTTTTATTTTCTTATATTATTATTAACTAGCTATATTGGATAGCTGTATTTTACTACTATTGGTTTTCTTTGAATTCTTATGAATTTTACATTATATATTTTAAAACATTTTTCTGAGAAAGGGCCATAGCTTTAGCTGGCTGCCATAGCCCCAAATATTAGGAATCTTTGTTCTAAAAACCCAAGCACTTAGATACTTTAGTTCTGAAAACATCAATGACAGCTGAGTGTTTTTCTGGAGCAATCAAAGCAAAAGCAGCTTGCCCCTTTAAAGTGTGGTATGCTGTTAAGTCTATTGCTTTGTACAGCTTTTACCATATAGTTAAGTTTGGGGTATTCTTTCTGACATTAAAAACACTTGCACTTTTTACCTGCTTCTAAATTTATCTTTCTCTCAATAACTCTTATGATAGTACTTTAATGGAGTTTGTGACAATAGCACTTGCTGGGTCCTTAGATTTTATAACCCTAGAGCTGGTGCTGATATGTATCTACTTCTAGGGTCTCCTACATCTGGATCTTAGAAATGAAATGAAGTACACTTTTATAAGAGTAAAAATGAAATAAATTTACACCAAAGATATTGAAAGCTCTTATTAGCTGGGATAACATTATACAAATGATTTTCTTCTTTGTTTCAGTGAGTTATTAATAGAACAGGACAGGTAGAGATGATCTGTTGGAAAGAAGAGGTGTGGGGATATAAAACACATGTATGTCTCCCCCAAACCTTGGGCAACCACAATTCTACTCTCTGCTTCTCTTAGTTTGACTTTTTTATATTGCAAATGTCAGTGAGATCATGTGGGTATTTGTCTTTTTGTGTCTAGCTTATTTCACTCTGTTTAATGTCTTCCAGGTTCATCTGCATTGTTGCAAATGGCAAAATTTCCTTCCTTTTGTTTTTTGTTCTTTGTTAAGCCTGAATAGTATTCCATTATGTATTATATACAGACCACCTTTATGTAATCCATTCACCCATTGATGGACACCTAGGTTGATTCCATATTTTAGTAAAAATATTTTAGCTATTGTGAATAAAATGCACATGTAGGGCAAAATTTAGAAAGATGATTATTAAGCACCCAACAGGGCTGACTGGATTCTGCCCAATTAGCCTTCCTTCTTATCTCATGGGTTAGTTTTGTTGCATCACCAATAAAATCTATTTTTTTACTACAAGTAAAACTTCATAGAATTCAGGGCACAATTTTTTGTAGTGATTTATGGCTTAGGCTATTTTGAGAACCATGTAGAAATGACATTTCTGCAGAGGTATAATGCACTTATACTTTTAGTTCCAAATATCTGAAATATAATTATGAATCATAGATGTGCATTATTCATAATAGTCTCAGGAATAAATACTATTAAAACTGAAATTAGACAACAACAACAAAAAGATGCTGCCTCCAAATATAGGGCATTTACCTTCATTGAGGATATTAGAAAGTAATGAATAAAACAGAAGGATGTTTATAGAAGGGAATTCACTCTCACAACTTAATTACTGATATATTAAAATGCTTTTTTCACTATGGATTTCCCTTTTTTAAAAATATTTTTAATTATTATGGATACATAATAATTGTATATCTTTGGAGGACATGTAATGTTTTGATACAGGCATATAATGTCAATCAAATCAGGATAACTGGAGAGTCCATTACCGCAGGCATTTAATATTTCTTTGTGTTAGGAACATTCCAAGTCTACTGTTTTAACTATTTTAAAGTATACTCTAACTTATTGTTGATTATAGTTACTTTTTTGTGCTTTCAAATATTGTTCATTCTCTCTCTCTAACTATATTTTTGCACCCATTAAACATCCTCACTTTATTCTCCCCTCCTCTCTACTTTTCCCAGCCTCTGGTAACTGTCATTCTACTCTGTCTCCATGAGATCAATTGTTTTAAATATTTTATTCTATACACAGATGTTTTCTTAGATATTTCTAAAAATTAAGGACTGTTTTTACCTAAATATAATTCAATTATCTCACCTAACAAATTGCCAATTAGTGTCTTAATATAATCTACTATCTGTTCTATACTCATCTACCTGATTTTTCAAAAATTAATTTTATATGTGGATTATTTGATTTAAGAATCAAAACAGAGTCTAAAATCTTAGTACCCCTCAAGTGGTAATTATGATTAGTATGTATTTCTTATTTAGTTTTCTTATTTGTTTTCATGCCATTATTTTGTGGAAATAAACTTTGTCAGATTTTATGGAACATGCCTTATCTCCTAGATTTATCTGGGTGATTCCTACTAATGTTATTTCACATATTTCTCTATCCCCTGCATGTCCTGTAAGCTAGAAGCTAGAGGTGAAGATTGATTAAATCCAACCAGTGATCCTGACATGGTCTTCCCATTATAAATCTTCCATCCGTATTCTCCCCTCTACATTTAGTATTCACTGACACTTGACTTACCCCAAAATAGAATCCCTAGAGGACACATGGAATAATGGCTAATATTTATTTTCCCATTTTGTTAACTTTCATTATGAAAAAGAAGACTCTTTCAGCAAATCTTCTTTTTCAATGAAAACCAGACTGCATAAGTAAACATTGTTTTTAATCAAACAAACCTGAGATGAAACATAAGTAGGCACCCATGACCTTGGGAAAAGATGTATCATTTGAATATTGTTCTAAGAACAAGGCAATTCCAAAAGTGAGGTCTTCATTTTCTTTAATTTCTATGATGGGAAAAAAAGTGACCCATGGCATTCTGAGGGGAAGCAGCTAATAAGTTATCAATTTTTGTTACCTTATACTTTGTACCATGGAGGATTTGTCTCCTGAAAGCTGGCTACCTCTATTGTAAACCTGTTTAGACATGATGAAAACATTAAAAACTGTGGATCACACATCTGCTTCTGACAATTTTACACAACTGAGAGTGACAAAGGGCACATTTGTATCTTTCCATTCTCATCTTAAGCCTAGAATAAAGCTCAGAGGAATTATCTGAGTAAAATCCTTCCTAGAGTTGCCATACTTTGACTTCCAAAAACCTACCCAGCTCAGAAGGCAATTTTATGTATCACTGATTTAAAACACTTTGAATTAACAATTATTACATACATTTGTCAAATTTTGGAGGAAATATGAAACCATGAAAATTGAAATAGAAATAGATTGGAGTTGTTGGACAAACTAGAAAACATTGAAATACGAAGCCTGTCTGTTGTACTTCCTACTGAAACTTTCTTTCAAAAAGAAGTTATTAAAAATCATCCTGTCTCTCCCTAATTGTGAAATCACAAAGCCTAACATTAAACACATATGGTATATATTAATATATAAAATATAAACCTAAAGTAAGTATCGAGTCTTCAGAATGGCACAATCTGCCATTGAGGCCATTCACTTGTATCTTATGCAAATAAGCAGAATAATCATAGTCTTTACTACACATTTTGAATGGACAGGTGTCATTCTTGTGTCTTCAAATGAATTGGCGATGGGCAAGGAATTTAATGCTTTCTTTAATATTTAAATACCAAAAACAGTAAAATCATCACCACAACTTAAAATAATTATTTACCATATATAGTAATAAATAGTATTCACACAGAAGCAAATTTAGAGAAAGCTCTGTAGCTACTGAACATTGTAATTTATGGATAATGTGCCATATCCAAAGACAGTTTTTTGTTTTTTATAATCGTGATTATTTTTGAAAAAATTAAGACCATCTAAATTGCTGTTATAAGTTTTTAAATAAAAGTGTGGGCAGAGTGCTATAAAAGTTTATAATGACCTAACATTTATTAGGTCGTGAAACTGGCATACCCAATATTAATGAGAAATATAATTTATCATAATTTTTCCCCTCCTGGAATTATTTCTATTTTAGCTATGTATAAAGTCATTTCCTAATTCAGTAGGATTTGTTCTAGATTCTACACACTTTGTTTAGCTTTCCAATGTCTTATTTTCAATTTAACAAATTTCAATTGAGAGTGTGAGTCCCCTATTTAAAAGTGCTATTATTCCATGCCAACATAACAAAAGCTAGAAACAGAACTCTGGTTCTAGTAGGTCATAAAATTACCTTAAAGCAATGAATTATTTTAAAAAGGAAAAAAAAAACAGAGAAAATAATTTCAACCATATGGTCTATAGCTGCCTATATTTCATGGCACAAAAAAAGTGCATTTTAATATTTATATTAACTCCACGACATATTTGGAAATTAGCTTTACATTTGCTTTATTTATATTCATTTCCATATTGCATATGATTTGAGATACTAAATCTCAAAGTAATTCTCTATGTCTTTGCTGTGGTTTGAGCGTGTCCCTCAAAAGTTTGTGTGTTGGACCCTTGATTCCTCACTGTGGTAGTGTTGGGAGCTAGGGTCTATGAAAGGTGTTTAGGTCGTGGATGCTCAGTCCTCATGAAGGATTTAATATGGTTCTTGCCAGACTGGGTTAATTCTCCAGAGAGTGGGTTGTTATACAAGTGGGTTGGCATGATTTCTGTCCTCTCTTTCTCACACCAGTTGATGTCTTCCACCATATTGTGAAGCAGCAAGAAGGCCCTCCCCAGAAACCAAGCAGATGCTGAGATGCCCACACCATACCCTTGGATAACCCAGCCTCCAAAACTGTAGAAAATAAATTTATTTTCTATATAAATACCTAGTCTGTGGTATTCTGTGAAAGCATAAAAACCAAACTGAGAAAGTGTTATAATTTGATAGTTTATCTGCAGCTGGAATTCACTTCAAAGCTACAAGTGATGTTATTTGCTAATAAACTTATATTTTCTTCATGTATTTCTGTTTGTTCACTTTAACTTATGTTTGTTTTTACTAATTTAAATTCATGTTTATTTCTGCATTATGAACATTTCTATAATCTGCCATAAATCTTAAATTTGAATACAGACTAGAAATTATTACTTAAATCATATCACCTATTTTATACACACACAAACACACAAACACAGAAAAGTGATGTATTTTAGAAATGAGTGCAAGATTCTTATTACTCTTATAAAACCTTCTAATTTTATAAAATGTGTATCAAATAAAAACCTTTAGGATTTTATTTAAGCAAAATTAACTAATATAAATTAAGTTGTTCTTTTTACAACTTTTCAGTTCTTTGCATTTACAAACCTTCAGAAATTAGCACATGGTTAGAAATATAGATTGGATACAAATCCAGGCTCCATTCCTAAATGGGTAATATTAATATCTTTGATTGAGATATTTAACCTGTCTTTGCCTCAAATACCTGATCTGTGAAATAGAGAAATGATGGCTGGGTGCAGTGGTTCAAGCCTGTAATCCTAGCACTTTGGGAGGCCGAGGTGGAAGGATCTCTTAAGGTCAGGAGTTCAAGACCAGCCTTGGCATCATGGTGAGACCCTTTCTCTACAAAAAATAGAAGAATTATCCAAGTATGGTGGCACCTGCCTGTAGTCCCAGCTACTCAGGAGGCTGAGGCAGAAGGATCACTTTGAGCCCAGAAGTTTCACGTTGCCATAAACATTCCATCACCACTGAGCTCAGGCATTTCATTATAACCCCTGTAATCCAGATTTCTGTCATAAAAATAATATTTGATAGAGTGTTCTTTAAGGCTTCAGGTACTTCTGTATTAAACCTTCTGTTTTGTTTTGTTTCTTCTTATTTTTGTGTCCTTAAGTGCATTTAAATTATTTAGTTTTAAAATACATCACCCTTTTTTTAAAAAAAAAAAAAGTGGACACTTTCATTAAAGACATGAACATTGCTTTTAGACAAGATAATGAAATAATTACTTCAATTAAAGATGGCTTTTTTTGCACAAAGTTTTTTTTATTATACAGGTAGAGGCAGACGCAAAGAAAATGGAATAGAAGAATGGTAAAATACAGAGACAAAACAAATAAATGACAGAAGAGGGTAAATTTTGGGAGTTTATTATATAAAATATAAATGCCAGAGGTAATAACAAGGTAAATTGAGAATCAATGAAAAGATCATTTTTTATTGAAATGTGCAATTGTTAACTCGTGTTAAAAGTAATGTTCTGATGCCAAATTCAACAATCTTACTGCTAATGACTGAATTATCAGATAAGTACAAATTGCCATCAATGTTAGTAAATTTTTCTTGCATTTATTTGAAATGCCTTTTGATAATGTCATCAAGGACTCTCCATATCCTAAATCAATGATTACTTTAGAATTTTCATTAAAAATGTCTATGATATTTTGCTTTAATAATTAGCCAATTAATCTCCATTTTTGAAATGATCCCAATACATCACTCTACTCTATCTCTTGCCACCCTCTGGTGACATCATGTTGCTTTTTTTTTTGGTCAGGTAGCTCATCTTTTTCTAATTAGTATGTAACTGGGTGTAGTCAGATGTTCTACCTGTTCACTCATCTTCACTTTAAACATTGTGTGAAATCTTGTCTACTCCTATGGTTTAAGTTATAGGTAACTATTATGGCAGTAACTTCTCACCTATACATGCATATATATTGTCATACTTACTTTTTCTGTTCTTTTTTCGTTGTTGTTCAGTTGGAAATATTTTTTTCGATCTAAAATTCATTTTTTGATTAGGAACTGTGACCTGACCTGTGTCTTATGTTTATTTTTATCATGCCTTATTCTGATTTTGACAAGCTTGTTTTCATTGTTAAAATGGGAATGTGACTACTGCTATGGTGGACACATTTTCTTCTTTATCATGGGTGTAAACAATACCCAGCTGCTTCTACCTTCTAACATTCTACTTGGCCAGAAACATAACACTTGCTCTTTCACTTTGAAAATATAAGAAAGCTACTGAAGTCATTTTCAAAGATCTTGATCATTTTCAATATAGTCAACTACCTCTGAATTGGACTTTGTTACAATAACATCAGTTCTCACCTCAGGTTCATCTCAATATCATATGGATTTCAAAATTTTCTCTACAGAATCCTTCTTAGCTTATATCTTTGTCTTTCAACATTTTCATAAGCAAGGATATCTCTGTTCCTAACTTTAATACTACCTAACAAATTCTCATCTGGGTCTTTCAACCAACTTGCATCTGGACTGGCACTGGCTACTCAAGGTTGTATGTTGGAGAAAGTGATACATCTTTCACACAGAGTTTGATATAACTATTAATTCTCAAAATACATCAAATATTTATACTAATATAATTGTGATTACCTAATAACTTCACCGCAGCTGTTTTAGATATACAACACTGCAATTCAGTAGCCAACTTTTCACACCTCTGATTTTATCTTTGCCATTGTATCATTGAATTATTGAGTGTTTCTAATTTCTACTAGATGGTGAGCAGTCTGAGAACATAGAATATATTTTTTCATCTGAACTGAAGAGGTAAATATTGTGGGGAAATGTTCTATACATATCAAATGTTACAAAACCTTTGAGATATGAAAATATTTGGCAATTTGAGGAATGAAATGTCTGGTGTAACTAAAGCAAATTAAGCAAGAAGGAGATTGATAAGTATTGCTATGATCTGAATATTTTCATCCCCTCAAAATTCAAGTGTTTAAATTCTAACACCCAAGGTATTAGAAGGCAGGGCCTTTGGAAGGTTATTAGATTTTGAGAATGGAACCCTTATTAATGAGATTAGTTCCCTTATAAAAGAGACTCCAAAGAGATCCCTCATCCCTATCTCCATGTAAGGATACAGCAAAAAAACCACACCAAGTCTAAACCAGAAAGTAGGCCCTCACCAAATACTGAATCTTCCAGCACCTTGATCTTGGATTTCCATCCTTCAGAATTTTGAGAAATAAATTTATGTTGTTTATAAGTCACTCAGTCCATGGTATTTTGTTATAGCAACCCTGAGAGATTGAAACAGGTATGCTAAGCATCATGAGTTTTATTTAAATTCAATGTGATAGCATTGAATATATCTAATTAGGAGTATATCATTTTAAGTTTTATATTTTTAAAAGAATATTTTAGAATTGCATAGGAAATGAAAATGGAAGTTTAACTCCACTTAAGATGTTGATATAGTCTCCAATGGAGATATTCGTATGGCCTGAATTAACACAATGGCAGAAGAGACAAACAGAAAAGGACAAATTAATACTAAATTATAGTTTTATTATTGACTTAACTACCCAATAAATTGGATATAATTTTAAATAATAGAAATCAAGTTACTCATTGTTACTACATAAGAATCTAAGCAAAATGGTGGTAATTTTCCTGAAACAGAGCCTAAGGAGGTGCAGGTTTATGGAATAAAACAAAAGATTTTATTTTGGTTTAAAATGTGACTTCAAGGAAAAGAGTGCCATCAGAGGAGAGTCATTTGTCCATTTTGTAAGAGTGGAATCACACTCTTGGGTTTATTTATATTCAAATATTTATTTCTTACATTTGCAGAACCAAAATGATTATTCTAATTCCCAAGGTTGAATAAACTTGATAATAGTATCTTGTATAAATCCAACTCAAGATAGAATGACTTATGTGCCAGAAAGTTAATTAGAGGAGTTTTGATAAGAGATACAACTGCAATGAGATGGAATACACACTTCCTTTGGTCAGTATATTTTCTCCCTAGAGCGAAAAGTAAATGAGAAGTCAAATTATAATCTACAGATTTTATGGTAAACTGAGAATCAGCAAATAATAAGATGTAGCCACACCAAAATAGGACATGACTGTCCCTTGTCCTTGATAGATTTATTCCTTGCATAAATCAAAAGAAAATAAGGTACATAGAAGAAAAACTAGAAAGTGAATATGGCAGTTGTTAGATTTTTTTTTAAATTTAGAATATTAAATATCAATATAATTTTTATCCTTGATACATTAAAGTTAATGTTATGTTTTCTATCATTCTCTCATGGTATTATGAAGCAAAAATTAAAGAAAAACTATTGCCTATATTTTCTATTCATTATAATAAGCATCAGAGCATGCTTTGCATTTCCTCAAAACTGAAAGTCAGTGTGGATTCCTTTTCAGAGTCATATTATAATTCTATTTGATTTAATTGTATGTGAATAATGAAGGCTTCTCTCTTTGAGTAGAAGCTGATTAACTGGCTAAAAATACAGGAACAATGTTACACAGTATTGTGAGAACCTACTAATTACACAATTTCTTTTCTGTAATGAAACCTATTTTTTCCCTCAGAGAGAATAAAATGTAATATAAACAGAAGCCTAAAAATCCATAGGAGCAATCAAGACAAGATGGTACAAAGAAGAAAAATAATAATTACTGTGATATCAGTTTTAATGGAAGGGACTCAGATTTTTAAAAACAGTATGAAAAAGCTAAGATACGGACTCATTTATATTTAACATTATAGTTGTTACATATATCCCTTCCCTTTTGGTCACTTGCTGTTTTGTTTTTTGTTGTTGTTGTTGTTGTTTGTCTGTTTTTCTCTTTTTGGTTTGGTTTGGTTCTGCAGAGTGTTATAGTAGTAGTTTAAGATAAAGTGGCGTTCTTGGACTAAAAGTTGGTTCCACATTTATCACATAAATTCATACTATTTTTCATTACTTTCTAATTACCTCATGTGCATTAGTCAGCCCTCTCTAATTAAATTGTAACGTTATTGAGACTAGGAACTAAATCTACTGCTTCTTTTTTAATCTCTTCAGTAGCCAGCATATGCAGAAATTCTACTAATAACTTGTTAATCCACCATTCAATGTATATTTATGAATAAACATTCCAAGATGCTAGAATATTACTTAATGGAAATATCTGGTATTCTGGTTTATGATAGTCTAACTTCAATCCCCTTCATGAAATTTACTTTTTGAAAAAAAAAATGGCTTATACTTTATTGTGAAATCCTTCTTGGTTATATTTCCATTTTAACAATCCTAATTGAAATATAAAAGTTTTATTCACCACAACATAATTATAGGTATGTGGTAGGTGATATATCTTAAGGGATATAAAATATTTCCATTATCTTTCAAAAATATGAAATATGTATGTCTTTATATTCCTATTGTTATATCTGCATCAAAACACAAGACCCACATTATATTTTAAAATATAATTAAGCATAATATTTTAAAATTATCAGGCTAAAAGATAAGCACACTTTCCCCATCCCATATTTTAAGATGATTATCTTCAGTTTCCTTCATTATATTTTGCACATTTGCTGTAATGTTACATTCTTCTTTACTTATTTGGTTTCACTCTATGAACAGTGACTGATACAAATTAACAACACTTATTCCTTAAATAAGCCAGGTAGATAGAGAAGATTCATTTCCAAATGAAGACTGAATTCTGAGTTTAATCATTTTTCTCAATAAATAAAATGAGTTGCTGGAGAAGTGTAATATACTACTTGGTAAAAGCAAAGACTTCATTGCTTTTATAGGATCCAGACCATTCATCTTCACCCTCATCCATAAATGATTCATGATTGCTACCTCACAGGGTAAGAGAAAATTTGGTTTTATGTGCAGTCACTCCTCCTGCTGCTGAGGGCTTGGATTGCCATTCCTAGCAAAATCCAAGTATATATTTTTCACTTTATCACTTCTCTAAACAACTTTCAAAGGCATTGCACTAAGCTTTGTGTCTCCATACCCACTATATTGCTTTTCTATAACTGCCGCAACAGCTTTTCCACACATTTGGCAGCTTAAAACAACATCTATTTATTGGCCCACAGTTTTGTGGGTTAGCCGTCTGGTGACGGTCATCCTGGGCTCTTATCTGGGGATCCTAGGGAGAATCTATTTCCAGTCTCATTCAGGTAGTTGGCTGAATTCAGTTTCATGCAGTTTTAGCACTGAGGTCCCCATTTTCCTGCTGACCTTCAGAAGGGATTCATCCTTAACTTCTAGAGGACATTTGCATCCTCTGGGTAGCTCATACCAAGACCATCAATTGTTCCTCAATGCCTTCCTATGCTTTTTATCTTTCTGAATGACTCTTTTTCTTTTCTGTTTTATAGGCTCTTTTGATTTTTTTTTTTTTTTTTGGAGCTACTACCTAGATAATCCAGCATAATTTCCCTACTTTAATGCCATCTAATTAGGGACATTAATTCATCTTTTCATCTTCAAAGTCTCTTCACAGCAAAGCCTAGAGTAGTATTTGAATGAATAACTGTAAGTCAGGTATCTTGAGGAATCTTTTGAATTAAGCCTACCACACCCACACAAAACTGAACTTTTATTAAAAGCTAAGAGTTCTCACATGCCTTCCTATTCCTTCCTGTTTGAAATCTGAGACATATGCACCAAAATTTACCTACTTCATATTCTCACCCAATTAACACATATCTACTTTGGACTGAATAAAGTACTAACACCCTGGAGAATAAAGTCATATCAGTCCACTGGTGAAAATTAAGAAACCTACACTTTTGTGCTGGAGCTAGCTTCTACCAGCTAGATTGAATTCATCATGCTCATTCTTCTGAACTCTGTGTCCCAAGACATCACGATAATAGCTGTGAATCAGCCTTGGGAGTATTTATACCATGGGCATTGGCAAACATTACAAAAGAGTGTTTCCTCCCCATTGGAGAGCTGATTTACCAGCAGCACATCACTGCAAATTGCATACATTACGCTATGTGTTATGATGAAAATTTGTAGTGGGTAAAGGAAACAGGTAATCCAGGTGGGTGAAAAGTTAATGACCAGAGAGTATTTATTTGAAGAAGTAACATGATAGGCATCTTGAAAATTCAAGTATGTCTGTTCCTAGTTCGAAGCTTTAAATATTCCCATTTGGAGATGACATCAGACAGATCAGTCCAGTGCATCTCTCAACTTGCATATTCTGGCAGAGTGAACTTGAGCAATCAAATTAACCAACCTCTTTAGGCTTTAGCCTCCAAATATGTAAAATTATGTCATGGGCTTTTTTGCTTATTTAAACATTCAACAAATATTAAACACTTTTATGTATCATGCAATATGCTAGATCTTGAAATGATATGGTGAGAATTATTTTTATTAGTCCATAAAGTATTTAATAAACATTCTACAAAAATTGGAACTATCTAAACTGATATACCAGTGATTATGACTTTTTTGTATTAGGATCTCTTTAATGATTTAAACAAGTTTAAGAAAACTTTCTTGAAAAGAACACACATATGCAGATATGCAAAAGCTTATACACAGTTTTAAAAAATTAATGGGGCATTTCATGTCCATTCATTGACTTAGTATCCATGCAAACCTTATTAAAATTTTTAATTTATAGAGAAAAATTAGAAACAAGATAGCTCTTCATTTTTGCAGACATAGTAGGGAGAAATAATAGAGAATACAGTGAGAACATAATGTGGTTTCGTATGATTGAGTCATAGGATATAAATGCAGAATAAAGCATAATATAAGAAACAACAAGTGAACCAAATTAAGACCATGGAGGTCTTTCTGTGTTCAAGTGGAGAACTGAATGTTTTAAAGTCATTTTGTGGTTCAGATTTTATAAACTGTTTTCTTTTTTTTTTTTTAATCTTCTGTGTAGCATTGTAAGAAAGATCTGCCTATTCCTTTTGTTTTGGAGAAAATCTGCTCCAAGAAAGCCTAAGGGATGGTATAAGTATCTCTAAGCCTTAGGGAGGAAGGTTTATTTTTTTCCATTACAATTATTTCCCTTGTGTTGAGTTTTCCTACTTCTTCATTACAAACAACTGATAAATTCCAAAGAGAACTTATGTTAGAGTTATTTTACTGAAAGTTTTCAAAATATTTAAATTTGATCCAGCAATTCCACTACTGGGTATTCACCCAAAGGAAAAAAAAAAAGACATTTTATAAAAAGGACACTTGCACTTGAATGTTTATAGCAGCATAATTCACAATCACAAAGATGTGGAAACAACCCAAATACATGAGTGGGTTAATAAAATGTGATTATATATATATATATATATATATATATATACACCATGGAGTACTACTCAGCCATAAAAAATGGATGGAACTAGAGACCATTCTTCTAAGCAAAGTATCACAAGAATGGAAAAACAAACATCACATGTACTCACCATTAAACTGGAACTGATTTAGCAATACTGGTGCACATATGGTAGTAAAATTCAGCGAAAATGAAGCAGGTGGGAGGGGGGAGGATGGGTTGGGTAAATTTACACCTAATGGGTATAATGCATGCTATTTTGGTGATGGTTACACTTATAACTTTAACTAAAATGGCACAAAGTCAATTCATGTAACTGAAACATTTGTACCCCTGTAATACTCTGAAATGAAAAAAATATTTAAATGAAACATTTCAACAGGCCTGCAGCTTCCTAACTCTTAAATATTTTCTTCATAAAACAGCCAGACCTTTCACTGCTTTTCATGAGCCTGGGGCAGAAAAACTTAAACTTCATTTTGAAATTGTTCCTCTAAATATAAATGCAGAATAGATTAACTTTTTTAATAATAAAGGGAAAACCAAGAATTTAACCTTAGGGAAATTAATAGCCAAATAAATTCATTATTTTCAGTTTCTTCAGGATGATTATTTGAGAAATCTAGCATTGTTCCATTAAAGTAAACAAAGTTACTATTCTCAATGTAGATTTAATATTGAAAAAAATTCTCCATATCAAAAGTACATTTTAATTTGCATTTTATTTTAAGAACCAGTACATTTGTTTCAAAATAAAAATTAGTTATTCCAATATAGTAATACATCTTTATATTCTTCATTTTAATGTTTGCTCTCCCACTCTAATTTTATAAATATATTAGTCTCTTAAGAGCATAGGCCTTATTTTTTTCATTTATCCATTAATTTATATTTTTATTGTTTTATTACAATAAACATTTAAAACAAATTGTTATTTTTAATGTAAAAATTAAAGATAAATTGAGAAAATCTTAAAGCTTGAACATCTGCAAATAACAATGATTAACAATATGAGACTTTACACTGCAGTCTCATGGCATATGCATATAAAAATTGTTTTAATGTCATTTACTTAAGCTATTTATTTACATTTCTAATTCCTATTCACATCAGTAAGAAAATTCCGTTTATATATTTGAATGACAATAGAGAACAGAAGGCAAAATCTTCATTTAAAAAAGGTCCAAACTTAAGTATTTGCTATGGTTTGAATATTTGACTCCTCCAAACCTCATGCTGAAATTTGATCCCCAATGTTGGAGGCGGGGTCAAATGGGAGGTTTGGGTCATAGCAGCGGATGCCCCGTGAATGGCTCATTGCCATACTCGTGGTCTTTGTTTGCTCTATGCTCTTTGTTAAAAAGAGCCTGGCACCTTTCTTCTATCTCTTTAACTTTCTTCTTCGCACCTTGAGATCTCTGCACACTCAAGCTCCCCTTTGACTTCTGCCATGAGTGGAAACGGCCTGAGGCCCTCACCAGAAGTAGATGCTGGCCCCCTGGTTCTTATGCAGCCTGCAGAACTGTGAACCAACTAAACCTCTTTTTTTCATAAATTACCCAGCCTCAGCAATACAAATGGACTAAGACAGTATCATTCATACACACACACACACGCACACACATCAAAGAAATGTCCTTCTTTGTTAAAGAACACCTTCAACAATGCTCCTGAGTCAACTGGAAACCCAGTTGTTAACTTCAAATTGGTAGAGCTAACCTATTATTCTTGTATGTGTCCTTTCTGACAAAGTTACTTGAAAACAAATCCCAGCAAAATAGGTGAGTAAGCAAACAAGAAGACATACAACCCACGAAGTAGAGATTCAGCAAAGGAGGGAGGCAATGTAGAATCTAGGAGTATCAAATGTATCAAAACTTACGGAAAATAAGGAGTCCTGATTAGATGAAGGTAAGAAAAGGCTCCCTGAAGGCTGTGTCATATAAAAAGATAAAAATTATAGCCTTTTAGAAGACATGATCAAGTAGAGCTATGCAGATGTACTAAAGGAATGGAAAAATTAGCCATAGGTTTCAATACACCAAAACAAATGAAAATATGAGGCAAATATCAATTCTAGAAAAAAACTAAGGAAAAAAATTAATTAAAGGATATATAATTATAGTAATATTACTTTACTCAACAATAAAGGCTGTTACATGCTCATGTTAATTAAAACACAATTTGGACAGAGACATGTATTATTATATAATATCAAACTTCTATGTTAGGAAAAAATTCTCAGTTCTAAACAATTGTGATCCTAGGAAAAATAACTAATTTTTGTCCCTAAACTCATTACTCTCTATATCCTTTACACTGCTTTATTCATTCAATGTACTTCTGACTCCATGGTGTCATTTCATATATTGCCTCTGACTGAACTGATTGATGACCAATCTCAAACAGATTATCCACAGAACTACCCAACAATCCCACCACATATCTTTGATCTATTCTCCCACTCCTCACAATAATAATATTAATTTTTCTCTACTTTTTTCAAATACTATCAGAATGCCTCTTTTTCACCACCACTGTCAAATACATAATTATTCTCAACAGATGTTTCAGAAAAAGCAAATAATTTAATATTTTAATAGTTTTACATCCCAAATACTATACTTAACATCAAAGGTTTATAAAACTATCCTCACCTTTGTTACTACAGAGCATCTGTATCGTCTGTGCTTTCAAAACAAATTATTTTATCTATACATTGATGTCCAAAGCATTCTAAGTATAAGAACTTTACAGTGTAATTACAATGTCTCTTTTTTGTGTCAATCTAACTTTTCCAATTCAACTAAAAAATGATCATCATATTTAAAAAGCAGAGTTTCATCTAATAAAAGGAAAGAAATTTCTAGGGGCCTATTTATCATTTCAAATTATTGCTCCATATATTACCACATTATATTTTGCATCCATTTCTTATTAATTGTCTTGAAAGTGTCCTTTTACCCGACTGTGCTTATTTTCTCACTTCTCATTCATTCTATTCCCTTCTGGCTTTGACTTCACTATGCTGAAATAACTCCTTCTAAGAGTACTCCATCAAAACCATATCTTATGTCACTACCACCAACAATAAATATCAGCTATGTTTACTAGGCTTCTCATAAACCAAACACAGATAACTACTGATAACCCTCCTTCTTTAAACTTTTTCTTCTCTTGACTTTTGTATTTCAAACATAATCTGTTTTTTTCTACTTCTCTTCTCCATACGTTTTCTCTTCCCTTATGCTCTGGGAACTGTAATACTTACACTTCTCAAGTTATTTTCCCTCCCAAGAGAACTCCTCTATACCTACAGATTCAATTACTACTTAAATACAGATGAATCTCCAGTATCATTCTCAAAGCCAGTTAGATACCTAGTGAACTTCAGATCCATGCATTTCTGAAGTTTACTTCATTCTTGTCTATACCAAAAGATTTCATACAACACACATCCAAAGATAAATTTATAGTTCTCTAACAGTTGTGATTAATTTCTGGTATTTTCTTTCTCAACGAGTGGCACCAAGTTCAACTATTTTTGCAAATACTAAGAGGGGTGTAAATAATAATAATAATTAAGTACTTTAATATCACTGGTGCTATATATTTCCCAGATCCGGTAGAAATCCAATCATTTTGGTTGACAGAATTTCTGTCTTTCTATTGACAATCTTTTGGATCAAAATTAAAGAAAATTATATCATACACTTGAGCAATGTCCTTTAGAGAGCCTTCATGCTCTTAGTGACAGACTCGATTACTGCTGTCTCATAAGAATAATAAATACGATGAAGTGATTTCACTTTATATATTCTATTAATCCATTTCAATTTAGAAAAACACTAGCCTATATCCTATTTATGTAGTTTTAGGATCTAATAAATGTGAACAAATTTTGGGAAGTCCTGTAATAATCTATATGGATTCTTTATTTGTTACATTTTTTCAATGAGACATATGAACTGGACAAATATGTGTAATACAAAATCACTGCAGTAAAGTAGAGCAGATATTCAATAGCAGGCTTTATTTTTCAATAAGTTATTGAGCAAAATGTTTGAGCCATGCTGAGTATAAAATCTTTTGTTAAGACTGATTAGGTTACAGATTATAAAATGCCTAATAGTACCCATAAATTGGGCCCATCTCTCCCAGAAGAAAGTGACTAATAATATTTTGTTGCTGAGTTAAACAGAATAAATATCTAAGAACTTAGCCAGAAGGCTGAGATTTTAATTAGTTATTAAGGTGTTCAGGTTAATGTAAATCAGATTTGCCTTTTCTAGCTAAAGAATCCAGATTGACAGTGGCATTAATTGTCATTAAATCTTGAATAAACACTAATTTATCAGCACTTGCAAGAACCTGACCTGGGGAAAAAAAATTTAATTTGGAACTGTATAGTATTTGTGTTAATTATCAAGCTTTTTTGTATTACGTTTATCAGAGATGTGCCCTTTCAAAATTAATCTTTAAATGTTGATAGTCAAGTGAAATACTTTTTTAAACTGCTTCTTGGTGATAAACAATTACTCTTGCCTTTTTTATATTTCTTTTTTTTTCCATTTGCCTTTTTAATGACCAAAAACAAGTTTCTTGACAGTGTTACTAAATAAGGCCACGGCTGCCTGCTTACAGATTAAAATGTATTTCAATTCTCTGAACAAGGAAAACAAGGTATCCTTTCTAAAATCTCAAATTAAAACTCTTTAATTTTTAGTATCCCCAACTATATTGCACGTATAAATTAAATTTTAAAAACATCTGATGTCTAGTGGGCCTTAAAATACAAGACTTTCTTTTTGTTCTTTTTCCCTTCTTTTTTCTCCTTAAAACTTATTAGAACGCTTAAACTCTAGATCTATAAATACTAAGACATTCCATCTGTTACTTCCTCCAGTCTTCGTGTAATAGTGAAGGTCCTACCCATGTGACAGATGAGGAAACAAAGAGGCATGGTATTTAGTAATTTGCCCAAGGAAATAAACTTGTCATTGAAAATGATAGCTTTTTAGGATTACTCTATAATCATTAAGGTCATGGGTTGCAGAATCAAAACAACGAGATCAAATTACTAGTTCTAATGATTCTTGTGGGGATTCATTGAGATTACCTATATATGTATATAGGTGTGTATGTATATATGTGTGTGTGTGTATATAGGTGGTAAATACAGTGCCTTGAATGTATGTATTAACTGTTTAGTATTTGTGAGCTGTTATATCCATTACTTGGCACCAATGCTTAGGTTGTTTCAATCACACCCCCACAGTGAAATAGCCTTTTGAGAGCCCATATCACTTATATTTTAAAAGAGATGAGGTATTCTTAGTATTTTAATATGAATTTAACGATTAGTATTGAAAAAAATTCCTGGTAATTTAGCTTGAGTAGCTGCAAAGGTGTTCCTTCTTTTCCTAAATTAATTATAATGTATAAGGGCTCTAAAGTGTCTTTGGTTTTGCTTGCTGATGTTAAAAATACATACACACACACACACACACACACACACACATACACGTATGTTTCCTTATATATGGAAATGTAGAATCTCAATCTTATTTATATGTTTATGTATATGGAAATGTTGAATCTCAAGCCTTTGTACATCCCAATATGATTACTTATCACAAGTCTCCCTGAAAGGAATATTTTTTTTGAGGGGGGTTGGTGGGATGGGTGCAAGGCAAGACCAGGAGCACAGTTCCCAGCTGAAAGGAGAATGAGGGAGCCCCAATACCGTGAGAATAGGATTCCAGATGGATTTCGTGAAAATGGCAAGATTCACCGGAAGCCTTTTTTATTTCAAAATGTTTTTTTCATTGTGGTATTTGGTGTGTTTCTCATCCTGCTGAAAATTCTGAAGTGATCTGAGGTTCGTGCTGACTATAAATAGATATTTCAAGGAAAGAGATGATAAGATACTTGAATCTATAAAATAAAATATAAATCTTTATTCATCAAGACTGTGCTATTTGTGTCCACAGATAACAGTGCAGACGTTTTCTGAGTGAGACGAGAAACCAGAGCTGAAGAGTCATACATTCTCACTTCCGTTTGAAAAAGGTGACAATGGTTCCTGGATTGCATTTGGAGTTAGCAAAGTAAGAAGCAGGGAAGCCAATAGAAGGCTATTGAAATATATACAGGAAAGAAGTAGTGGTGGTCTCAGGAACTAGGCATATTGTGGATATATTTGATAGATAGTGATCATTGGATTTCCTGTTGGATTCAATACCTGGTATAAGAGAAATAGAAGAGTTGAGGAAAATTCAAGTATTTTGGACTCTGCCAATAGAAAGATAGAGGTTTTTTTCAAATATGTTTATATGTTTATTTTTATAAAAAAAATGGAGCACTGCAATAAAAGCAGACTTGAACGGGGTAATTGAAGCATGAAAGGTTAGAATGAGTTCAAGTTGTGGCATATTAATTTGACATTATCTATTGATTGTTAAAGTAAAAAGGTTGAATTACTAGTTAAACAAACATAAGTCTGGATTTTAAGATAAAGGTCTGGACTGAAGGTATATTTTTTTAAATCCTCAGCATCTAAATGATATTTAAAGCTATAGGACAGGCTTTAGAAACCAGGAGAGTGAATATCGATAAAGAACAAAATAGCCCCAAACTAAACTGTGGAGTATTTCAAAGATAAATGGCTGGAGCTAGGATGATGAGTTTCTGAAGGAAGGAAGAAAGAGCTGCAAATGAGACAGAGAACAGACGGTGTGCTGTTCCTGAAATAAAGGAACGGTTTCTGGATAGATTGTGTGATCGGTGCTGCAGGAAGATGAAGCAGGAAGTAAATTAAAAGTTTACATTAGATTTTCCAAGTGAAGGTTTTTTGTAAGATTGACAAAGACAGTTTTCTTTTTGAAGTGTTGGAGTGGAATTGGTTCAAGCGAGCATGGAAGGCAATGAATCAGAGCCTGATGTCCTTATCTGTAAAATAGAATAATAACAGCAACTACATCACAGAGTTTTGTAAGAATTAAATTAGATAATTTCCGTACATTTCAAAGTACATTGCCAGGTACGTAGTAAATACATTTTTTAAAAATGTTTAAATTTTTATAAGTACTTTATTTTTAAAAGACTATTTTAAAATATTAAAGAAAAACAGAAAGAACTGATATGCTATAATATCTGAATTTTAAAAAATCTAGAAAATTTGTATTATTAAAATTACCAAATTGTTTGATACAGACTATTGGAATTTTAAAAGTTATGCTAAAATTGCTTAGGGAAAAGAGCAGAGATCGAAATCTTAGAGCAAGACAGAATTGGAAACGTTTTGTAATGTAGGTGTAGTTAGTGTTTTAGCCTGTTTATCTGGATCAGGGTTGTCTCTAGGAGTTGTCAGAGTCACAGGAGTAGCAGAGGCAGTATGACAAATGGATATTCTTAATTGTATTTATCTAGATCCCCAAGGGCTAAAACTGAATGTAAGGGTGAGGTGCTCTGTTTGCCCTAAAATAATGTATTAATGTTTCCCTAGTCTGAGTTTTCCCCCTGTATTTCCGTTAAGGGGTTATTCTTTACCTCTGTTTCTAACTTCCATCTCAATAAATCCATAAATGTAATAAAAAAAGAAGAAAAACACCCAAATTAACGTTTTGCTCCTCTTAGCACCTTTGAGTGAAAATAAAAAAACAGTTCTTGAAGTAAAGAGCTTTAATTGTCAGAAGTGGCTGCATCTTGGCAATGATAAGGCTTTTTGTATCCACGAGAGAAACATGTTTCTCAGTTTGAATTCAATCATGAAATGTATGTAATTATAAGGTAATTGAAAATACATAGCTTCAAGGCCTCCTGCTGTTGGATAATAGATATGAGATAAGCATGTTCAACTAGACCCTTTGTAATGTCTATGACACTTTCAGAAAATTCAGAATTATTCTGAAGCCAAAAAAAAAGAGATAAGCAGAAAGAGGAGAATCACAATCAGAATGTCCAATATGATTTACCACTAATATCCATCTTGCATTCATTTGCATTTTTATGAGATAGATCTTATATCAATGCATTTTTTCAGCAAACTGTTGTTGCCACTCACTCTGCTATATGCCAACTTCATAGTGATGAAGAAGTCATGGTCCTTTTCCAGAATAAGCTCCCAAACATCAAGGGAGAAAGATGTTTGTGGCTAACTTTACAACAGAATATACCTAATCCATACTGAACTAATGAATGAACAGTTTTGGCAGAACAAGGAAGGGTCTTTAAGTATATTTAGTAATGAAAAAAAATCAAATACATGCACATACACATACACTATGGAGAAGATTTTTATAATCAGTATTTGTCTACTGGTTGATTGTACATGATAAGTCAAATAGAGAAATTTCTAATAACTCCTAGCAGTATAAATTGAACACCTTGCTGCATTAACAAGGTATGAAAGAATACAATTGACCCTTGAACAACGTGGGGGTTAGAGTTGCCAATCCCTGTGCAAAAATTTTCATAGAACTTTTGACTTCCCCCAAAACTTTACTAATAGCCTACTATTGACCAAAAGCCTTTCCAATAGCATGAACAGTTGATTAATACATAATACATATTATATTCTGTATTCTTAACAACAAAGTAAGCTAAAGAAATTATTATTAAGAATATCATAAGGAATAGAAAATATATTTACCATTCATTAATTGAAAGTGAATCATCATAAAGATCTTTATCCTGTTGTCTTCACATTGAGCAGGCTGAGGAGAAGAAGAAAGAAGAGGGATTGTTCTTGCTGTCTCTTCCACAGAGGTAGAAGAAAATCTGTGTATAAGTGGATCCACACAGTTCAGATCCATGTTATTCAAGAGTCAATTGTAATTTATTCAGATAGATAGGTATTATTTTCCTCCTCTAAGTTCAACCATAATATTTATTTAAGTGAATTTACAAGTAAAATCAAAGTGATGGAGATTAAGCAGCTCATAGTGAAATACACGTCATTAGACAGTGATTTGTTTAAAGATATTATTTTTTTTCAGTATTTCCATCTGTTGTTGGAACAAAATATTTTAAGAATAGTGAAGTGTTTTGGGCATTTATTTTGTCTCTTATTCAGTTACTAATTCTTAAGCTATAATATTTATATCACAATTTTTTTAGTCCTGCTCATTCCAATCAATTGCTCCTGATAGAATTTTATTTAGTTTTTGAGTAGCTAAAACAGGACACAGATACATATGCATATATGCTATTCAGTGAAAATTCTCCTCAGTCCACTGAGTTCAACTACGACTCCTACCACCTCCTTTACATCTTCTGCCTCTGCCACCCCTGAGACAGGAAGACCAACCCCTCCTCTTCCTCCTCCTCCTCTTCAGCCTCCTCAATGTGAAGACGATGAGGATGAAGACCTTTATGATGATCCACTTCCACTTAATCAATACTAAGTACATTTTCTCTTCTTTATGATTTTCTTAATAACATTTTCTTTTCATTAGTTCAATATTGTTATGAATACAGTACATAACACATATAACAATGCAGTTGCCAACCCCCAGGCCACAGCCCAGTACCACCCCTGGCCTGTGAGGAATCAGGCTGCAAATCACCGTCTGCCTACCCTGCCCCACCATGGCTGGGGAAAAATTGCCTAAGTTCCATGAAACTTAGGAACCAGGGCTGCATAGCAGGAGGTGAGCAGCGGACAAGTAAGCAAAGATTCATCTGTATTTACAGCCACTCCCTATTGCTTGCATCCCAGCCTGAGCCCCCCACCCCACCCTGCCGTCCCATGGAAAAATTGTCTTCCCTGAAACCCATCCCTGCTGCCAAAAAGGTTGGGAGCTGCTGATATAACATACAAAATATGTGCTGATTGACTATTTATATTAGTAAGGCTTCTGTTCAACACTAGGCTATAAGTAGTTAAGTGTTACAGAATTATTGGACCACAGGACTTTTCCATTGTAATTTTGTTTGCCGGTATCATATGGTTCTTCGTAAGATGTGTAAAAATTACATTCCCACTAGTAGGTGTTCTTGCATTCCCAAGAAACCATGTTATAAAAATTGTGTCATTGTCAATCCATAGATAAAATATGTTACTCTTCAGTTTATATATACTTTGCTTCTATTTTGAGGTAGGCTGAGTATCTTTCATATGTTTAAATATTATCAGTATGTATTTCTTGTGAAATTTGTTTAAATATGCATTTGTCTCATGTTTATTTTTGCATGGATTTGTACGAGCATTTTGTAAAATAGGGAAGTTGATACTTTTACTATGTTGTAATTTGAAAATAGTTTCCAAATTTGTGGTTTATAGTTTGTCTTTTGACAGGCAATTTTCAGTTTTTGTTTATTTGCTAGCTTTAATTTGGTTTTTTAATAATAATTTTCTGTCTCTAAATCTGTTATGGCATCTGGATTTTGTAATATAGTTAGACACCCCTAATCTACATTGCATTTATAAAATAAAAATGTGCACATTTGTAAACTACTTTTATAGCTTTATTTTAAATATATTTAACTTACTCAAAATTTGCCCTTATGTAATTTGGACTCGACTTCCCTCCTTCCCCCAGATATCTATCCAGTGTTTTACTGCCATTTAATGAGCACTTTCATTCACAATCCTACCGTGTCATATAATTCCCCATGTTTATTTACTGCATATATGTTTCTGAACTTTCTACATCTCTTAAAATGGTTATATATTTCTCTAGTTAATTTAATGGTAATTTTTAATTATGTTATCAGTTTACCTAACGTTGAACCATTTCTGTATTGCTGGAATAAAAAAATCACTAAATTATTCTATTCTGTGTAATTCCCCATTTAGATTTATTTGCTACTAAAGTACTGGGTTTTATTTACTAATACTTCATTTGGGACTTTTAAAAAATATTTATAAGTGATATTCCTTTTTGATTCAATCATTGCTGAATTGTGGTATCATCATTAAGTTCACTTCATGAATAAAAGCATTGAAGTTTTTCATTTTTCCCATCCAACTTATTTTTTTCACTTGGTAGAAATACCATAAAATCTTGTGCTAGATATCAAAAATTCTCCATTTCTTTGGAAATTGATCTGTATGTATATATATTTTTTTTTTCTCTCTCTCTCTTATTGTATCTTTGTTTCTTGGCATGTGCTGAGCTTTTTCAACGTTGCCTTTTTTTTTTCCTGATAAGTTTGCTTCAAAATATATTTTTAAAAATATATTTTTAAAATTAAATACATTTTATTTTAACAAAGTAAAGAAAAGTTCTAGCTTTTCCTCTCTTCTTTACAAAAGGCTGTGTTTTGTCTTCTATAGACGTCAATTTTTTTCCTAATCCAAAAAAGATTGTGTTTAAATGTATGAAAAAAAAAATGTTCAAGTGTTTTCTTGCACTGTGACAATGTTGTTCCTGGAGAGGGTTTTTCACTGTGAAAAATACTTTTTCAATGTTTTTCTTGAAGTATTCTTGTAGAGATGCTAAGAATGTCCTCTTTCTATCATTCATTATTGATTGAGATGGGTTTACTGTGACACAGCTTTTGGTAGCAGCAGGGGAGAGGTTGTTTTGACCAGCTTGATGTCACAGTGCCAAAAGCCCTCTTTTTCTCTATTGCCCTAATGACATATTGATTCCTCCTCATCCTTCATGTTTGTGGGAATGTTCATTTATTCTGACTTTCTTTGCATTTCTGACCTGTTCTCTAAAGGAGAGCTTGTTCTGTTGGCTCAGCACCCATACCAGAGTATGCCTTCTAAAAGTGTTTTGTTAGTTTGTTTCCTTGCTTGTTTGTTTATCTGAAACAAATGCTCTGATGCCCTGTAGCTCTCACTATTTGTGTCCTGTCTTTTCTACTTCCTCCTCCTGGCTTCTATGCCAGCTCTGCCTTTGCTTTTGGTAGCACTTACACATACTTTGAAGTCAAAAGATATTATCAGTTCCCTAGTTTTATTTTAAAAGTAAACTTTCTGTTTTTATTTTCTATCTTCAAGTCCATTCTGTACGATTCACAATATGCAAATGGGAAAATTCTGAATTTTTCTTCAATGTCACCACCTGAAGGCTTAACACTGTGTTTTAAAGAAATTTATTTAAGGGGGTATTGTAATTTTATATATATTTAGAGGACAAGGAGACTTTACATTCTGTTTAGGTTAGAATCCAATGAGGCATTATTTTTTCTCTGGCAATTTACAAACATGAAAGGACAAGTTGGATGAAAAGATTATATATTATATATAGTTCAGAGTTAAATAGCATAAGATCAGTGAGATCATTTTGCAGATTAAGTGAATGCTTCAAATTCTATTACAAATGTGCTTATGAATTAAGTGAGTTAGCTCAGTTTCTTACAATAATACTGCTTATACATTCTAGTGGTTAGACTATTAGATTTATAAATTTTATATTTTCCTGATAACTATTATTATATAAAGAAATAGATGATCTTTAAACTAAGACAAAGACTATACAGAGTTAGTATGACCATGATCACTAGAAAGTAAATATTGTATATTCTTTGTTTTGTTTTCTTGTTGGTTAACCCAAAGAAAGTTTTATTTATTTTTTTATTTTGTTTATTTTATTTTATTTTTTTTTTGTGAGACAGAGTCTCACTCTGTTGCCCAGGCTAGAGTGCCGTGGCATCAGCCTAGCTCACAGCAACATCAAACTCCTGGGCTCAAGCAATCCTCCTGCCTCAGCCTCCCGAGTAGCTGGGACTACAGGCATGTACCACCATGCCCGGCTAATTTTTTCTATATATATTTTTAGTTGTCCATATAATTTCTTTCTATTTTTAGTAGAGACGGGGGTCTCGCTCTTGCTCAGGCTGGTCTAGAACTCCTGAGCTCAAACATTCCGCCCTCCTCGGCCTCCCAGAGTGCTAGGATTACAGGCGTGAACCACTGCGCCCGGCCCCTTCAAAGAAAGTTTTAAAAGGCTATATGGCTTAAGTTCTGATTTAGATATTGATATAAAACTCATTTCTGCACATTTATCAGAATTAACACATATTTGACAAAAGAAACCATTCTGACTTTTCTTGATATACTGAAGCCTGATTTTATAATTAAGCCTTGTTCTCTGGCATGATTTTTAAAAAAATAATGATGCCATCTCTAATAAAAATAATAATTACCTATATTATATGCTTTATTGCTTAAAACATCAGTAGATAAAATTAAAACATGACAATTTGATCATGCTTGAAATGTATTTGCAAATTAAGACAATGTATATGTACATCAGTATCTGTATAATGGGATATCTCAAAATTAACAGATTTATGTGTCTTTGATAGGTAAATAAATAGTAAAGTTTAGATAAATGTAGCACTAAGCAGTAGAGCAGTGTTTCAAGGAAATGTGCTTCAATGTTTGATGTGATTTTAAAGCCAGGTTCTATTTATCATACTTAATAAGCTTTTATTAAGTGGATACTATAATTGAAAGTATTTATCGATATTTTAAAATAAGCACATGTAATGCTGCATTTGGGGCTTAGTTTTGCAGTGTCATATGTCAACTTTCATTAAGAACTGCTCTTGTACCCAGTGTGCCCATTGCTGCATGTTGAACATTTACCTGGCAACATGCTTTAATGTACACAATGGTGGATACTCTTCACTGGTCATCTCATCTTGTACAAGACTCTTTGAAGTTAGGCTTGCCCCTATATTGAAAACATCCACTAATCTATGAGATCTCTGAGCCTTGTAAAGGTTTATATGTTCTTAGAAATGACTTATCATCTCTTGATAAGCTACAGATGGAAACTCTTCTTTTTTTTCTGAGTGTTTTTTTGTTTTGTTTTGTTTTGTTTCTGGTGCCTAAGACCCTATCATGGATCTAATATGACCCACATATCTCATGTGAGGAAGATTTGGAAACTTGGTCTTCTACATCTATGGTCCCCAACTCCCGGGTGATGGATCAGTACCAGTCTGTGGCCTGTTAGGAACTGGGCTGTCCAGCAGGAGGTGAGCAGTTAGCAAGGGAGCAAAAGAAACTTACAGCCACTCCCCATCACTTGCATCACCACCTGAGCTCTGCCTTCCCCGACCTCCCAGTCTGTGAAAAATTGTCTTCCATGAAACCAGTCCCTGGTGCCAAAAAGGTTGGGGACTGCTGCTCCACATGATATGTCTCATTTCCCAAGATCAGAAATTTCTAGGATACAGGTCAGATCCCAGTGAACCTGAGCGTTGTAACTCTCTGTTAGCAAAGCAGAAGCAACAAATAGTTCCACACTCCAGGCACTTTATCTTCTATTTGAGTTCCAAATATATTATTACTTCCACCTTAAAAATATGATGATTTATATAGCTCTGTGCCTTTACAGTCTGTAGGTTTTATTACCCTTATCTAGAATGCCCACCTCATTTTTGTCTTCTTAATAAAAACTACATTTATTTCTCAGGTTCCACCAAAAGTAATATTTCTTATAAGAAACCTTACCTAATTTTTTCAGAAATGAATTCCTCAAGCTGTTTAGTTTACTTGTGTTTGCATTTTTGTCATTCCTGGGAGAATTTTAGTTCCTTAAAGGTGAGTGCCAAGTGTTAGCCTATTTCTTTTTTTTTGCTATGTGTTCCAAAGACATACATATTTAAAAAACTGAAAATAATGAAAGTGATAGAATGAGTAAACATATGATTTAGGTTATAGAAAAACAGAATAATTACCAGCATGATTATCTGAGGGCTTCAAAGTAGATGTTTCAAGAAAAGTTATGGCATTTTCATACATGCCTTTTCATAGAGCTGCATGCCAATGACCATGGAAAGTGTGATTTGGTAAATGTGTGAGTCCATTCTTGCTAAGAAGTATTAGCACTAGTTTTTAGTTAACCTTTATTGCCATAAACTTGCTAATCTTGATGGTTATATGTGGACTTGTTATCTGTTCAGAGAAAAAAGTAGATAGGAAGCAATGACAACAGAGGCCATTATCAGGATGGTTTTTATCTTACATAACTGGGGATCTAAGCATGAGTCTCAGATACAGGGGTCAAGTGCACCTTATTTTCCCCTTGCCAACACAACTGTGAGAGAGCTAATAGCCTTGAATCTCCATTAGAAGAGTAGGGATGGTTCCCTTATGCAGCATTTAAGGTAAAAAGTTTAAGGATACCCAGTTTTTAAACTGTTACATCCAAATCCTTTTTCTTTGTTCATTTGAAAAGCAGATGCAAGTTGCCAAGTTGACATCAGGGAAAGTTGTGTCCCTAGGGATGCCATGATTTCATCTCTCCTGGGTTACACATTAGAAGATGAAAATGGTTTCTCTTTGAAATGTCTTTGTGGTTTAAATTCAAGTGACATCAACTGCAAATAGCCTGAAGCAAAGTTAGCTTTGATTGTTCCTTTTCCTTGAATGATCTAGTCACTTTAGAAGAGATAACTCACATCAAGGGGAAAATGCTTAAAAATGAAATATGGAAAGAAAAGTAGCAGTTTAAACACCACAAATTTAGTTTCTGAAATAATGATTAACCTACCAACTTCCTTGGAATTCCATTTTGATTTTCAGATTATAGATTATATTTAAACACATAATCATTGTTATTAGCTCCAACATTACAGAGTATGAAGTCCTCTCCTCTTGCCTCAGCATTCTTAAAGGTGACACAACCAAGAACTGGAAAATATAAGTGATTTTACCCGCCATGCACTTTGTAAGTCACATGAACTTCATGAGTTTTAAATGACTGCTCACTCTACCACACCATTCTTTCCCAAAGTGAGGTCTCTTGAACCCAACTCACAGTAGTGTTCCATGAGCCAGAATTAAAACCATCTGCAAACTATAATCCCACCCTGATAATGTAGGGAGCTATCATCACATCAAAAGCACTGAGATAGAGCAAGGGGGAAATCTTTGATTTAGTTTGACTCATGATTTTTCAAACTTACCTAATCACCTATCACATTATTTTCCCTACTTAACATCTCTTAAAATCTACTATGGCCAATTTCCTTCAAACTCACTTTGATAAACTTTAGATGATACCATATGAAAAGAAAATAATAATTGTAAAGAATATCCAGAAAACTGTTATCTAGGTTGTGTATTTTTTTTCTTTCTTTAGTAATTTCTACTAAATTGATTTACCAAAAAAAAAAAACCACAGCAGTTTACTCTGATGGTAAAGAAATTACTATGGGTCTAAAAAAATTCAAGATATGTCAACATGACAATTCAAATATATTAATATAGAAGCCTAGTAAATTATAAAAATATTGATATAGTCATGTGCTACCTAACAATGGTTTGGTCAATGATAGACCACGTATATGAAGGTGGTTCCATAAGACTATCATCACATTATAGTGCAATACATTATTCACATGTTTGTGTGATGCTAGTGTAAACTAACCTACTGTACTACCAATTGTATAAAAGTATAGTGCATGTAATTATGTACACTGCATAATATTTGGTAATGATAATAAACTACTATGTTATTAGTTTATCCCTTTACTATACTTTTTATTCTTATTTTAGAGTGTACTTCTTCTACTTATTAAAAAAAAAAAAAGCTAACTGTAAAACAGCCTCAGGGAGATCCTTCAGGAGATATTCCAGAAGAAGGCATTGTTATCATAGGAGATGACAGCTCCATGTGTGGTAGCCCCAGAAGACCATCCAGTTAGACAAGATGTGAAGGTGGAAGACAGTGATGCTGATGATTCTGACCCTGTGTAGGTCTAGGTTAATGTGTGTGTTTGTGTCTTAGTTTTTAACAAAAAAAAATAGTTAAAAAATAAAGAAAAATTTTAAAATTTAGAAATAGAAGAAAGCTTATAGGATAAGGATAGAAAGAAAATATTTTCATACAACTGTACAATGTGTTTGTGTTTTAAGTTAAATGTTAAACCTAAGGCATGAAACTGTAAGAATTGTAGAAGAAAATGTTGGAAAGACTCTTATAGACATCGGCCTAGGCAAGAATTTGTGAAAAAGACCCCCAAAGCAATCACAGCAACAAGAAAAATAAATAAATGGGATCTGATCAAATTAAAAAGCTTCTGCACAGCCAAGGAAATTATCACAAGAGCAAACAGACAACCTACAGAATGGGAGAAAATATCCACATGCTACACATCCGATAAAGGGCTGATAACTAGAATCTATATAGAACTCAGGAAAATCAGTAAGAAAAAATCAACCTCATTAAAAAGTGAGCAAAGGACATGAACAGGAATTTTTCAAAAGAAGACAGACTAATGGCCAACAGACATATGAAAAAGTGCTCAAAATCTCTAATCATCAGGGAAATGCAAATCAAAACTACAATGAGATGGCACTTAACTCCAGTGAGAATGCCTTTCATCAAAAAGTCCCAAAACGACAAATGTTGGCTGGAATGCAGAGAGATAGGAACATTCATATACTGCTTGTGGGACTGCAAATTAGTGCTATGTCTGTGGAAAGTAATATGGAGATACCTCAAAGAACTAACAGTAGACCTACCATTTGATCCAGCACTTCCACTACTGGGTATTTACTCAAAGGAAAAAAAAAGACATTCCATAAAAAAAAAACATGTGCACTCGAATGTTTATAGCAGCACAATTCACAATTGCAAAGATGTGGTTACAACCCAAGTGTCCATCAATACATGAGTGGATTAATAAAATGTTGTACATGTATAACATGGAGTATACTCAGCCATAAAAAATGGTGAACTATCTCTTGTATTATCCTGGATGGAGCTGGAGTCCATTCTAAGTGAAGTATCATAAGAATGGAAAAACAAACACCACATGTACTCACCATTAAATTGGTACTAATCAATCAGCACTTATGTGCACATATAGAAGTAACATTTATCGGGTGTCAGGCACATGGGAGCAGGGAGGAGGGAATGGGTAAACTCACACCTAATGTGTGTCGTGCACACTGTCTGGGAGATGGGTGCACTTGTGGCTTGAGTCAGACAGTGCAAAGCCAATTTATGTAGCCAACGTGTTTGTTCCCCTGGAATATTCTGAAATAATTAAAACAGCAATATGGAAAAAGCAAAAATGAGTTAAAAACTTTATAAAGTAAAAAAGTTACAATAAGCTAAGGTTATTGAATAAAGAAAAATATTTTTTATAAATTTAATTTAGCCTAAGTGTTCAGTGTTTATACAGTCTACAGTAGTGCACAGTAATGCCCTAGGCCTTCCCATTCACTCACCACTCACTCAGTGACTCACCCAGAGCAACTTCCGGTCATGCAAGCTCCATTTATGGTAGCCATATACAAGTGTACCCCTTTTTAATCTTTTATTCTGCATTTTCACTTTAGCTTTTTTATGTTTAGATATTACTATATACACAATTCTGCTACAATTGCCTCCAGTATTCAATGGGTTATGTAGATAGTGAGGGATTTCAGGTTTTCCTCAGGACAAAAGTGGATGCTTTTGTTTTGGTGCAATTGCCCTACCTGGGAAGAAGCCCCCCATGTTGGTCCTGACCCATCCATATCTCCTGAGTGACTGCCACACCTGAGGAGGAGGGAATACCCTATGAATCTGCCAATCAACTTAGCTCATCAGCTGCAAAAAAATGCAGAGGATTCTCTACCCCACGGGCCAAGCAGCATAGGTACCACAGAGTCCACAGATTGCCCTGGACAACCCACGTACGTAGTAATGCAACTCTTAACTCTCCAATCAGAGGTCCCAATCCAGCCACTATAAAACAAGATGCAGACCATAACCAAGTCCCTTTTTGTGCCCTTCTTGTGCTCTTCCTTCACTGCGACCATGGGTCCAGTCGTCATCTGGGGCATATGTATAATGCTCTGTAAACCTATATCTTGCTCTTGCCCTATAACCCTATCTTTCCCTCCTCAATAAACCTCATTTTTGTGCTTGCCTTACTTCAGTGTGTCTGGTCATTCTTCAGCCATGAGTGTGCTAAGAACTGACATTTCAGACTGAAACCTGACAAGTGCGGTAACATTCTGTACAGGTTGTACCATGTAGCTTAGGTAGCAGGCTACCTCATCTAGGTTTTTGTGAATATACTCTATGATATTTGCACAGTGACTAAATTGCCTAAAGATGCATTTCTCAGAATATATATCCGTCATTAAGCAGCATATGACTGTACAATCAAGATCACAGGTTATTGTCTCTGATGATTTAAAATGGTAATACTGACTTTACTAGACTTTGAAAATGTGAGTTTGCATTTACCAAGAGGCAGAAGAAATATATTTCAGTATAACAAGTTCAGACTCTCTTCTGATAGAAATAGTGATGTAAAGCCTAACCCATCAGGATGAAATCTTTAAAACACATGAACCTTCATATCTCATGTGAATAGTTTCAAATTAAAAATCTGGCAATCCGTATGCCCCCAAGGAGTGTGTTCACATTGTATTCTTTAAGGCAAAATATAAAGTGTGGGTGTAATATGTACCAGCATCATTTCATTGTAGCCTTTTGGAGATTGTCTGAACCATCAGAGCAGACCCTGCAACATGAACTTGACAATTTTATAGCTTAAGCCTGAGTCAGAACAACCCCGGCCTGAGAATAGGGTGATGGATCTTTATGCTTCCCAGGAAATAAACCGTAGTTTATATTCCTTTGCCAATTCAGCCTTTGAGAAACTCAGATCCAGGTTTTTGTGTTCATTTGTTTTGGTTTTTAGGTTAGTTATCTCCCATTACATTGACTGACCTCTGTAAGGCTGGTGGCAGGTACCCCTCCCTTCCCTAATAAAAAAAGAAGAGGACCCTCCTATTCCTCAATACCCGCCCCCAAACTAAAACAAAGACATTCCTTACTCCTCTGGCCACAGACATCTCCTGGCCGAAGAAGCTCCCATCCCCCAGCCCTAAAAACCTATATAAACCCACTCAGACTTCTGGGCGGGGCGGCGTCTCAAGTTCCACTCGTGGGACTGGGAGGCTCGCCCGGGTCCCTCTCTCTCTCTCTCTAGGGACTCGTTACCCCCACCCAGGAGCACCCCAATAAAGCCTCTTTACTTATCCCTTTGAACTCTGCTCGTCTTTCTTTCCCTGAAGCCCGAACACTCCAAAAACCTTACAACCTCTATTACACCCAAATGCAACAAAATAGAGATTTTCCCCTAAATGTGATGGTTCCTCTAACCCTTTTGCAGAAGATCTGAGGCATCTCGGACATCAGACTTGGATCCGTTGAGATCCATCTCAGGATGTTTCCTATAGGGTATTTGTGAGGGCAAGATGGCCATGACATCAGGGATACAGTCTTAAAAAGCAAAACAAAAAATTCTAATAATGTGCCTCTGAGATGGCTGCATAGCTTCTATTGACTTTTTGATGGCTTTTATTTAGCTGCTCAAAATAATATTGTCTTATAATGCAATAGAAACGAATCAATTAAGAGTTACCTTTGGTGACATTTTAAGGTAAGGTATTCAAACAATAACCCAAGAACCACCACCTAAGGCAAACTGAACTTGTTTCCTTAAGCCTCAGTGATATGCACGCCACAGGTATTCCAATAGAATGGTGAGACTTAAAATCCTTGAATTTAGTAGACTGTTCTCTGCTTTGGAAACATCTTCCCCATTATCAACTTACTAATTTATTCAGCTTCTTCAAAGTGTGCCCTAAAATCACCGTTTAGATAGGGCCCACCCTGGTCATCTTTTTCAAATTGGAAACTGCTTCTCTTTTCTGCAATCCTTGATTCTCATTACTTGCTTTAGTTTTTCCACTGCTCTCAATATCTTCTGTCATAAGTCTAACATGTTCATTGTCTGTCTCTACCATCAAACTAGAAACTCTATGAGATATTTGTCTGCTTTTTTGTTTGTTTATTGGACTATTACACTTCAAAAACGTAGAATATCATCTGGCATATAAGCAGTGACTATTAATATTTGTTAAAGAAATCAATGACAGTACTTTTCTAATAAACAAAATTGCAAAGAAATGATTATTGAAATTACTAATGCTGAAATGAAGAACTTACATTTAATTATTCTAGAGATTTCTTTTTTTTACATTATTTTTTAACTGTTTTTTTTGCCAGGACATTGATATGCTATAGTAAATATTTGCAAATCAACTTGATATATTTTATTTACCTTTACCCTGTTTGAGTTATGGGCGTTACTGCTAATATTTCTGGATCCCGGCCTAGAATCCACACAGGGTTAGGCATGTGGTAGGACTTGAGGCATATGTATTTGATTCTATCTCTTTGACTAACTTGTATCTCCTTCCCTCTCTCTGAATGTCAGTAACTGCATCTATACAGGTAGGAGATTATATTCATTTAAATCCAAGAGCATTCTCCTCCCAATATTCTTTGATATTTACCCAGCTGATACTCCCTGATACCTAAGAATTCTCTATTGCCTCAGTGGGGCTCACCTTGTATCATTCAGTATGTATCTTTGTTTTTGTGACAGTAAATAAGGCAGTGTTTTGGTGGGTTAAATTGGTGCTTTTGATAACCGATAACCTATATCCATATATGAATACACACTCATGTTTCCTCACCAGATAGTTATTTGATTAGAAATAAGAACACATGTGCATGTATTCTTTATATTGATAGTTGCACAATGCCTGTTTTATAGGGATTAAACATTTTTTTTTCTACTTCATAATGCTAAAAGTAAAATTTATATTTTGCCTCTTCTTACTGAGAATACAGCTTTTAGGGCTTCTCATTAGTGTTGATGTTTTATAGCATCTGCCTACATACTTTGCAGTTGCATGTAGAACACAAATTGGATCAATTCATTTATACATCCTTTATTAAGTACTAGCCTGCAGGAAGCACTCGGCTGGCTTGCCTGGTGATTGCTCTGTGACAAACAGCTGAATCATTTTACTTTATCTTAGAGGAGCCACGTTCACTCTCATAATTTGCCTCATTTGCTTCTGTCCAGACATCTATGCTACTTCTTAGAACTTCTTACCCCTACTAAATACCAATTTTCTATTATTTAAACCCCCATTTCTCAAATATAAATTTCATGCTACACCCATAATTTGCCTTTAATTCAAACCAAATAAGTTTTATGTTTAATATATCTTGATATGAATCAAAATAGATATTACTCAATATCTTATTCAAAAATTTACATTCATCATTTTATATTACTTGGACCAGGAAATCACAATCATTAGTGTACTATTATCTTAAAGTCAAAGGATAAGCTGTTGAATGCTTAAGCTATAAAGGGTTCTGAGAGATTAATAGTTTGATTAAATCGGTCAAATCTTACTGCCTAGTGGAGGAAACAAATAAAAATTGCACTGAAATAGTTTAAAGCACAAAATATTCAAAAAGCACAAAGGAAATAACACACATTATCTGTCCAGACAGAAACACACAGCGTACCCCAGTGTGTTGGAGAAGCGGGGGGCAAGTGAGGAGACACACTTTAACGGAAAGGTCAATAGGGATTAGTTGGTGAGAACACTTTACTCACAAGTAGAGTCAATTCCCAGTTTGGAGATTAGAAAGAGCGTGCCAAGGTTGTTTAGGGAACTGCAGTAAATTCAGTGTGACTGGAGAACAGTGGGTGACTGGGGATGAACGGGAGGTTCCTGCAGGAGACATAGCCAGAGATTTTGAGGAAAGTCTGATCATCAGTTACTCATATTGTTATGCCAAAGAGTTTGGGTTTATTATGAAGGCCTTGGAAGTGCACAATGCCATTAAAGCAGAGTGGCCTTTCAGTAAGAAAATGAACATAAAGACCTGAGGCTCCAGAGAGAGATCTGAGCACAGAATGGATTTTCTGCAGTTATCAGTATATGATGGCAACTGAGTCTATGGTATGTAGGAAGACAAGAGAAAAGGACTGGAAAAATATTGCTAGCCCTTAAAGAAAATTTGGAAGAAAGAGTCAACGAAATTAGGAAAAGCACAAGTGAGGATTGTTAGAGAATGCGAGGCAAGAACGTTTCCCAAGTGCACTGTGGGCAGACAGTGCTCACAACATCCTCATTCTTTCTCATTAACCAAACCTGCCATTTTGTTCAGGTATCAAGATGGCAGCACATTCTGGCTGTTCCCTCTCCCAGCTCCAGGAGAAGGTCTGCACTGACTGGATGTCAGCCAGTGTTAGTCATGCTGGTCAAGTTTGTGAGAAATTGTCTGGAGGTAAGCAACCAAAGCTAAGATGATCTCTGCTGTGATCTACTGGCTACAAATTATTTGCCCTTATAAAAGTGTGGGGCTGCATAAAAGGGGAACCTTTTTTGTGCCACTGCTTCTTGTCTTTCTACTTTAGAGGTTCTTGTTTTAGGATGCCAACATTGGCAGTGTTTTTACAACCAAAAGATGCATAAAGAAATTCACTTCATGTCCAGACTTCACTGACTACTGAAGGCCACTTTACAGTAGGCTTCCCCTATTTATTTTTACATAAGACAAATAAATGTCTTCACTGTGCACACTAATGTCCATGTACAATTGTGTGCATTTCCCCGTGTGTGAGAGAGACAGAGACACAAACAGATTGATTCTATTAATAATTTGCATCCAAATAACTATCTACTATAGATGAAATTCTTAAAAATCCAGATCCTATAAAGAAGTAAATTGGTAGCTGAAATAAAACACAAAACTGCATAATGAGTGTTGGAGTAAATATAACTAAAAACAAAATCTTCTCCCAGGCCAGAAAACCTGTCCACAAAGGTAGCAGAGAAAGACAACAGTTTTATTATTGAATGAGTATTAAACCAGAATACGGTACACATCACAAGCAATCTAAGAGATTAAACAGAAACAAACAACAAACAAAAAAAGAGAAATCTCACTGTTTTATGTAGCCAAGCATATCTTACCCATCACACATGTGATTTCAAATGAACGGTAACTATTACTCAAGTAAGAGGACTTGAAGTACTATTTGTCAAACATAGTTCATCTTAAATTTAACTGAAAATTGGCATGACCGTCTATGTTAACTAATTGGCTTCCTTCAGAGGACAAACTTCTAATATCTTTATGACAAGATATAGTTTTGCAACTTGAAGAAAGATGCCCAGAAGTTAGATTCCTACCCCCCATAGGAAGTGGGAGACAAGGATGCTGTCTCCCTTATTCACATTTCAAAGATGTGACTTCCAGGTCTCTGAGAAAGACATTCCTGGGTCATGATGATGACAAAAGCCCAATCTAGTTATCAAAAGACTTTCTCTACATTTCAAAGAGAGGAGAAAGTATTTACAATTACAAGTTTTCTAAAGTAAATGCTCTAAGCAAAAGAAACGAAAGGGAATGTCTCGAAAGAATTAAGCACCTTATTTTTAATTTGTATTTGTTTTTATATTAAGTCGTTTCAACAAGACCAAAAACAAGGTCTGGACAGGTCCTGATTTTTAAAATATTTCTAAAATTTTTGTTCAAAATATAGGGCTTTTAGAGATACTTTTACTATAAGAATTAGTCATTCTAACCACTGTGTTTCCACAGTTGTATTGCAAATAGAAGGGACAATTTATGTTGCTGGGGATCATAGCTTATCTAACTTTGAAACCCTAGAACTTTTCACAATGCCTAATACAAGGAAAAGGACAAATAAACAAATATTTTGGTCTCAATTAAAATAACAAAGTAAAATGTCATTTAGAAAAGAAAAAGAAAAAAAATACTGCTGAAAGCATTATTATTCATTTAAAATTTCTGAAAGCCTAGATGAAACCTATCAAATGTTCATAAAAATGACATTTTTATTATAAATTAATATGGATTCTTGACATAAAATGTTAGAATTTCCATGTTAAAAATCTGTCATGTCTCTTTAAAAAGGAGTAAGTAGCTTATTAACAAACTTCAACATGCTTCTATCTGGAGTTTAGTGCAAAAAAATTGTGCCTATATTTTATGTCAAAATGTTAATTGTTTCACCCAATGGATTTATTGTTCACTAAGATCAGAGTCATGTTAATTATTGTCCTTCACAGGAATGTACTTAAATAATTATACTAGCCTTGTCATGGTTGCTCATTTGAAGAACAAAGATGGTAGAAACATCTTACACTCTGGAATATTTATGCACTCTCATATGTCCTACTTATTTATGAGCCTCAATACATAGAGAGAGGAAGATTATACTAAGGGATTGAAGGGTAATTCAAATTACAACCACTATATATCTTTTCTTCCCATGAGGATAATGTTTTTATTATCTTCACTATGTCCTTATTACCTGAACTGAAGTTGACTTTTAGTTTGGTTCTAAATTAGTTGCCACATGCTGAGATATTTTATCTCAAATATATATTGTTATAAAGCTTTGAAATCTTTGGAAGAGAAAGATTTATCTTCAGGCTTAGGAGTATTCCAGAGATTGCAGAATGTAAATTAGTGTTATAACCCAACTTCCTGGCTATAATTGCTCTGTAAAAGTCATGGTCTTACTACTGTGAACTAAAATAAAATCTTAAGGCTCCCCGCCACCAGCTGACTGACTGGACCCCTTCTTGGCCAAGGGGATATCCTAAAACTAAACTGTCTGCCAGGAGGAGGGAGGTCAGACATGCCTCTTCATGCCCCCCTCCCTCTTGGAAACATCGTTTGTAACCCATTAACAGGCCTAAGGATATGCAAGACAAACCTGCAGATCCTCAATTTACACAACAAATATATGTCTGGTGACTTGTCTCTAATTAACAGAGCTCCTTATCTTCAAACATTCCAAGCCTTTAGACAAAGCTTCATATCTTTAACCAATTACAAATCAAAGAATCTTTAAACCCACCTATAACCTGTAAGCACCCCCCCAGCCCACATCGAGATGGTCCACCATTTCTGGCCCCAAACCAATGTATGCTTCCACATATTGATTTATGACTTTACCTGTAACCCCTGTCTCCCTGAAATATATAAAACCAAACTGTAACCCAGCCACACTGAGTCCACTTGCTCAAGGCTTTTTGGGTGTGGCTCCAGGTCATGGTCCTCAAAATTGGCTCAGAATAAATCTCTTTAAAATTATTTTACAGAGTCTGGCTTTTTTTTCATTAACACTAGTCAATTCCAGTTAACTCTAAATTTAACTGAAGATAACCCATTCATTTGTCACGTTTCTTCTCCAGCTGCTACATTCAACTTTACTTTATTCAAGTGCGTCTTTATGCATAGCCTGCTTTGGAGAAAAAGTGATGTTTCTCCCTCATCCATGTGACTAGTTAACCTCTTGTCCATTTTGTTCTTGATATGGGGACTCATTCAGCCTGGAAAGGCTATTAAGGCTACTTCTTTTAAGGAATTGGTACTGAATTTTTCTGAATACTGTGAACTTGCAGATCTTGTGTGCAAATTTCAGCTGAATCACCTGATTGAGGTATTACTTCATCATCATATATGAGGAAAATAGGTGGCAAACACTAAGATGTGCCACTGAGTTCCCCCTTCAAGTTCATCTAGAGTCTGTTTCAGCTGCACAAGGTGCTTTGTCCTAGGTCACTGTATTCCTCCAACCAGCAGCAACTGAGCAAGGCAGGGGTATAAAGGACTGGCCATTTGAGCTAGACATAGGGCACTGAGATAGGCAATACCAGCTCTAGAACCACAACTAGTTTGGCAGATGCTTTATGAGGTCCGCCTAGCAGTTTGAATTATTTTTCTGCACAATTTTCATCCTCTGTCTTCCCTTAGAAGTATTGATACCCAACACAAATATTGTACTACAAACTCAATCTTCATGTCTGTTTCTGGAGAACCCAATCTGTGACAGTTCTTATTTGGAATGGTCTGAGAAAAAAGGTGATAAGTGGGGTTTTCGAGCTAGATTATTGTTCATCCTGCTGGCAATGAGGGCCCTATCATTGGTGTGCTAAGTTGATTGCATACAAAGAAAAATATCTTTTGTTGTAGAAAAAAAGCATAATACAGAGTTTAAGAGCTAATAATCAGAGTAGCTAACCTTTGAAGGTCACTGGACTTTCCGCCTAGGCAGACGTCTTATTCCAAGGCTGGGAAAACCTGAGAACAGAATCAAACATGTGTATTAGAAAACTCCAAGCAAAAAAAACCATAAAAATTTTGATTCCTCATTTTCTTCTGAACTTTCTGAGTGTGCCAGAATGGTGTGGTTCCCCAAAATAAGTGGTGGAACACCCCTGATACTGAAAGGTCATACCTGTTCTTCTTAAGACAAGAGAATCCTCAATCTGTTTTTACCTCCTGTCCTGGCAATTAGCACTATACCTACAGTTGGGTTGCAGCATAACTCAATTAGATCTGATAAAGGAAGAAAGAGTTATTTTGTTGACAAGACCAATTGATATATGTTATTATTAAGCTTTCATTATTAATATTATTATATATATTAAGAATATTTTGATTTTTTTAACTGAAGGCAGTTGGGGAAAAGATACCACTTAATGAGTGATTAATTTCTATTGTAATAAATACACTCTATCAAATTCAGGACTAGATATAGATTTAGAGGAGATAAATTGGTGATTTTTTTTTTTTTTTTGAGATAGAATCTTGCCCTGTTGCCCAGGTTGCACCACAAATGAAACTCATGGGCTCAGGAGATCCTCCCGCCTCAGCCTCCCAATTAGCTATTACTACAGGCATGTGCCACCACATCCTGGCTGATTTTTATTTTTATATTTTCTAGAGATAGGATCTCACAATGTTGCAATGTTGTCCTGGAGTTGAAGTCCAGGGCTCAAGTGATCTTCCTGCCTCAGCTTCCCAAAGTGGGATTACAAGTGTGAGCCACCATCACTCAGCCAATTTCTTATATTTATTAACAGTGATAATATAATAGTTTTTTGCTACCATGATAATGCTGAAAAAGAAATTACAAACTCAGAGGCAATTATAAATAGAAATTACAGACTTAGGGGCAAATTATAACAATAAACACATATTTGTCATGTATCTGTGGGATTTACTTGGGTGATTCCATTTATTTTGGTTTGATTCATTCATGTGCTAAGGGGTTGGCTGTCTTTTGACTCGTCTAGCATTAACCTGGTTAATATTGAATCCACATCCATATTCAGATTTCATCACCTATTCCAAAAATATCCTTCTAGCTGTTCATTTTTTTTCCAGTTAATTATCCAGTATGGAGCATTCATTGCTTTTAATTATTATATCTCTATATTATCCTTTGATGTTCAGGGTTCCTTAATCTTTCTTTGTATTTCTTCTCCTTGACATTTTTAGTGCAGGCATATAGAAGAGTACAGTCCTTTATTCTGTAGGATGTTTCTCAGTGTTTTAGTATTTTTTTAATTTTATTTTCCCAATGACTACTAGGTTTAGCTTATGAATTTTTGACAGGAAGATCCAGAGTCATGTCATTTTCTTCTCATTGTATTATAGCAGGAGGCACATGATATCCCTTTGTAATGACCTGGTGGTCACTACAGTAAGGTGTATGAGCCAAGGGTCTTTAGTGTAAATTTATAATTTTTTCTTGTGTAATTAATTAATCACTTATAGAAAAATGCTTTGAGATAATGTAAATAATTTATTTTCAAGAGGCTCTTTTTAAACAAAAATTATCAAACCAATTTTTCATAGACACAAGGACTGAAAAAAAGCCAAATACTAGGTAATATATTAAGGTTGCTGCTCTCAGTAATGGAAGCCAACACTACTGGCAATTGCTAAAGCTTAAGAAGTTTTCTTCAAATCATCAGTCCAAAAACTGGGAGCTAAAATATTGCTTTTCTCATATACTCAGCTGGTTGAGAGGTACCCTCAATAGGCTAATTTCAGATTGTGCCTCCCGTCGGGTAGAGCAGATTATGAGAAGGCCCAAGGTAGACATTTAAATGGAAAATTAATTTCTGAAGTGGGCACATGAATAGAATGCTGAAAGCATGCTCAGGTGCAACTGAAATCAGAGGTTGGCCAAGGAGACATGACACATGGCATCACAAGTATCTACCACATAGTCTGTTCATGATGGAAAGGAACATTGGTTTTCTCAGATGATCATTATATTTGCTAGGGACATCACATAATATGTTTATTGAATAGGTTCATCACTTTTGTGAAAGTCAGAGATTAAGGTGCTTTTATTAGGGTCAGTGCAATTTACAGAAAAGGACAGAAGATTTTATCATCTATTTTGAGGACCAGTACTCAATTAAAAAAATCAGAATTTCTTTTATTTTCAGTTTATATCAAGATATAAAGTGTTTTTCTCTCTGACTCCAGCACATAGTGTAGATATTCATGCATACTTGGTTTAGGAAAAGAGGTTAAATTTTTCTAAAATTATATAAAATATAGGAGTTATTATTTTATTATGCCATTATATAACATATATTCTATATATTATATATATCAGGCATTTTATATGTTATTATATCCATTTTTGCTGCTATAACAGAATACCTGAGACTGGGTAATTTATATAGAACAATTGATTTCTTACAATTCTGGAAGCTGGGAAATCCAAGAGCAAGACACCAGCAGGTTTGGTATCTGGTAAGTGTCTGTTTTTTGTTTTTAAGATGGTGCCTTGCTGCATCCTGTGGAGGGGAGGAACACTGTTCCTCATGTAGCAGAAGAGCAGAAGAACCAAGAGAGAGAACCCACTTCCAAATGTCCCCTTTAAAGGTCACTAAACCCATATGAACTATGAATGGATTGTCCAGAAGAATCCATATTATTTTCAGGGCTATCACTATATTATTTTATGAACCTTTATGTTTTGAATATATATATATACCTGGTAGCTAGCAGCTATACAAAACTCTGATAAAGAAAACAGCCCCTGACATCCTGGACTGGTCTAAAGCTCGCAGGTAGGGCTCAGTGTTATTCTAAGCTGCTTGATGCTCACAGCTAGTGCAATGCTGTCCTCCTGGTGAACATAAACAATCTCACAAAACATAACAGCATCAGGTCATCTTGAGGGGATGATAAATTGAAGCAAAACAAGGTCACCATGCAATCTATGAAGTACCCAAAAGCCCCCTTCTCTCTGCTAAAATGAGCGATAGCTGCTTCTTTACCTAGTCTGTCCTTTCCATAGATAAGATTTGTTGAGGTATTCCATCATAAAATTGCCTTGCTTCCTGACAGCATCCAGTCGTGAACAAAGCCTGACTTCTTTGGATGCTCCCCTGAATTACCTAACCAAAGCTCAAATCTTATAATAGGTTTTTCTAATACCCTCGTACTGAGAGGCCCCATGGCTTCCTATGCTGTGTGCTTTCCTTTCAAGCAAAGAGTCGTAAATCCAACCTATTCAACTACAGGTGTGTTCTTGGTGACCTTAGTCTGGAGGTCTTTGACATTTTTCCAATTTAACCAAGTCCAATGCCTGGCAATGAATGCTTTTTGAAATGCAAATTGTTGGTTATGGCAATTCTGCTCTAGCACTCTTTAAGTATTTATTAATAAGATTAATGACATTCTGAAATGTTCAAAATATTCTGTATTTACATGTATTATTTCTCCTTAAAGATTTTGATTTATTATGTTTCATAAAAATAGATGTTTTAGTAGCATATTTATGTGATAGTTTTCATATGTTTTAAATCATATCACAATTAGGTTTTCATCCATAGCCCACATTAATTATTTTAGTAAAGCATTTAGAGTACCTCAATTTCAGGAAGTAATGTGAAAATAGTTTATTTAGCTTATAATTATGAAGCTAATTCTCTTATTCTTGAAATGTCTAAAACATGATTATTCTTTATCTTTTTCTTAAAGTTATTATAAGTAAGGAATAATGTTTTACTTTTGAAATAAGTATTTGGAAACTATTTCAATGTCTAGACAGTGAACTGTGTTATGTTTATGGTTGCATTGTTTCCTTACAGGGAATTAGCTAACCATATCTTATAGTTTCTGTCTAATGTACTCTTGTGTATATATGCTAATTATTCAGTTTGAGTTATGGAAGATATCTTTTACTCATAGTGACAGAATTAAATTGGACCAATTCTCTCTTTGTTTGTGGTTGACTAAAGATATGTCAAAGATAATCTGGAACATCTCCAATAGAGGTCATTGCTGTATCCTTAAAATTTCATCTGTAATCCATATGAAAAGATTATGATACTTTCCTTAAATAATCAGTTTTACAATTCTTTCTTCACATCAATAAGAAGTATTTTCTAGGAATGTGAGTAGAGATTAGAGAATCATTAGTTTTATTAGCCAAATGTATGAGAAGTGAATACCATATTTGGTCATATTGATTTGCTTTTAGCCTGGAAACTTATTTACTCTCCCTTAAATTCTTATTTTAGGTAAAATTAGAGCAAAATGAAACAATGTCAAGTAAATGTCATTTTAAAAACTTAAAAAGTGACATAAAGATCACTCGGCTAGTAACTGACGTGTCTGAAAATAGAAAATAAATGCGTAATTATATTTTTTACAAAATAATTATTTGGCAGTAACAGATGGAGCCGGGGGGAGGAAGGACAAGCACAAACTCAGATGAAGTCTCAGGCTCGAGTACACTAGGCAGCTTCTATTGGTGTTTTGACATATGTACACCTGTGGAATAGCTAAATTGAGCGAATTAACATGTCTTACTTCACAAACTTCTCGTTTCGTTGTGGTGAGAACACTTAAAATCTGCTCTTTTAGCAATGTTCAAGAATGCAGTATCATGTTATTAACTATAGTTACCATGTTGTACAATGGATCTCTTGATGTTATTAATATTTCTCCTATCTAACTTTATAACACTTGACCAGCCTCTCCCTACTCCCTGCCAATCCTCCCTAACCTCTGGTAACCACTATTCTACTCTTTACTTCTATGAAATCAACTTTTTTAGATTCCACATATAAGTGAGGTTATGTGGTATCTGTCTCTCTGTGCCTGGCTTATTTCACTCAGCATAATGTCCTCCAGGTTCATCCACGTTGTTATGACGGGACTTTCTTTTTCTTTTAAAGGCTGAATAGTATTCTATTGTGTATATATATAAATACCATATCTTTAAGCCATTCATCTGCTGATGGACATTTAGGTTGATTCTGTATCTCAGTCATTGTGAATATTGTTGCATTAAACACGAGAGAGCAGATACCTTTTTGACATACTGATTTCATTTCTTTTGGATCTGTACCCAGTAGTGGAATTGCTGGATCTAAATTCAAATTCTTTTTTTTTTTTTTTTTTTTTTGAGGCAGAGTCCCGCTTTATCACCCTGGCTGGAGTGCCGTAGCATCAGCCTAGCTCACAGCAACCTCAAACTCCTGGGCTCAAGCAATCCTTCTGCCTCAGCCTCCCAAGTAGCTGGGACTACAGGCATGTGCCACCATGCCCGGCTAATTTTTCTATGCATATTTTAGCTGTCCATATAATTTCTTTCTATTTTTTAGTAGAGATGGGGTCTCGCTCTTGCTCAGGCTGGTCTCGAACTCCTGAGCTCAAACAATCCGCCTGCCTCGGCATCCCAGAGTGCTAGGATTACAGGCGTGAGCCACCGCGCCCGGCCTAAATACAAATTCTTGAGAAAGAAAATCTGATAGGTTTCTTTCAGAATATGAATTGCTTCCACTGACTTATCTGCCAGCAGAGGCAGTGTCTTCTTTGAGAAAAAAGAGAGAGAGAGAGAGAGAGAGAATGTATGGACCTTCAGGAAGAAAATGGTTTTGTGGCACTATCTAAAGACACAGGAGAAGGGATGATGAACCCAGAACCCAGAATGTGTTTGCTGTATACTGTATTGCTCATAGCTAAAAGTGATGGATGAAGCCACTTCCCTTGCATCATTGCCCACATTGAGTATTTATTAATATCAATTATAATAGACTCTCCTAAATATTTGATAGTGAGTTTAATATGTATATTTTCAGATGCAAATGTTATTTCTTTGTGACTCATTGGCTAAAATTATTTTCTATTAATTTCTTGGAGATAGTTTGTGTTTATTTGTTTTGAATACTTTTTTCATTCATGAATTTCAATATTAAATATTTTTATTTATACCTATATTTCTGATTTTGGCTTAATCTTTCTTTTTAAAGGATTTGGTCTAGATTAATTTTTAATAGATGTAAAAACACATTTATTTATGTTATTTTCTATTAATTAGATGATAAACCAAAATTATTTTAATAGGATTATTCATTTCATATAATTTCAACATAGAGAGAAAATTATATTAGGGTTGAGTATTGTCTTATGAATTAATAACTACCACAAACTTAGTGACTTAATACATATTTAAATTTTGACAGTTTCAGTTAATCAGGAACCCAGACAAGGCATAGCTGGGTTCTCTGCATAAGTGTCTCTCACAAGACTGATATTGAGGTGTCAGCTGGGGTTTCATCTGGAAAATCAACTGAGGACTTCTGAGCTCACAATGATTAGTGTCAGAATTGAATTTGTCAAGGATTATTGAAGAAAATGCTGCCTATATTTCCTTGAAGTATGAGTCTCTCTAAAATGGCAGCTTGTCTCATCAGAGTGTGCAGGCTGAAAGGACAATAGAGTCTACTGCCAAGGCAGCAGGGACAATATTTTGTGACCTAATCACAGAAGAGACATTGCATCATGTTTGCTGTATCCTATTGGTTATAATCATATCACCGAGTCATCCCACATTCAAGGGAACAGTATTAGATGAGAGCATAACAGCAGGAGGAGAGGATTATTAGTAAGTCCATCTTAGAATGCTGCCTACCACATATGGTATTCAATAACCATGCTAATTCATTCGTGATATTGTTCGTTGAAAGTTGAACCAGGACTATTTCTCTGTTAATTTTAGAAGCTTGCTAGTAGCACATAGTTTCAGCATTCTCAGTGTAAAAAAGGATACAGTCATCTCTTGGTATCAGTAGAGGATGGGTTCCAGGACACCTTTCCTCACTCCACAATACCAAAATCCATGGATGCTCAAGTCCATGTATGAAATGGCATAATGTTTGCATATAACCTATGAATATTCTCCTGCATACCTCAAAGTATCTTTAGGTTACTTCTAATACCTAATATAATGTGAATGCTATATAAAAAGTTGTTATACAACTGTTATCCCAGTAATAGGATTCCTGGATCAAATGGTAGTTCTACTTTTAGCCCTTTGAGGTATCTCCATACCACTTTCCACAGAGGTTGCACTCATTTGCAGTCCCACCAGCAGTGTATGAATGTTCCTATCTCTCTGCATGAATGCCAACATCTATTGTTCTGGGACTTTTTGATAAAAGCCATTCTCAGTGGAGTTAAGTGATATATCATTGTGGTTTTGATTTGCATTTCCCTGATGATTAGAGATGTTGAGCATTTTTTCATATGTTTCTTGGCCATTAGTCTGTCTTCTTTTGAAAAGTTTCTGTTCATGTCCTTTGCCCACTTTTAATGGGGTTGTTTGATTTTTTCTTGTTTATTTGCTTGAGTTCTATATAGATTCTAGTTATCAGCCCTTTGTCGGATGTGTAGCATGCGAATATTTTCTCCCATTCTGTAGGTTATTGGCTTATTCTCGTGATAGTTTCCTTGGCTGTGTAGAAGCTTTTTAATTTGATCAGGTCCCATTTATTTATTTTTATTGTTGCTGTGACTGCCTTTGGGGTCTTCTTCATAAATTGTTTCCCTAGGCCAATGTCTATAAGAGTTTTTCCACCATTTTCTTCTAGAATTCTTAGAGTTTCATGTCTTAGGTTTAAGTCTATTATCCACCGTGAGTTGATTTTTGTGAGAAGTTAGAGGTGTGGATTCTGTTTCAATCTTCTACATGTGGCTATCCAATTTTTCCAGCACTATATATTCAATAAGGATTCTTTTCCCCAGTGTATGTTTTTGTCTGCTTTGTCAAAGATTAGATGGCTATATGAGGATGGTTTTTATATCACAAGAATGGAAAAACAAGCACCACGTGTACTCACCATCAAATTGGTATGAACTGATCAACACTTAAGTGCATATTTAGTAGTAACATTCACCAGGTGTGGGGCAGGTGGGAGGGGGGAAGTGGGGATGGGTATATTCACACCTAATGGGTGTGGTGTGCACCATCTGGGGGAGGGACACACTTGAAGCTCTGACTCAGATGGGGCAAAGGCAATATATGTAACCTAAATATTTGTACCCCTGTAATATGCTGAAATAAAAAAATAAATAAAAGTATAAATAAGAACATAAACAAACAGGAAAAAAAAAAGAACAAAAAGCCACAACATTCCCTTAAGCCAAGCCTAATCCAGAGAAAGGCCCTAACTCTCTTCAATCCTGCGAAGGTTGAGAGCTGAGGAAGCTGCAGAAGAAACGCTGCAAGCTTACAGCGGTTGGTTCATGAGATTTAAGAAAAGAAGCCATCTCCATAACAAAAGTGCAAGTTGAAGCAGCAAGTGCTAGTGTAAAAGCTGGGGCAAATTTTCCAAATGTCGCTGAGATAATTGATGAAGGTAGCTACACTAAACAGTATATTTTCAATGCAGACAAAACAGCCTTATAATGGAAGACGCCATCTAGGGCTTTCATAGCTAGAGAGAAGCTAGTTCCTGTCTTCAAAGCTTCAAAGGATAGGCTGAGTCTCTTTGTTAGGAGCTAATGCACATGGTGACTTTAAGTTGAAGCCAATGCTCATTTACCATTCTGAAAATCCTAGGTCCCTTAAAAATATGCTAAATCTACTCTGTGCACTAGAAATGAAACAACAAAGGCTTGATATTGCACATCTGGTTACAGCATAGTTTACTAAATATTTTAAGCTCATTGTTGAGACCTACTGCTAAGAACAAATATTCCTTTCAAAATATTACAGCTTATTGACGATGCACCTAGTCACCCAAGAACTCAGATGGAGATGTATAGGGAAATTAATGTTTTTATTCCTGCTAACACAACATCCATCCTGCAACCCCTGGATCAAGGAGTAATTTTGGCTTTCAAATTTTATTATTTAAGACGTACATTTCATAAGACTACAGCTGCCATAGATAGTGATTCTTCTGATAAATCTGGGCAAAGTAAATTGATAATCTTCTGTAAAGAATTCACCATTCTAGATGTCATTAAGAACATTTATGATTCATGGGAGGAGGTCAAAATACCAATTGACAGGAATTTGGAAGAAATTAATTCCAGCCCTCATGGATGACCATAGAAAGTAACTATGGATGTGGCGGAAATAGTAAGAGAAATAGAATTAGACTTGTACCCTGAAGATGTGAATGGATTCCTCCAATCTCATGATAAAACTATAATGGGTCAGGCTTTTCTTTTTATGAATGAGCGAAGTGATTCCTTGAGATGGAATCTACTCTTGGTAAAGATGCTATGAACATTGTTGAAATGACAACATTTCAACAACATTGTTGAAATGACAACAAATGATTTAGAATATTACATAAACTTATCTGATAAAGCAGTTGTAGGGTTTGAGAGGATTGCCTCCAATATTGAAAGAAGCTCTCCTGCAGGTAAAATGTCATCAAGCAGCATTGAATGCTATAGAGAAACCTTTCTTGAAAGGAAGGGCCAATGGATGTGGCAAACTTCATTGTTGTCTTATTTTTAAAAATTGCCACTGCTAGCCCAACCTTCAGCAACCTCCAGTCTGATCAGTCAACAGCCATCATCATGGAGGCAAGACCCTCCACCAGCAAGAGCATGACTTACTGAAAGCTCAAATGGTCATTAGCAGTTTTTAGCAATCAAATATTTTCAGTTAAGATATGTACATTGTATTTTTAGACATAATGTTATTGCACACTAAATAGGCTACAGTATAAGGCAAACATGACTTTTACATGCACTGAGAAATCAAAAAAAAAATATGTGACTCACTTTATCTAGATATTCCCTTATTTCAGTGGTCTGGAACTGAAGCCTCAATATCGCAGAGGCTTGCCTGTACATTATTTGAAAAATACATCCTTCTTTCCAAACACTAAAGTGAAAAAATATAACTTGATTTTGTTATATTTGGATAAATTTATTATAAATCTGTATTAATATACATCATAGTAAAAATCTCAACATGATGATTTATTGATGGATAAATTTATTATATATCTGTATTAATATACATCATAGTAAAAATCTCAACATGATGATTTATATAATAAAAGTATAACCATTGAGCAATGTCATAAAATTAATATCACCTGCAAATTCAAAGAGAAATGATTAATAAGGAGAAATCCTGGGTCATTGAACTTCTGTGTGTCAAATTATCCAAATAGAAATTCATGTTTATGTTAAATATGTCAGTAAGCATACACATTGATAAACTCATACAAGAAAATGTCCTTGCTACTTCCACATTTGTTGGTATAAGTCAGCTAACATTAGAATGATAAGCACATGTGATGATTTGGAGTCTAAACATGGAGATGTAAAATGGAAGAGGTTGTTATTATGCTAGGCTATAATTAGTGTAGTAATTGCTTTTGCTAGAAGCATTTTTTCCCATCATGATGGCATTTTTGACAAAGTACCAATAACAATGGTTATATTAGCTATACAAAGTGTGACAATGCATTTGTGTTGTGGAAATGTGATATGTAATTTGCAGAGATAGTTCAGGAAGATACTAACTGAATTTTGAGATGTAATCATCTGGTGCTCAAACTGTTCAGTGAAGTTGTCTTACATGCTCTGGAGCAGAGCCATTGTAGAACATTTCAACTATTACTTTCAATTTACAGCATCAGCCTTGGTCCATTTACTGAGTGGTGAAATCAGAGCAATTGATTCTTCTGAATCTCTGCCAGTTATACCCCATATAGTTCATCCAGGCCATGTGCAGTCAGCTTAGTGTTATTTTTAGACTTCAACAAGAATCGCTCTACCATCAAGTGAATAGACATAGCTTCAGAGTGAGGTTCATAATCTGAAAAGCTGAGATTGTTCATCCAGGTCACAAGTGACCCTTCAGTAAATTACAGACAGAATCCTACTCTAATAATGGCCATCAGGGTATGTAACACCTAATAACAAAGTCATTTTCCATTCATGTATGACATCCCACACAAACATTATTTGTGGATTGAATGATATATTTTCAGTAATAAGCATTTCACAAGTCCCTATCAGATTATGACCCACTTATTTAATAATTATGTTGTATTATATAACAAGAGCATACAAAGTTTATCATAATCTTTATATTTTGTTGATTAATTATAATAATACAGGGCATGTTTTACAAAAGGACTCAGGGGGTGAAGCTTATGTATATAAATATGATCTCTAATATAAATTATATATATCATAATACTTATTTTCTCTTTAGAACTGAATGGTATTGGCTAAAAAAATTCATCATTCTTTAAAAAGTTCAAGTGAGTTATTTTAAATATTTTCATTCTGATGACATTAAGTCTGTATGACATATGTATATTACAAATATATGTGTATGTATACATTTAACACATATGTATATAAATGAATTTATTAAACAAGAAAAGATCAGAGGAAAAGTAATCACTAAAGCAAACTTATTTATAGCCTACCAACTATTAGTCCCTGGACTTACTATTTGATTTATTTTTAGAATATTTTTCTGCTTTAATAGTAAAATTTTGTATATAATCAAGAGTAAAGAAAAATATACACACATTCGAGTTAATAATATAATGAATACCTGTATAATAACCTTCAACTTTTAGATTTTGAATCCCTGTCTTGTACTTACACACTACCATCAGGAGACAATGGTCCATAAATATTTTCATGTTTCTGCACTGTTAGGACTCTCTGAGTAAAGATCATATAAAGCCATATTAATCTGATCTAGCAAAGATAAAATATATGCACAATAACTGAAGTTGGGATACTTCTTAGCAAATTTCATACAGGCCACTGCGATCTGAAATTTTTTTTAATTTGGTGTATTAAGTGGGGATATGAACCACTATTGGATTTTTTAGATCTTTAATGCTGACATGATTTTCTGCTATATCTCTGGGAGGGAAAAATGAAAAGATGATACTGCCATCCCCACTGGTTCATCACATATCTTTTTGGTAAACAGAATGTTCTCTAGTCCCTATCATGGAACAAAGTTAACTAGTGGGTTTTCTGGCCTTACTTACATATCTCTCTACCATCATTCATTTTTTCTAGAATTTAGCTAACCAGCTGAGAAGAGAGAGTATCATGCATGAAAAAGAGAACTTTATTATAAATCCTGCAATGTTAATAGAATAATAATACTATTTATGTACAGCCTTGTACCAATTATTTTAAAATTCTAAATCAATGTAAGCACTTTTTGAAACATAATTTATCAATATCGATGCAAAACTACCTGAATAGTTCTATATTGGCTAACAAAATAAATAAAATCCTTAATTTAAATCAGCCCACAAAGAAAACTTCAGGAATAGATGGGCCAACTGGAAATTTTTCAAAGCATTTGGAAAAGAAATGATAGTTTTATAGATGCTTCCAGAATGCAGACAAAGAGGGCACATTTCCTGATTCATTTTATGAGGTCAAAATAAGCTTGATAACAACATCTACAAAGGATATTACAAGAAAAACAAGTATGGACCAATAACCATCATGAATAGACACACACATTCTACACAATATAGTAAATAAGATTTGATGACATATAAAGCAAATAACAGATGTAATTTATTTCCATGATGCAAATGTTCCCATTTAAAATCAATTAATACAATTAGCTACATTAACAAGGAAATGAGGAAAAAATATGATCATCTTGAGAGATGATTTTTTAAAATTTTGATAAAATAATTGGATATTTGATATAATACAATAGCTAGTTATGGATAATGAATGTTGGCAAAGAGAGGTATAACAACTAAATGCAATATGTTAATTTTAATTATAGTTCCAAAAACTGCTAAGTGATACTATTATTTTAATGAAAGTAATAAGTGTACAGCCTTCATTGTAATATTCATACATTTCTTTATGTTTAAAATTTTTATTTTCTTATTTACTATTTTATTTTTTACTTTAAAATATAATTATTTTATTTTATTTTTATATTGCAGCATAAAACATCTATGAAAGAAAAGAGACTCCTTCTAAGCATGGGTGACAAAATATTTGCCCAATCCCAATAGTAATCTTCTCATATCCCCAGCCCTTGCTACAAAACAGAAGACTCTCAGGGGTCCTAGAACATTTTCCCTCCATAATTATATGTGTATTTCATAGGGAACTAGAACATCAGTTTTCCCTCCTTTATTGCTGTTGCACTCTGTTTTCCTGTTTACCATTTCAGTGGAGCAGGAGGTGCAGGGCGCAGTTCTCAAGCATATCCTGGCAGTGGAGAAAGAAATCCAGCTTAAGCAGATCTAGTCTGTGTCCAGTGCTCAGATTTCGCTTGTGCCTTTCCCAATTCCTGTCATTCAAGGAAAACTAGATCTCTCTGCTCAAGGAGAGTCTGGGTGGAGTTTGAAATCTCTCAATGCATTGTTTATTATTATGTTTCAGAAGGAGTTCGGTTATCTTTGGCTCAAATACTTTTTACATAAAAATAAATATTAATTTGAGTTGTTTCCACATCTTTGCAATTGCCCATCAATACATGAGTGAATCAACGAAATGTGGTATATGTACACTATGGAGTTCTACTCAGCCAATATTGTCTCAGATAAAGCATTTTACTTACAAATCTCCATCATCTCTATTTAGGGTTATATTCATTCTGATTTGGTGAGTGACTTCCAAATGAGTGTTCCCTTCATTTTGGAAATTAAAATGTTCTATTTGTCTTTGAAGGTCTATGGACTGACTCTGTTCTACGGCTGTAGGCTATAGCTCCTGTCATTGGCCCTTGCCACACAGCTCTTCTGTTCTCCAGGGTCCTATAAAAACTCCCTGAATTGGCATCTTCAAGCATGAGGTGCTTCATGAGTCTATGTCACTGGAATATTGCATGATCCCTTATGGTTACTCTACATCCTACCTGCCCACACACATGTGGAAAGACTCTATTTCCAACTATCTTTCCATAACTGATTTAAGTGTACTGTTTGTTTTTTAGATGAATTCTAATGGAAACAGAATATTGCCCTGCTAGAAAGTCTCACAAAAATGGGAAACAAATCCTATGCTCTACGAAGGGAGGGAATACAGTGAAAAATTTATAGTAAAACTTTATCTGTGAACCAGAATCTTTTTTAAAGACTTAGCAGTACATGAGTCAAAAGTAAATTTGAAGAACTATATAGACTCAGTACTCAGGAAAATCAGGTAGAGTGGAAAGTGAGAGTGAGAACCAGGTCTGAAGTAAAGTCTGAGTATAAATTGATTGAACCTCCACACTCAAATCTCTGCATTTAGGTGTCAGAATGCTGAAAGTTAATAGATTGCTAGCTCTCCCTGCTTCTGAAACCTACCCACTTTTATGAAGCAGGAGTCTGGGAAATTTGCTGTACGGAATCTGGGAAGTCACAGATAAAAAGCATTCCAACTACTTACAATTGGATTTCTTAAAAAAATAAAAATTCTGGCATTTTATCCACCAGCTCACCCTCCAGTAAGTCTAGCATTCAGAAAAACATACACACATGCACACTTACACGAACACACACACAATATTGTCATTTAGCTTTTTATTGCTTGAATTTAAGAGTTAAAGTCAGGGATGTCAAATATTTGAAAAAAGGCTTTAATGTTAGAGGGACCAAAACAAGTAAACAAAAAGGGCCAGAAGAATCGAGGGAATTGGAGGAAACAGACAATTCAGGGATCAAAGGAAAACTGCAAAGAGAAAGCAAGCAATATTTTTAGAGAGTTAAGGGAAATGTAACCATTTAACTAGTAAAATATATTATATGAAAGGAAATTAGAAAGTCTTTAAAAATATGCATTTATGATTTTTATAATATGAAAAATAGCATTTAGAAAATTTCTTAAAAAGCTTTGTAAAAATAAAGGAATAGGAAATACTTTAAAACATTTTAAAAATGGAAAATATGCAAGAATGTCCAATATCCAAATAACAGAAGTTGCACAGTTGGAAAACAGAGATTACAATGGAAAGAACATTTTCAAAGAAAGAATATATTAATAAGAAAAAAATCAATGTTGACAGACAGGATTTTACAGATTGAAAGTACCCACTATGATCAAGCACAATGAATGAAAGGATGGTTACTTCAAAGATATTAACACTTCTGAACAGCAAAAATAAAGAGAGATCCTATGATTTTCTTCATGAGGATGAGGAAAACAAATGGATCTTATATTAAAAAAAACCTCAAGAGTCATAATGGAAACAGACTTAATAAGCAACCAAGCTCAATATCAGGAAAAAATGAGAGATGCCTTCAAACTTCTGAGAAAGGGAGATTTGCGATCTACAATTCTATATCTAAACTATCCATCCAATGCAAGCTTAGAAAAAAGTTACTTTGTGACATAGATTCTCAAAATCTTACCTCCCCTTCCTTCTCAGGAAGCTCCTGGAGGAAGGAAACAACAAAAAAGCCATAGGATTCAGGAAAGAGAAAATAAAAACCTTTGGAAATGAAAGTAATGAGAGTCCTTCTGTGACTATTTTATAACAGGCCAGAGGAGAGGCTAGTTCAAGAGTTTAGATCTTCATGAAAATACATGAAGCTAATGGAATATTCAGGCCTTTTAAACACTTCTAACTTTTAAACTTTTAACACTTTTAAACATCTTGCTAAGTGTTTTATATACCTATTGAAGGATTTGAGGAAATTTGAAATAGGAACATAATAACTACAAAAAGAGGATATTATAAACCCCAGGAAAAATTAAATTACATAAGAAATGTAAATTCATGAACCAGCTGTGAAAAATGTCTACATACTGACATAAGTAATCCTTGATTACTGGTATAAGAACAGTAGTCTAATAATATTGGTAGAATAAGGGGTAGAGGTGGAGGGAGAATATTACTCTCATAGTAAGTCAATGGATAATGCTAAATCAATAAATTATAAAATGGTCATAAAGCATGCATTTAGAAAAATTGGGTGACTAACAAAAGAAAAAGAAAAAGGAGGGTCGGGAGCAGCAGAGAAGCAGGGCTGGGCAGTAGAATGTGATCAGTTAAGAGATGGCTATTTTTTATAACCTCTGAATACCATTCACTGTTTGATAAGAATTTACAAATTTGGTTAAAATTTAAGAAACAGTACTACATGCAGGATGAATATTGGGAATGAAAATTACTTTAGAAAGGCTATTAGTTAATATTTTAAGTAGGGCAAATGTCTTCATTGCACAACCAATTACTAAACTCCTGTTACATGTTTGCTATCACACTAAGATTTGTAGATGGAAAGACAAATAAGTGAAAGAATGAATGAAATTTCTGTTAGCCTCCAAGATAATCCTTTTCTTGATTGTGATTTGTTCATTTTATATCCATCTGTTGTTTATCTTACTTCAGAATCTGTGGCTTTCCACGAAGAGACAATATTTATCACCAATGTAAATTTCACACACAAAGAACAACTACTGCCACCTTGTCTTCACAATATTTCTGTAGATTTTAAGAGTAGTAGATATTAATTAGCCCAGCAGCCCCATGTTAAAAAGAAAAACCTGTGGCTAACACAACTAAAAGGATAGGATCAACGATACATGGCCAGTTGATCACTGAGAATCCTTTTTCGCATGTAACAGAAAATTATGTATTTGCTTAGTATGAGTATATGATTCTTGTTAGCATAACCATAAAATTATGATAAGTGAACATGATTGTATATAAGACATTAAATTGCACATTTGGAAAATAAAATCATTTTAATATGTAGTAATATTCTACTTAAGGTAGACATAATATTCAGAATTTGTCTTGGCAATAATAATATTTTAAAACATTTATTGATGATTATGCACCATTGTTCTAAGAGGTTTATATGATCCATTTCATTTATGACATTGAAAACAAGCAGAGAATTAAAAAAAACTCTTAATTGACATCTCTTGCAATTTTTTTAGGTTTATGATTCAGTCAAGATGTTAATAACCAATGTACTTTAAAATTTACTATTTGAAGGGGAATTCGAAACATTTCATGTATAAAACCATAAAAAAGTATAAGTGTAAGATGAGTATATAAAAACTATTACTGAATTAAATGAAATATTTTCACTCTACATTGCTGGAATATCATATGGAGAACAATATTTTAAAATATCATAACTACAAAGACACTGTTTATTTAGCTCAAATATTCTAAGCAGTTTGAAAACCTTGCTTGCAATAGAAGAAATTTTAATGAATCTGTGATGAAATACCAGCCAAGGGGTGATAGTAATACATAATAAAATACACTTGGTGATGTGATGACTCTTAAACTACCCAAAATATTTCCATATAAAAGAAAAACACTGAATTTTAAAAATGTAGAATTTACTTCAAACCAAGGAGATTATTACAAGCCCATGGCTTAAGATTTCTATTCTATTACAGCAATTTTGATATGTAAAATGATATAATCAAAGATATAGTTACCAAGCCAAACACACTTTCATAGCTTAAAGAAAAGCTATATGCTGTTACACAACTTTGATCTGATATTAATCAATTAGACAATTTATGAGAGATACTTCCTTAAAATTCTCTCTCTCTCTCTCCCCCTCTCTCTCTCTCTTCTGGATGCCATTCATAACTCCTAAGCGCCTAATTTAGGATATTTGTGTTAGTATTAAAATGTATATCATTTTAAATTATGTACAGTTATTCAGTTAGTTATAATTTTTTTAATTTTAAATCAATTTTATTTAAAACCATATATAAATAGTCCAAATAACACTCAAGTCTGAGAGGGCTGCAATCTTTTTAGCAATATCATAGTCCAAAAAGACTAATACTTATTGCTGATTCAGCTCACAATATCATCCCTTTTCAAGCAATAGCACATTCACCAGAAAACATCTTATGGGCACTTTTCACAGGCATTAGAGATTCACAGAGCAATGAGCCACAGCCCTGCCCTCAAGG
>CM052439.1:165157669-165214723 GCA_028533085.1 Varecia variegata
TGGGTGTATACCTACAAGAAGAGTGCGATGTGCACTGTCTGGGGAATGTTCACACTTGAGGCTCAGACTCGGGGGAATGGGAGGGACATGGGCAATATATCTAACCAGAACTTTTGTACCCCCATAGTAAGCTGAAAGAAAAAAAAAAAAAAAGAAAAAAAAAACCCATACAAAATCAGTTTTATTATTATCTTCCAGAAGAAAACAAATAGAAATGAAAATGTAAAAAACCATATAGACCATTTACAATAGCATTAAAAGACAATAAAAACCTAAGAATAATTGGATCTATATACTTAAAATTCAAATGTTATTGAAAAAGGTAAACAAATACTAAAATGGATAGAAGGATATAGCTTATTCATGAATTGACTCTACTGCAAATACTTTGATTTTTCATAAGTTCGTCAATAAATTCTATGTTCTATCAATCAAAATCCATTGAGGATTAACAATCTCATTTTGTAATTATGATAAATTCAAAGATTCAAATATACTCAAGGTGACTGAGACAATCTATCTGGAGAGTTTATTCAACTAACTGACATATTATAAAGCTAGACTATTAGAGTGTGATGGTGCAATTATATACTGACAAATAGCACAGACGAGAGTGCACAAAGAAGACAAGGATGTAAGGTCATTTGATTTATACAAAATCAATTTTGAAGCACAATAAAGAAAGTATAATATTCCTAATAAACAGTGCTAAGTTAATTTGATATTCAATACTTCTTTTCATCAGCAATGGACTACACAGGAAGAAATTGGAAAGGAATAATGATAGTATAGTCTTAGAAGACAAACAAAAACAAAGCAAAGCATACAAAACCAAAAACATATCTAAAGCTTTCTAAGATGTTTATACAATATATTGGATTTAAGATTTATTCCACTATGATAGATAATCTATTATTTATGCATGAAAACCCCTTTTTTGGAATATAATTTTTATATCATTATTAATAACTGTAAATAATAAAATAGTAACTTAAATAATAACAATATTTATAATTCTCTGTAGACTTGTATAGCTAGAAAAAAAATCGCCATAATTCCAGCTTTCAGATCTCATTCTCAAAGCACAGAGAGAAAGATGACTCCTGTTTAGGGAATACTGCAGTGGCCTGAGGTGAAAATCTACCTAAAGGTACATTACTATTTATTTAATTGCAATAGCCTATTGAGTTGACAAATCTTCTTAACTAGAATGAAAATGAAAGAAAAATTTATGGAGAAAGTTAGTGTAATCATTGATTTTTAGATAAAGTTTCTGAGATAACGTTGCTCTTTTTCCCTCTAGTCATTTTCTAGTGTCACTTAATCCTCAGAGTCTTCCAACTTTAGGTATGAGTAGATGCAACATCATGGGTGCAGAGATCTGAGTCAACTTCTACAGATTTTAAATAATTAGAAGGTTCTAAAAGCATTCTTTGGTTTTATGAATTATTGCTTTTTAATTTATTATTAAACTACCTTCATATTTTATTCTTAATTCACTCATTTATATATAATTAAATTGTATGTTTTTAAATATTGAAAGAGTGATCAGTGCACTAAAAGAAGTAAAGCTCAAGACATATTAGAAATAAACAGGGATGGCTACCAGTCAGTTGAGGGATTCCTCAACCAAGGCCATCCTGCTTGCTCTGGTACATGGACATAAGTCTGCTTGGGACTCAGCCTTCTAGCAGTAGCCTTTGCATCAATCTCAACAGGCCAGGGAGGGAGCACACAGAACAGAAACTCACCTGTGTTGTGCCTTGTGACTGGGACTGAGCACTCCTCCTGCCCTGCATGGGACCTGAGCAGAGGGGAAGCCACAGATGACACAGGCACCACCTGGGAAGTGTTGGGAGACTGCCTCAGTGGGTCATAGGTATAGGGGAAGAACCTTGGCTGACCAGCAGCTCCGTTCCACCTACTTGGTCCCTGGGCAGCTGAGACAAACGTCTGGCTGCACAGTTAGGCATTAGCAGTCTCCAGTCTGGCACAACAGCCCTCCATATGTGTGACTTTACCCTCATAATCCCCAGAGCCAGCTCTGAAGCTCTCGCTGCACCTGAGGCTCTGCTTATGTAGCTCCAGGGCTCCCTCCAAAGCTGCGATACAACCCCAGAGACTCCAGAGATGAGCCTCGGCCCCAGGACACTACACCTGAGTCTCTATCACTGCTGCTAGGCTGGTGGAAGCTCCCCAAGGTCCAACACTTCACCTGGGACCCCATAGCCCTGAGCAAACGTTACTCTAAGATGTGGGTCACATAAAAGTCCACAGCCTGGTCATCCACAACCACTGCCTAAATAGACTCACCCAGCTGCCACTGTCACATCCACTGGGTGACCCTGGCCTGAGAAATTCCCCACAACAAAAGCCATGGTGGAGAGGGTCCCATCCAGTCCTCAGCACAAACTTCAAACAACAAGCTGGGGAACCACCCTCCACCCCACATGAAGATCATCCAGCACTGGCTCAATCTGAGGCAATCACAAGGGAATGGGATAAAACAGAACAGATGTTCTGCGGGCTCTCACTGCACCTACCCCTCCCCTCATGGGTGAACATTCTAAAGTAGGTTACAAAAGCTCAATCTAGGGTTCTCCCATTCCCTTAGGAAATAGGAGAGTTCCTAGCAAAGGAGAAAAAGTGCCCTGCAAACCTATTAATCCAGAGCTAAGAGAAGAGGATCCAGATGAAAAGAAACCAGCAAAAGAACCCTGGCAACATGAAAAAACAAAACAGCTTAACACCCTCAAGGGATCACAATGAAGCCACAGTAGTGGGTATACATTAGGTTATTAAGTAAGAAATGTCCGATTTCCTTAGGTACTAAGTTTTACAGTTGATATCTCTGACATTTCACTTTGACGATTCTTGTTTTATTTGTATTGTGAAGGTACATCCTCATTCTTTCAAATGCATGGTTTGGCTTGTGATTATCTGTCAATTTTTTTTTAGAGTAAATTTTGTGAAACCAAGTCAAAAATTCGAGTTATTTTCGAATATGAGTTCTGTCATGGAACCAATACTGCCCAGACAGCTCGAAATATCAATGAAGTGTTTGTGAAGGATGTGACTAATGAATGCACAGTATGCTGATGGTTTGAGAAGTTCTGTTCTGGTGCTTTTAATCTTGAAAATGAGCCTCATGGGTGACCTGAGACCAAGGTGGATAATGATGGACTGAAAGTTGTAGTGGAAGTGAATCCATCTCAACCTACAGATTTAGCTCAGGCAAGTTAAAACAAAGAGAAAACCATTTTCATGGAGGAAAAAAGATCAGAATCTATAACATATTATTTGAAATGTCCAATGTTCAATTAAAAATTGTAAGGCATGTAAAGCAAAAGGAGGGTATGATTCATATTCAGAAAAATAACACATAAAATAAGATTGCCTCTGAGTATTCACAAGTGTTGGATTTAGCAGACAAAGACTGTGAGGAACTACGATAAATACATTAAAAAACTACAGAAAGAAGTTTGACAACAATGAGTTTAGACGAAGAAATCCTCAATAGGGAGGTAGAAATTATGAAAAGAACCAAAGGAAATTCTGAAGCTGAAAAATAAAATAATTAAAAGTTTTCTAGATAGGCTCAATTTTTAGTTCACTAGTAGATTCAAGGTAGAAGAATAAAGAATTGTTCAATTGGAAGATAGATCAAAATTAATTACACAGTCTGAAGAATAAAAAGAAAAATCTTGGAAGAAAATTAACAGAATCTCACGGACCTCTGACACCATTGCAGCATACCGACATGTAATTCTAGTCCCAGAGAAAACGAGGTGTGGGGAAGAAAAATTTTTGAAGAAGTAATCATCAAAACTTTGCCAAATTTAATGAAAACCATTGGTCTATAAATTCAAGAAAATTAGAAACCTCATGTAGGATAAATACAAAGAGATTCATAACTCGACCGATCATAGTCAAATTATTGAGAGCCAAAGCTCAAGAGAAAATAATAACTCACTGCATAAATGGAATATTCAAAATAAACTTTCAACCAAGATTCTACATCCAGATAAGTTGTTCTTCAAAAAAAGATAAAATAAAGTCATTTTTTAATATTCTCTAGCAATATTTTAGTATTCCAGTTTCTTTATATCTTTATCAAATATTGCTGTTGGGTATGAAAAATGATATAGTTAATCTGAGAAACAATCTAATGTTTCTTTAAAAATAAAACGTAAACTTAACCCATATACCAAAAATGTCACTCCTAAAAGTCTACTCAAGAGAAATAAAAGCATACATTCACAAAAAGACATACATGTGAATGTTTATAACAGTATTCTTCATATCTGCCCCAAACTGAAACAATCCATATGTCCATTCAACTTGTAAATTCATACACAAAATATGGTGATATCTCTGCAGCAGAATATTGTACTACTCAGCATTAAAATGGAACAAAGTGCATGCTAAAAAATGTTATGCTAAGTGAAAGGAAACAGACACAAAAGACTGCATATTAAATAATTCAATTTATATGAAATGCCCCCAAAAGACAAAGTTTTAGAGACACAAAACAGATCATTAATTGCCTAGAGCAGGAAGTAACTGCAAACAGAGATGATGAAACTTTCTGTGCTTATGAAAATGTTCTGATGGTTGGATAATTCTATAAATTTACAAAATAATAAATACACTTTATAAATTTATAAAAAGAAATTATACACATAAAATGGGTATATTATTTTATGGTAAGTAAATTTCAATAAAACTTTAATTATTATAGATTATAATTATTAATAAGATATACTGTCTAAATCAGCATTTCAGTTCAATTTTAGGATGGAAGTCATATTTATTTTTTAAATAAACTATAATATTGATATGATACAAAACTATGATATTGGGGAATACACTGCATTCATTTTACATGGACACGACTAGTCCTTGGCAATGACCCCCTCAACTATTAAGAGTACCCCGTGGCCAAATGTTCCTCTATATCACTATAGCAGATAGCTTGGAAACTGAAAAGTTACAAAAGCCCTAATGAAATTTGAGAGGAAGACAAAATCTGTAGTTCAACTTACCAGAATAATTGCAGATAAGCTATCATTCAATATTTTTATATCTTAAATAAATTTAAATGGTAATTACTGGGAATTTCTTTAAAACTACATATATGTATTTATTTTCAACTCAAGAATTTAGGGAAAAATAGTATAACTTTATTTGGACATTTATGATAATTTATCAAAATAAGTATTTCACAGATTATTCAATGAGCCAAAAATTGAGACTCTAATTAAAAGAAGTATGTAATTTTATATCCATTCACTCAATTTATAAATGAGGAAAAAGCAGGGAATCACTTTTTTCCTAACATAGCTGTCTTAAAATAGGGTAATGAGAGTGCAAGCACTTTTTTTACTTTAAATTACAGAATTTTGGAGTATATTTGTCTCTACTAGCAATTTCTGAAGTAGTCAGCATCTCCAAACCATTGAAATAGAACAAAGAAAAAAAGTAATTTAGGGTGTACTCTACTTCACAGGTAAGTCCCATTCAATCAGAGCTACATCTGTATATACACAGAGAGAGTGCTAATAAAACAGAATTTTTGGATGTGATTTCCTTTCCAGAATGGCTTCTGGTTTGGTTTGAATTGCTGAAGGAAGAATTATAGCTCCTAACTTTCCCAACATATCTGGAATTGACTTTTTGGTGCACATTTAAATTTACAAGCTTTCAAGGTGGGTGGTTCATAAATAAGAAAACCGTGGTTAAAGTAAGAAACATGATGTAGTCCTTATTTTCTTTCTTTCTTTTGTTCTAAACTCAAAACATTTTAAGGAAAAGATTTTCAGGGTTACAGTTTTCTCTAAAGCAAAAAATGATAGATCTGAAAAAAAACAGACTACTCTTCAGATCACCTTAGATCCATGGCATCTCAGGAGCTTCTGTAACTTTTCAAAGGAAGTGGGAACAGAACAAACAAACAATCAAAAAAACAAGGACAAATATCTGTGGGAATTCTTAGAATTACCCAAATAATACCTAATCAATAACTCAGCTGTGGCTTAGCACACAGATATGTTTTCTGCTGTAATACCTCTAGGGGGAGAAAAGGATTTACAGACTCACAATTTTTTTCTCAATTCTTTTCAGAAATACAAGACAGACCAAGGAGAATAATTTTAAATCATCTTAACTTTGGGACTTTTTTGCTGTTGTTCATCTTTGTTGAATAAAGCCCTATGTTCAGCACTTACCTGCCCCAATAATTCTGTGTCTTGTATTTCTTCAACTCAAAAAATATAATGTAAAACATCTTATGACATTACTTGGCCAACATTTCAGTAAGAATCTCTAATTAAATAAAAAATATCCATTTGGAACATAAATTGTACGTGGTATATCAGAGAACGTGAATATTTTAAAGTTATGTTAGCACGTAATAGTCATCTGTAGCAATCAGCTAGAGAATAGAGACCTGTAGTAAAAAGAACTGGATAAGAGAGCATTTAGAAGCTAAACAATTCATGTCTTGATTAATTGTGGATTTAATAAAATACATAAAAGCATCTCACACGTTATCATAAATAGCATTACTGACAGAATATTTGTGTCCTCGCCAAATTATATGTTAAAATACTAACAGCCAATGTGATGGTATTTGGAGATGGGGCCTCTGGGAGGTAATTAGGTCATGAGGATGGAACCCTCAGGAATGGGATTACTGTCCCAATAAGAAGAGACACCAGAGAGATGATTTTTCTTCAGGCCATTTGAGGATACATGAGAAGATGGCTATTTTCAGACCAGAAAAAGGGCCCTTACCAGACACCAAATCTACTGGTGGTGCCTTGATCATGGAATTTCTAGCCTCCAGAATTGTGAGAAATAAATGTTTGGTTTCTAATCCACTCAGTCAATGGCATTTTATTATAGCAGCTCAAACTAAAAGAAATAATAATATTCTTGTTCTGTATAGAATAAAAATCCAGTTAGATGGATAGTATTTATAGGAAACCAAAAATTGGGACACATATTTAACTGTTTAACAAAATACTTTTCCTACTAAGTAACTGCCACTGTTCAAAATCTAAGAATAGAATTCGGTGAAAGGGAGGTCAATTGTCAGCCATTAAAGGAATGCAGTCAAAAGAAGAAATAACAGTAAAGTCTAATATATGTCAGGAAGTGGGATGCAGAGGACTATGGAAGTCAAGGAATAGTTCCTGATATGATACATGGGGTGATGGAGGGCTTTCTGGAGGAAGTTACATTTAAGGCAAGATCTGAGGACATGTGGGAATTTGCCAAGGAAATTGATGAAACAGGTGGAATCAACAGGATGAGTATTTGCCAGGGAAAATAAAACCATCTGGGAAAGTACAGAAAAAGGTTTTTGATGAGTGAAATAAATTAGAGTCCATTACTGGTGTCTTAAAGATGAGACAGGAAGCACACAGAGGGCAGGTCATAAAGGTCCCTGAAATACATATGAGCAAATTTCGACTTAATATTGAGGAAAATGGAAAGTTACTGATGAAGTTTAAGCAACGCAATGACAAGAACACATTTTGTTTTTCTTTCAGAAAAATAATTTTGAACACATTGGTTAAGAGACTGTGGCCATCATTTCAATACCATCTTTGTCACTACTTCGTCTTGTCTTAACTATTACCATGGCTTACTACCTTGTCTTCCCATATACATTCTTCTTGACCATACAATATATTCTTCATATAGAATCTGGAATGAGACTTCAAATGTGTATGTCACAGGTCATAGATCATTTCTCTGCCTAAAACTCTCCAAGTGCTTTGCATTTCAATCTGATTAAAATCCAAAGTTTTTTTCAAATTTCCACTAGATCCTTAATGATCTGCTTCCTAATTAACTCTTTGGTATTATGTATTTCCTCCTTTTTGGCTCATTCTCTTTGAACCATACTACTCTGCTTGCTTTTTATTGGACACATCACACAAGTCTATAATTCAGACCTTTGTACCTGCTCTGCTTACCTTCTTCTGACTTATTCACTTAGCAGACATGATTATGGGCATACTTTAGTCATTTTTCTGCTCAAACATCACCTTTTAGAAGCCTTCTTTGGACACTCTCTATAAAATATTATTCTAATCATCCATTATTTCCTGTCCTGCTTTTTAAAGAACATTTATTACTATCTAAAATAATAGGCCTTTCAGTTCATCTGAATATGAATTCCCTAAGAAGAAAAGTCTATATTTTCACTGTTATGTTACTGTCACTTAGATATATTTCTAGCACAAATTAGATGCTTAATTATCATTTATTGATCAAATTAATTTATTTGTCTACTAAATTATTTATCTACTAAATTATTTGTACCTTTCTTTTTTCACTTTGCTTATTAAAATAATCCAATCATGAATGCAACTAACTCACCGAACTCTCTACAACTACCATAAGGGAGTTAGGCTCTGTCAGATCAAGTTTCCTAACAGGGTAATTTAATTCTTCTATAAATTCATGGCACCCAACCAGAAATGTGCCTTCCTGACATGTCTACTCTTTTGTTTCAGCTCAATTGTTTACATAATTACGTACAGTGCCTCCAAACCCCCCAAATACTTTATTCTTAGCCGTTGGCCTGACATACTACTTTCATTTAGAAAATATAAACATCACATGAAAAATGATTCTTCTATTGTGTTTGATATGAGATCTCTACTTTGAGATCTCATGTTTTTCTTCATATATTTTTTTCCAATTTTATAACTGCTTATGGCAGGAAGGCAAATCTGGCAGCAGTTTATTATGGTCATGCAGAATTAAAGAGATGAATTAATTTTTATTGGTCTTAAATCAATCAAGTTCACTAGTTTAGAAATAAATATATTCTATGTGATATGTATAAAGTTATCCAAAACAGTGTGCATTCTACTTTCTTAATTTAAAAATTATATTCATTTTTAATGGAATGACTATAACCACCAATGTTATGTGTAGATATAATATATATACAAATATATACATATGTGTGTATATTTGCACACACACGCCTATATGTATCTCTATCATTAAGCTTCTTTTTTAAATTTTAAGCACTTGAACAATATATATAGTCACTTGAACACTAAATCTTAGCAATCTTTCATCAAGGTCAAAGATTCCATTTGTAAGTCCAAAATTAGTCAACCCATTTTTTAGCAACTTTTTGTCTTAGTAATTCATTTTTATCCTATTGCCATTGTCTCAACTATTGAAATATTTTAAGGTATGTGTGTCCGTGTGTGTGTATGTGTGTGTGTTTCATATATATAAACTGGCCTATAGAAGATGTACAATAAATAGTGATTGCAATGAATTTAAAATAAGTATTCTGTTATTTTTTTACAAGTGATATTTATGTGTAAAGCATTTATTCACTTTATAGACTTAAAATTTGTATTTCTTTACCTAGAATTAACTACTAATTTCTATTGAAAATTTTCTATTGAGCTATTTGAATTTTTGTGAATTTTTTTATATTTGAAAAGAAGTATTCTGTTTAAAAATACATCTTTGGTATTTGAAATAGACGTTTATTATGATTATGCTAATGATTAGTAACATAAAACATATAGAAAGCTAAAGGGGAGAATAGAAATGTAGAAAAAGGAAAATATTCATTGATAATCTCTCCAGCCAAACACAGCAATTACTGATATTGTGGTGTGTATATTCCAATGTTTCTAGACTACTCAAATTTTAATATGTATTCTGTTGATTTGAGTATGTACAGTAATAACATATTTATTCCACAGATGAGCATGGCCTTAAAAGTAGGCTTTTTAATGAGAAATATTTTATTTTGTTTTAGCCTTCAAGATACTTAGTTTTTCATAAATAAACACCAAATAATTTTAGTTTTAAAATATGGATACAGAAACAAATTGAAAAACTATGTGTGGCAGGACTACATTGTTCCATTGACATGAGACTTACAGTATATTAATGTGTACATATTGAAACCATCTGGACCAAATTAAGTGATAAAAGAAATAAGGAATTAATTCTTTACTGTTCAAACAGAAAAATAAATCTCAATTGCATTCCTTTCTTATATGTTGACCATATGGTTTTTAATTATGTTTCCTTTCTAGGAAGGAGCATGATTGTATACATAATATACAGTTATAAGCATATCTTTTATAGTAATGAAAATTTCTCCTTCTGACTCTCATCTGTTAATGCACAATCATGATCTACTCACTGTTACTGACTTCAAACAACTTTCAATAAACTATTCAGCTTATTGGCTGTATTACTTTGGACCAAGAATTATTCTTTATGAATAAATGTCTAGTTTATTATCACCAAGTATCATCTTACAAGAATTGTTAAATTGACAAAAACCTTAGATTGTATTTTAAATTTGGATTAATTTCCCAATAAAGAAAAGAAAAGATGGAGGGATAGAAAAGGGACATAAAGATAGACAATAGCAATGATAACATGGGGAATTGTGATAAAAAAACAAAAGGGAGAAAAACACACAAAGAAATCAACATTAAGACAAAGAAACTTAAATTTGAGGTAAGTCCCATCTATGCCTATTTTTTTAAGCGTTCTTATCATAAAAAGATGCTGAATTTTGTTGAATACTTTTTCTGCATCTATTGAGAGGATCATATGGTCTTTGTTTTTGCTTCTATTTATGTAGTGAATTACATTTATAGATTTGCGTATGTTGAACCATCCCTACATCTCTCCATAATTTCTATTTACAGTGATGACAGTGTAAAATACAGACAAGCTCACTCTTGCAGTATGCCATGGAATTAAATGTATGTATAACTTCATTTAATTGAATTCCATACTCTTAATCTTACCCAAAAAACATATACTAAATTTAGGTACGCTATATGAATCGCTTTATGTTCCTTCTCATTGATGTAGTTTAGCATATATGTATCTCAAAGTCAGTGACTTAGTAGCAGCTAATGAAACACTGCATTTATGCCACTTTGACTCCATTGCTATTGTGTAAAGTTTACATCTTCAGATTCTCTTTTAGTATTACATTTTTCTCAGTTTTACTTTTCTTTCTGTTATTCATATTGGTGATGGTGAAGGTAATGATGATGCCCACGGTTATTCTGCAGACTTTCCTGAGCATGAGCAGCATCATAAAACATCTGCATGAACATTTATAGCATGAAAAAACAGCCAGGCTACAGACTGTTTGAGCACCATGAAAAGAAGAAATGGGAGAAAAGATGCTTGGAAAAGTACTGCTTTTCATGAAGTTAAAAAGACACAAATGACACATGTACTGAAATTCTGAAAATATTACCCATTTTCTTCTTAATGAATTTTACTAGTGTGAGACAATAAAAATGTATTGATCATTTACTTATTAAAAACAATTTAAACTTCCCTGATTAACTTGATCCTAACTAATTGTGCATATGATGCTTTTTTTAGCATATGTGTGCATGATTGTACATGTGTATTTTGTCAAAAGGGTTACTAACATTTTAAAAATATTTTAGAATCAGAGGAAACAAAATCTGAATGTTTTTAGTGCATCCCATATTACATTATTAATTAAATGTGATGGTCATTGTTTCCAGGGTTTTCAAAGGAGTGGGAATGATTTCTTATTAGGTTGATAGATGTCAGTCTGATTCTCAGGAGACCCAGTGAGATACTACAAAGATCAAATCATCTACAGAAATAATGTTACTACAACAGCAATAATGTTCATTATTGAGGGACACCAATAACGAAAACCAGTTGAAAGATTTAGTGTTTGGCTTACCTCATTTATATTTGTGTCCTTTCTTCGCTTACCTTCCTCTTCTTCAACTTTCTCATCTGGAGCAAATTAAACCACTGCTCTTTCCCAGGCATTTCTCCAATGCACTGATGGCCCCTTTTCAAACAGTCTCATACTGTTATCAACCTCTTATCAATCTGGAAGCACATGGCCCTTTACGACTTTCTTCTACTATTAAATATTTCTATGTCCAGTAATTAACAGTGCAACTTGTATACTAAATGTGTTGTAAACAAAAGCAGCTTTAAGGCTAGCTAAAGTTAACTTCAAATAAGTGAGATAGGAAAGTGTGAGCAGAACAAGTTTTGACTCCATCAGTTGTGCTGTTTTAAGTTCATGGTCCTTGCACTGTGACAACCTCTCTTCTAAAGATGTAAGTCCTTTGGCAGGTCCTTCACTACAAATCTTAACTATTACCTACTATCATTAGGAAGAGAAACATTTTTTCTACTGTCTTTATAAAATTTGTCCCTTTCCTACCAATATTTAAATTTTTATGCCAAGAATCATTAATAAACAAAATATACAGACATTAATATTATATCTAACAAGCACAAATCGTATGGAAGCATAAATTTGAACAGAACTTTGCTGCTCTTGGCTTCCATATTTACATTCAAAAACATTTGTGTATTAAATAGCCAACTTTAAGCACATAGGTGAAAATATGTAAATGAAACCAGCATGAAAGCCTTTGATATTGTAGCTCATTAAAATACTAGAAGACATTTTAGAGCCATGCTACCCAAAGTGTGGTTCACAGACCAGCAGCATTGGCATGACCTGAGAGCTCGTCAGAAACACAAAATCTCAGGCACCTATCCAGAACTACTGAATCGGGATCTATGATTGACTAAGATCCCCAGGTGTTTCAGATTAAGATGATGAACCAGATTAAGTGTTGCCCCAGAGAGTCTGAGTAGTTGTCTGCAAGAAATGTGGGACTATTTAATACAAAGCTCAGAACATATACTAGCTGGGAGGTTAATTTATTGCAGTAAGCATACAGCTAACAATAAGAGCCACATGTGACTTAGAGAACTGTTAGTTGGCTATTAAACAGAGGCTTAGAAATCAAATCATGAAACTTAAATATGATTAATAAGGTATTTCACTTTTAGACTTAACCCTTTCTGAAAAACCAATATTGTATTTAAAGTCAAGTATTCAAAGTAAATAATAGGTCAATGAACTAAAGGTGTAATTCAGCAAGCTAAAGAAAAGAGAGAAAAGCCCAAATCAAACAAACACGTACAAGTAGATGTAAAATTATGCGTTTTTCAACTGTAGGCTCTAACTTCTAATGTATTTCATGAATCTAATCACTTGCTTCTTAACTGCTACCATCAGAGCAGACCCCATCATTATCCGCATGGATTATTGCAACGGCCAGTTAAGTTTTTTCTCAACTTCTTCCTTTACCTTCACTGTACCTACCATTATTTCTTTCCATGGGAGCCAGAGTGATCTTTTTTTAAAAAAATTGAAAATTGATCAACACTCACACGCACATAGGGCAGTAAAACTCAGTGGAAACCAAGCAGGTGGTAGGGGGGAGGAGGAGATGGGCAAATTCACACCTAACAGGTATAATGCACACTATCTCGGTGATGGGCACACTTATAACTTTGACTCAAATGGCACAAAAGCAATTCATGTAACCAAAACATTTGCACCCCCATAATACTCTGAATAAAAAAATTGAATCACATAAAAAATGATACTCTCCTGTTTAACACTCTCTGATAGTGCTAGATCACATTTATAAATAGTACTAATAGCTAAAATCCTCATTATATTTAATACTACTACTACTAGGTCATGTGTCATGCATAGTTTTAAGTAGGTGTTAACTAAGCCATACTTACAGGTACTCTTTCTCCAAATATGATGGTTACTCTCAGGAGTACACATGAGAAAATGGAGGTGTTTTTGGTTAAACAGCCTGTTCTAGGGCCCTGGTAAAACGCGGTAGAGCTAAGATTGAAAGTTAGCTTTAGGCTTAACTTTTAATCATCCTTCTATATACATTTTTCTTCATGTCCATAGGGACTTTCATGATCTGTCACCTAACAACTTTGCCCACCCTATCTCTTAACCTTTTCTTTTTAATTAACATTGGTCTATGTACTTGAGCCTTATTGCTCTTTATCAAATATGACAAACCTGTACTTGCCTTCCTCTTCCAGGTAAGCTCTTCCCCAGGTATTTTCATATCTTGTTCATTCACTTGTCACCTCTTCAGAGAAGCTCTCGGTCCACCTAGTTTAAAGAGTATCTCTTGTCAAGCTCTATTCTTTCACCATGCTTTATTTTTTTACCCAGAGTACTGATCCGTATGTATACAACATTAAAATATGAAGTCTTTACAGCTACAATACATGTTTCTATAAAAAAAATTAGTTTCGGGGTGGGCACAGTGGCTTACGCCTGTAATTCCAGCACTTTCTGAGGCCGATTCAGGGGGATCACTTGAGGCCAAGAGTTCAAGACTAGCCTAGGCAATATAGCAAGACTCCATCTCCACAAAAAATTTTAAAAATTAGCTAAACATGGTGGTGCGTGCCTGTAGTCCAAGCTACTTGAGAGACTGAGGCAGGAAGATTGTTTTAGCCCAGGAGTTCAAGGCTGCAGTGAGCTATGATCATACCACTGCACTCCAGCCTGGAGACAGAGCAAGACCTCATCTTAAAAATATATATATATATATATATATATATAAAAATAAAAGTAAAATTAGTTTTTAAATGATGGTAGCAAAGGGAGTGTATGACTCACAGAAGTATCCCCACAAAATGCATGCATTTCAGGCTGGGCATGTTGGGCCTGAGGAAATAGAGGACTTGAATCCTTAGGTTGCACTGATAATTAAGCAAATGATCTTGAACCCAATATTTACAAGTAGCACTTAGAAAATGACCTTCTGGGTGAAATTTCTTTGATTTGTCTCACATCTGACTTAATACATGTTACTGGAGTCTTATATCTGCTTTTGCATCTAACATTTTGTAATATCTCATTTGGTTTATAGTATATAAAGACAATCCAGACTCATACAGATATGTAGCTGGAAAAGGTAGGAGGATTTTAATAACCTTGTCAGATTATCTAACCTTGTCAGATAATCACAGATAGTCTATTTTAATACTATACCAACATATAACAAGCATTAGTTTATTAAAGATTAAGTTGCATTGTGGAATCTGAAAACATTATCAGCAAACTTTTCAGACTGTAATTTTGAAAACATTATTATTTTTTACATTTTAAATGGTTCTTTCAACCATGCATGATTATGTATCATCAGGTTCATTTGGAAAGTATTTATAAATGTTCACTGACCTATACAAATCTTCCAAATGTTGATGTATTGTATTAAATAATATTTTTTGAAAATTAAAATTCTTATTCTCTCAACAAATTCTTCAAGTTATGAAAGGTGACAAGCACATAGTAGCAAGTACATATTTTGCAAATAATTTTTTACTGAAAAGTTCAAATTGTTTCATTGACAAAGAGTAATGTCTGTTGTTTTACTCAGGGGATGTGCTCACTTGGTTTATTTTCAAGAAACTATAACCAAATACAGAAATCTAAATAAGCATAGCTTTTGTCTGTCAGTCATTCTTTGAAATAAAAATAATGTTCCATGAAAAAAAGTGTCTATTTCAGTTTGTAGTCTAAACAATCACAGAAAGTTTTTTTTCTTGAGAGATGGTTGTACTTCGTTATGCAGCAGAGAAGTGCGTTATGAATACACTTCATTTTATCACTCAATATATTAAAAATATGTCTACCCAAAAGTTGAGGTTTATTTTGTTTTCCACCTACATAAAATGAATCCCTAATTGAAACTGGTGGCTTCTTGTTCTACTTTCTCCTCCTTTTCTTTTTTCTGAAAAGATGTTGTAAAGAATGCAATGATTGCTAGTTCAGCATCAGTGTTGTAAGTCATGCTAAGGCACTAGTAGTCTTACCTATAATTGCTTTTGTACCATCAGTTCAATTATCAATACAGTTAAAAAGACCAAAAATGTCTTAGCATTATTTTGAAAATAATTTTGAACATACAATTACCCGGATGAGTCTTAGAGATTCACAAGCATGTATGGACAACCCTTTGAGAACCGCTACTCTATAGATTTGTCAAATGAGAAGCAACCCCTTACACAATGTCTATGACTACCCTTGAGGTGCTCCACTACAGTCCTCCCAGAAATTACCTATACCATTTTAGGAGCTTTTAATAACGATGTTTAAATAAGTATGTAGAATGAGAGTAGTTAAATAACATAATTTTTCAAAGTCTTGAAAGAACACCAAAAATGAACAATGATCTAGAACCTACTGAACATAATATCTGAAGCAATGGTTAAATATCAACACAGCATATATAGGGTATACCCTGTATCTATCAAGTATACTGAAGAATACACCATTAACACTCTTTTTGGGGGAGCATCACAGGATGATGGCTATGTGCATAATTTCACTTGAAATCAAAAATAGTTTCTTAAGGGAGGTTTTTCTAATATAGAAAATAGAAACATAAACTGAGATAATTATGTAGCATTTCCCTCCCCCAAAAGAAAATAAAATATTGGTCCATAACTAAATATTTACTGTCACAAAGCCTATAGAATAGTAGGATGGCATTTCTTCATTACATAAGGACTAAATTAATTGAAATGATAAAAATAAAAATCTGATAATCAAGGCTGAATACTCCTGGTACAAAACATCTTTCATTAAGTATCATTATTCTCTGCAAGCTTCCTCTTCAATTCGACTAGTAGTTTTTCTTTTGGTTGCACTTTTAAGTTGTACATTAATTAGTTTCCTATTAAATCAAGAGAACACATTACAAATATAGAGACTATTTGACACCGGAGAGCTCAGTTTTAAATCAGATGTGTTTAAATAACTAAAGTGCATATGTGTTGATTTGCATTTAAAATAACATCACCTTTCACCCGCATTCAACAAAATAAGATCTTCAAATAATTAGGTTTCCCTCTTCATTAAAATTAGTTTTTAGTTGTGCAGACAATAAATATATTATTTTCTTTAATAAGGATTTTATTCAAGATATGACTATGACCTTTCAATCTAATTAGAAGAAACAATTTTAAAGTGTATCCTTCAGACAATTTCTGTGCTTCTGCAAACACAAGTGTATCCATAAAAACATAGAGCATTGCTTAGATTTAATTTCATTTTATAAAAATTTTCATACTATACATTTTATTTTTAGAACTCTATCAACAGTGAACTTGCATTGTAAATATATTGACACTGATATACATACATATATACAATTCATAAATTTAGTCTATTTTTAACAATCTCATTGTATTCCATAATATAATAGATGATTTAGTCAATTCCTTAATTATAGTTTGCTTCAAATCTTTCATTATTATTATTATAATGACTGTCACCATACGCTTTATTTTTGGTTGTTTCTCTTGGACAGATTCCACGAAGCAAAGTTGTTGGATCACGGCTATGAAAGGAATATACCCTTGAAGTTTTCATTCATGATGTTGACTGTGCCACATAGATGTAATTTTCCTATGTCTTTCATAATATATGATACATAGTATTAAGATCATTTTAATATTTCAGTCTATGTAATTTTCTCAATGTCAAACAATCAAAAAGTATGAGCCATAACACATACCATGTTACTAACAAAATATCTTACTATTAATGTTTTTAAATTAAAATATTTATGTGGGCTTCATTTCTCTTCACAATATTATACATTAAAGGATAATTATGGATGCATTCACTATGAAAAAACTTGGTACCACAGCATTTTCCCTTTTCTCCTGGAAAATTTTGAAAGTTTACAAGACTGTGGAGAAACAGCTAGAAACCCCACTATGGAAAATTTAGGGAAAAATACTATAAAATATTTATTTAGGTTGTCAAAGAGAAGGAGAGTGGCCTTGGAGAAATTTCAATGTTGATAGCCAGATCTCTGAAAGTAAGAATAAGAGTAATCTTTCTGATCCTACCTCCTTGATTAAATTGACAAATAAATAAAAGACAATCCCATGTTGAGATTCCCTAATAAAAGCCACATGAAAATAATCTTGTCTCCAGGGAAGCTGAGAAGAAAATATTTATGTTGTGAAACCTAGACAGACAGAACAAAAAACTCTCTGGAATCTTGCCCTCTATAGGAATTCCTTGAAAATAATTGATTTGGGAAAAACCAAATTATTCTGTAAGGGTAACAAACAATACTAGAAAATATCTTTTGTGAAGGGCCAGATTAAAGTTTCGAACAAGTACTTCACGTGGAAGAGTTAAAACTTAATCTTTCGGTGGAGACCAAGGAAAAATGCAAGAATATATAGCACTAGATGTTTAATAGGTATCTCAAAAGTAATGTTGCCAAAACAAAATATCTGATTCTATTTGTCATTAAATGTGCTTTCTGTCATCTATTCTTCTCACCTCCAAATGCCATTGGTATGATATATTTGATTAAATAATAACTCTTCATGTCACTCTTGTGGCCTTCCTTATCTTTTAGCAAGTCCTGGAGACTCTAAATCTATAAATTATTTTAAACTCTGCAAAAATGTAGAGATTCGTAGTTCTCAGCAAATTATTATGTACATAGAGCACTAAGTCTACAAAAAGATGTCCTGAAATAGGATGTTCACTACAGAGTCATTTTTAACAAAAAAAGAATCAACTATCCTATCCTTGACATCAAAAAGACATGTTTTGGAAGCAGGATGTCTTGGTACACCCAAGGAAGTGATATACAAATAAATACAGTATATATAATTAGACATTAATCCCAGAGGAATTCTCTAGTGTTTTGGGCATTATTAGAACCTGGCAGTCATTGAAAATGTTTCCCTTCATTATGGAAACCTAAACTTTCATCGTCCAACACTATCAGAGTCAATAAGGGGAAGAAAGTGCTGTGTTCTGACCCTGGACAGCATCATGTCTTATACTTTCCTATCTCAAGGTTATTTGCTCTCAAGAGCATAGAGAAATGAAATTAGCTACATTCATTTTTTTTAATTTTTTTTTTTATTTCGGCATATTACGGGAGTACAAATGTTTAGTTTATGTATATTGCCTTTGCCTCACCTGAGTCAAAGCTTCAAGCAAGTCCATCCCCCAGATGGTGTGCAATGCACCCATCAGGTGTGAATATACCCATCCTCTCCTACCCCCTCCCACCTGCCTGACATCCCATGAATGTTATTACTATATGTGCACTTAAGTGTTGATCAATTAATACCAATTTGATGGTGAGCACATGTGGTGCTTGTTTTTCCATTCTTGTGATACTTCACTTAGTGGAATGGGTTTCAGCTCTATCCAGGAAAATACAAGAGGTGCTAGATCACCATTGTTTCTTATAGCTGAGTAGTACTCCACAGTATACATATACCACATTTTATTAATCCACTCATGTATTGAGATGCATTCATTTTAAATCATTAGTTAATTTACTGTGTTTCATACATAATATTAAGCCTAATCTGTCCAAATTGCAGCATCCAAGAGAAATTCAAAACATATAATTCAAAAACAAAAGAAAAAATTTGATCAAGATATTCAGCACACAAAAATGTATTATTTTTTTGAGTATAAGTATTACTTGAGTACAAGTATATAAAAGCTTATTTTCTATACAAGTGGATCACATTAAACCATTTTTCCACTTAAATTTCTGTGTTAGGTTCATAGGAGACACATACACATGCATACACATCTCAACATTTGAATAAATATAATCATGTCTTTCACAGTAAAAGGAATTATATCCCTAACATACTCAATTATCAACTTGAAGCAATTCAATTAAATTAATTTTTTTAAAAAGATAAAACCTGTAGAAAATTATCAAAAGCTTATTTATTTTTAATAGTTGTCATGTATTTTGTATTTCTACAGCTAATGAGAAATGCATATTTCTGTGATGTAAATAAACCCTTTGCCACAAAATATTGTATTTCTCAAGAATATATTGAGCATACTGAAAAGAGAATAAAAAACGTAGCTGGGAAATTCATTTCTTGTAAAGGAGTGATCAATTGTATATTACATGAGTCAGAATAACACAGCAGCAATTTCCAGACTATGCTGAGTAATCCAACAGCCTCCACAAACTTCTTAAATTGAATTCAGTACAAACTGAAGAATGATGGATAACCAGCACTCCTATAAACAGTTACTATCAGAAAAATAGTTAAGTGTGCTAGTAAAAAGATATTTAAAGAAATACATACTTATCTTCCTTCCTTATATATGCAAAATGTTTTTCTTCCATATTACTGGATCAAAGTGTCCTGTGTGAATCAGACTCTCAAAAATTTATTCTCATCCTGAATCATTTCACAAAAGACTGGTTATCTGAATGTTCACTCTAAGTAGCACTGACAAATTTAACACCCAGTTAAATTTGAATTTCTGATAAAAGCAAAAGAATATTTTAAAGTATGAGAATCATTAATGCTACATGGAGCATACATGCACTGACATATTATTTGTTCATCTGAAAAGTAAATTTAACTGGGCATTCTGTATTTTTATTTGCTAAGTTTGGCAATCCTAATCCTAAAAGAATGTTTAGAATTGATCAGTATTTATGTAGAAGATTCCATGTGGATACAATACAATCTCTACCATATGCCTAATTAAAATATTCCATGTTCTCCAGAGTATAGCCATTTTTTCAAGCTCCTGTCTCAGATTCAGTCATTCCCAAAAGAAAACATTACATTTTCTTCCTGTTGTAATCCTACAAAAGTGCTATGAAATGCTTACAATTCAGAAATAAGAAAGACAGACTATCCTCACAAAGTATAGGTGTTTGGTGGCTGTGAGATCATTAGGTTCCTCTGCTTTGTCAGAGATATTGTCAAACAATCTGTCATGAAATGGGGACTAAGAAGAAATTACAATTTAAAAAATAAGTGGATAAAGCTGACAGAGGTAAAGTGTCTCAGAGAAGAAAAATTAATCATTATAAGCTTAGTATTCAAATGGTATTTGAAAAAAACTAGCCAGAGAGGAGATAAAACTTTTGGGTCTTCTTTTATGTCTAAAACAGGCATCTAAGATACTTTCCCTCAGGAGTTTTTGACTAGTTCAATTATTCACTCATTTATTAACATTTATGAAGCAGCTGCTTTATTTCAGACCCTGGGTTAGTTGCAAAACGATGGACAAGACAGGCTTGGCCTTTATAGATTTTAACATCAAGATTAGAAGAGAATTTATTGAATAAGCAATTTCAGTAAGTCAATAAGTGCTGTGGAAACCACTTATGACTTCTGTAAGTAGATAATTCTTTTAAATCATACAATTTTGTAATCCTTCCTTTTTTTCTTTTTTTTGCATTACTTTTTGTATGACTTCTTTCCTTCCATCTGCCCATGGACTTTAAAATTGCATTGTTAATGTAAGACAACAGAAAGAAAAAAAAAGACAATCTTTTTGTTATTGTTCACTATAAGACATGAAGGAAAATGTTTGCTCAGAGAGAGATAGACTTCCTCAATAGTCCTCTTCTTTTATACACCAAAAGCTATGACTGATGGTAACCAAGGCAGTGTGAAGCTCAGAAACTGACATCCCAAAATATGGCAGTTTGACATGCTGACCCAAAGTGCAGCCTTAAAGACTCTCTGCCCCACCTTAAGATGAGGCTGTTCTCTATCTAGAAATCAGAACTCCAAAGAGGAACATAATTTCCTTCCCTCTTCTCCCTGAAATCTTATTATCTACCCAGCAAAAGAAGACTGAGGAATGCAAGCACACCTGGACAAAAATTTTCAGGAGTTAATGCATCTCTGGCATGCATTCACATTCTAAAAAGAATCATTTACAATTTAATTTTTGCCTTTTGGCCCCTTTGTGTCCCCTAAAAATCATTCACTCTACACTTCTCTCTCCCAAATAAACAGAGTATGCAAGTGTTAAAACTAAAGCATGAAACATAAGAATTCTAGAAGAAAATGTTACAAAAGCTCTTATAGACGTTGGTCTCGGAGAAGAATTTAAGAAGATGCTGATGACAAATTGCAGCAACAACAAAAATAAATAAATGGGACCTTATTAAATTAAAAAGCTTCTGCACAATCAAGGAAACTATCACTAGAGCAAATAGACAACCTACAGAATGGGAGAAAATATTTGCATGCTATATACATCTGATAAAGGGCTAATAACCAGAATCTACAAAGAACTCAAGCAAATCAACAAGGAAAAATCAAACAACCTTATTAAAATTGGGGAAAAGACATGAATAGAAACTTTTCAAAGAAAGATAGTCTAATGGCCAACAAACACATGAAAAAATGCTCAACATCTCTAATTATCAAAAAAATGCAAATTGAAACCACAATGAGATATCACCTAACTCCAGTGAGAATGGATTTTATCAAAAAGTCCCAAAACAACAAATGTTGGTTTGTTGGATACGAGAGATGGAAACACTCATACACTTCTGGTGGGACTGCAAACTAGTACAACCTTTATGGAAAGTAATATGGAGACACATCAGAGAACTAAAAGTAGAACTACAATTTGATTCAGCAATCCCATTACTGGGCTTCTACCTAAAGGAAAAAATGACATTCTATAAAAAAGACATCAAAAAGACAGAAAATACAGCACTAACAAAAATTAATAAATAGGACCTGATCAAATTAAAAATCTTCTGCACAACCAAGGAAACTATCATTAGTGAATAGTCCATTGGTTTAAATGTGAAGAGATTACTTGAAGTGTTAGCCAAAGAGTTTTGTTGAAATAGTGGATAAGTCAGAGATTAGCAAACTAAAAAGTGTGTGGATGAAAAAAGTGATACAATAGTTTGTAGCAAACTCTTTCTAGAAGTATATCTCTGAATCTTAGAAGAAGTTGATAGATACAGTGGTTATTAAAGTCAAGTGAATATATAGGAGGGTGTGAGACACTTGAGCAAACTTTAAACACGGAAAGAAGAACTACTTAGAGATAAGAAATTGAAAGATGATTGATAGACTAAAATTTCTCACATAGCTGATGCCTACTACATCCAAAGTACAAGAGGTGGAATTTACCTTGGAGATGTTAAATTTACCTGACCCAGTGAGAATGAAGGAATGTGGAAACAAATGAGCATAAGGAAACCTGTGCCCTTATATTTTATGGCAGGAGATTGAGGCCATTCTCAATTTCTGACTTCTACTTTTGAGGATTATAAAGCTACATGATTGAGAAAAACGAGAGGCAATAAAGCAATTGCTCTATTGTGAAACTTAGGCATGTTTGAAATAGCGTATGTGGACAAAAAGAACAGTGCTTTAGGAAATGTTGAAAGCTAGTAGCCATCATAATTCTACTGCGGTTTATGGTCCTTGGAGGGGAATCTACACACATATCTATCTTCAATTTATTAAAGTTTGATAACCAAGATTTTTTTTGAAACAAAATACCCAATATAAAAATACCAGAATTTGTATGCTTTGTCATAAGTGATATAATAGATTTCCAGAGAAAAGATCAGTTGAAAATAAGTACCAGGTGCTTCCCTTCAATTCATTTATGAATTGAATATAGTGGAACATGTGAGAGATGGAAAAATGGGAGAAGACTTGGGATCTAATGTAATATTAGGGATTATAAGATGCTATTTGATCAAGGCTGATAAAAGGCCATGGTAACCATAGCCATATGATAGCGACCTTGTTATGTTAAGAACGAAGCTTCTTGGATACAGTATCCTCCATTGCCTGTGCTAGGATCCCATGTAGCCATAGTTCAAAGAAATGTGGAAATAACTGTGTCTCTTCCAATTATCTCAAGAATTTTTTCATGCTTCTCTGACTCAATTTAAGTTGAATGATTCAAGATTCATTAAAATATAAAATAATGAAGCTATAAAATTGACATATATAAGTAAGGATATTTAAATATTTCTGCAATATATTAGTTAATAATGAATACTAGCTATGCCTCAAAGAATTTCTGGAGAGGTGGGCGTACCATGTAACCACATCTTTCAATGCACTCCCAACTAAAATAATATAAAATAGATAAAATAAAACCCACGAAATCTCAGATATTTCACCATCAGCAGTAAATAAGCACTATGATAGCCACTAGTCACATGTGGTTTTTGGATACTAGAAATGTAGCTAGTCTCAATCGAAAGATATTGCAATGGTAAAATTCACACTGAATTTTAAAGAATAATATGAAATAAAATGTTTAATATGTTTTTAAGAGTTTCAATATTGATTTTATGTTTAAATAATAATTTTATATATAGGGCTAAATAAAATGGATTATTAATATTGCTATCACTTAATTCTTTTTTACTTTTTTAATGTGAATACGAGAAAATTTACATATGTGGCTCAAATATATTGGACAGTGTGCCTAAAGTGTCATTTTCTTAATATTATTTATTTACATAGTTTTAGCCTTTCTAGAAAATCTTGGAAATCCTAAAACAGCTTTGTTAGTTTAGTATCACTGAGAAAATTGGAAAACCATCTTATTAACTAGAAGGGCTTAACAGAAAAGCAATAATAACAGGGCTATTTTGCAAACCAATAGTCATATTTTAAAAAAATAAAGAATTGGATTAGATAGGGAATAAATTAGAACATTGGAAACTACCAGATTTAATTAGTTGTGATCCTTGAGCTTTATAATCTATTCCTTGATTCATCAAATAATAAGTGCTCTTATTGTGTTCATAACTATTTTAAAGAGCCTAACACAGGACTAAGTCTAATCCAAAGAGGCCAAGCCAGATGTTTCTGCTTCAAATAACTAAATGTATGTATGTATGTAAGCATGTATGTATGTGTGTATTTAAGAAAGGGAGAGAATTCAGGCTCAGTGAATATTTATTGTAAGAGAGGCGCCTCCATTATAAGACAGGTGGTCTCCGTACTTTATTTCATTTGAGCCTCATATTGTACAGGGTAAGCAATTTGTGAAATCAACTTACTACTTTAATTCTCTGGCTCTTTTCATTTGGATATGCTGCATCCTTCTTGAGGGAAAAGATTTTCAAAATTGGGGAGAACAAAATTACAACATAAATGATTCCTGGAAAGAAAGAAATCAAATTTATCTCACAAAATAAATAAATGTATTATCCTTCACAAAGTAAAAATAAAAAGTGTGTATCCATGGGCTGAATTGATGGTCATAATAACCCTGGCAACAGAGGGACTTAGATTCTTATTATCTAGACAGGGAAAGTGAGAGTAGATGGTATATGACTTCTATAAGGCCAAGATTATTGTCATATTTTCTTTAGTTTCAACTTGTGCTAATATTTATAGATTTTAATTTTTTAATTATTTTTAAAACATATACTCTTAAGTTAAATAAGTAGTGTGATAATTTTACGAAAAAGAAATATTTGGTTGGGTAAGGATGGTGCGATTAAACAGATGCAAATTTTTAAAAATTTACATGCATTTGTGAAATTTAGTTGCATAAGTAAGTTAGATATTGTTCTTATGATAAACTTGAGAGATACGTATGACTACATAACTCTTCATCATTTGCAGAATACTATCATAAAATTGTATTAAATTTGCCACACATAAATTACCCTAACCAGTATGGAAAGTTGCTTCTATAACTGCCAACATAGAGCTAAATATTGAAATTAAAAATGTTCTTGTTCCTGTTAATCAATATTTAGCCTAAGTCTTCATTTGAAATTGGTATATTTTTTAAGTTGTCTTGTGGACTTCCTCCACACAGAAGTTTTCCTGGTGGTATGATATATGCATTCACTCCTGCATGTATTCAGTCTAGAATCTTCAAATTCATTTAATTGCTTTCAGGCTATTTTAGGGAAAGTGAATAAGGTTTGAGTTTCAAACTATGCTAGGATTCCTGATGCTCAGTCTCATCAAATCCCCTGTTAAGAGTCCTGTCAAGTTCCTTGCAGTGTGCTTCATGGTTTCCAAGGTCATTCATGCTTGTCTAACAGGCAAGCTGCCTGATAACAGACCAGTCAGGTATGTGAGAATGAAAACAAGAAAAAGCCTTCTCTTCAAGGTGCTTTAGCAACAGGCATTGATCTCGAATAGAAAACATTTTCCATGTATAAAAGAGTGTACATTGATTCAATGCATTCTCTGGTGAGTACTGAAGTTGCTTAATCACACTAATTACTTGCCACTTGATGACATGCATTTATGATCACAATCACGAGCACTGTCATAAGCAGAATTTTCTACAGCTCATTAATGAATGCCTGTGTCATCCCATCTTAGAAATTTTATTATTACCTTGTATTCTTTAGATTTAATGAAACATTGCAGCTACTTAAAAAAGATCTTTCAGGAATACCTATTTTCAAAGGTAAAATATTTTTAAACAGTCATTAGTGTCTCACGTTTTTTTTTTCTTTTCCAGAATAAGAGTTTGATTTACCAAGTAGTAACATTTCTTTTCTTTTTTTTTAATTCTTTTTTTTCTTTGGTGTTCCCCTTAGGCCTGCAATTTAAATATTATGCTTCTGTTATGGATGGCTTCTTAATGATGATCAATTAATGTTTATATTGTCTATTAGTGTTATAGATAATTCAGTATGCATCAGATTCACCTGGACAAGTTTTAAATCATACATAGATGCCTTGTTTAATGTGGCTAAAAAGAGGGCTGGAGGACATTTGTATTTTTAAAAAATTTCAAATATGTGTAACCTTCCATATAATGATATGACTTGGTATCTTGTTTGTCTTGATTGCTCAGTTTAGGCATCCACAAATACCTATTTCATGCCTACTGTGTTCTGTGTGCTTAGGACATTTCAGATAAAGATCTGCCCTGAGAGAACATAAATTCTTAAAAAGACTTATCTGCACCATCTTTCAGGTAAAAAAATAAAAAATTATTAGAAGGAGACATAAAACAAAAAACATAATAAGTTGTTTATATAAAATATTCACATAAATTAGATTCAGTTTAAGAAAAGCTATGGCATTAAAAATGCCAGCTGGGCACAGTGGCTCACAACTGAAATCCCAGCACTTTGCAAGGCCGAGGTGGGAGGATCACTTGAGGCCAGGAGTTCAAGATCAGCCTGGGAAATATAAGGAGATTATTGTGTCTACAAAAAAAAAAGCCCACTGGCTGAGCATGGTGGCATGGACCTGTATTCCTAGCTACTAAGGAGGCTGAGGCAGGAGTAGGCAACAGAAGGAGACTCTGTCTCTAAAAACAAAAATAAAGCCAATTAAAGTTTGCAAAACATTCACTAGCACAGCCACAGATACATGTATACTTACACCACATATTCTTACACGTATATTTACATCCACAAACATGTCCACATACACATTCCTGTCCATGTCCACTTCTATGTCATATTCTGTTTATTATCTAGTTTCCGTGGATCATATTACTATGCAAATTCTTACAAAATTGTAGATTAGAAGTAAATTTTTGGTCTCTTCCATGACTAAAAAAACCCTCTTTATTCTACTTTCATGCTAGGTTTAGGGTACTGCTTGAATTTAAATTCTGAGTTGAAAATATTTTTAAGATATTCTGTCCTCGTATTTTGGTATTAATATTGCTGATGAGAATATTAGCATCTGTCAGTTGCAAAGACAATTCCCCATGGGTGTCTCATGCATGTCTTGCAAATAGAGGGACTGACCACCTTTGTTCCAAGATATTTGTTCAAAAATATTTTTAGAGTAAACAGCTGTGGAATGTAGATATATTGTCTCCTGGAGCAATGGATAGGCATGCATGCTGCCCATTATAAAAGAGTCCTATTTCCAAAGCAACCCACTGTGTGTGCAATTGTCATATAGTCTTTTTCACCTTACATCCTAAAAATTGAGGTTTGATAAACTGTGCAAGAGAATGCTGATACTATGGCTACTACTACTGCTGTGAGTAATAAAGGCTTTTGTCTCTGTCACAGGAGTCTTGTGACTTCTGTCAGCATCCACAAAATTGTGGCAGGTTAGCATGCTAGCTCACAAAAAGGGAAAAGTTTCAGACACTCTGAGGTTCTTGATAGTGTCTTAGCTAGCTTCCACTTCTGCCAGCATCATCATTTTTTGCAGGTTGTACAGTCTACTAGTTCCCCTTCACCTCCAAGAGATCTATTTTCTATTCTCTAGAATTTTAATTTCTGAAATAGAGGTTTTAAACATTTCTTCAAATGCCTCAGACTTTTTAAAATACTTTCTCCTGTCATGTAAAGTTATTAGCAAACTAACAAGTCTGTATTCACTGTTTTTTTGCCAATTACCCTTTATCATAGACATTTTAAATTCTGTTATAGATTTTTCATGTCTTAACCACAGTTCATCAGTATTTTTGAAACCATCATAGGCTGCTGAAGTTCTGCTATTTTTGTCACACTCATTTTTTTCTCAGGGTGATGGAAATTTCCTCCAAAAGACATGGCTCTAATTTTATTCTAGTGTTAGTAAACAGTCCGTGGTATCTATGTTATTTAAGGATTCTTAAACATTCCGGACAAGTTCTGCACTAAGGATGGTACAAATTTCATACCACAAAACTCAATGTGTAAAATATGTGATTTTTTAAAATCTTTCTATGCCGCAACTTATTATATATTTTAAATACTAATTTAACTCATTAGCTTGAATTATAATTTTATTAAATTTAAAGCAAAAATGAAATATTTATTATATTTTCAAATAATTAAGGATCCTAAAATTTTTCCAGCATTTTCTTTAATAATAATAGCTAATATATAAATTTCTTATGTTTGAGGGATTTTTCTAAGTTGTTTACATATCCATAACTTTTTAAATTCTTATAAGAATGTTATAAATTAAGTATTTTTTTGTTTTTGCATTGACATTAATTTATTAAAAATTTTTTCAAATAGATATTTCTAAAAATATTACGAGTTAAATTATGTACCTTTTAAGACAATGTCATATAATTTATTACAGAGCACTTGAATTGTATTAAACATAATGCAAATTTTTACACACATATGACATTTAACATCACAATTTATAAGCTCATTGTGGTTTTTTTTGTCTGCAGACTTAAATAATCATAAAAACTTCCTAAGATTTAGTAATAAAATTATTAAGGTATTGTGACATAAATATAAAAATGTAATTGTTTCTCTTAATGTGAAATAAAAAAGAAAAAAAAAATCCCTGCAGAATTAGATTAACAAGTGCTATCCTACAGATACAATCCCGATCATTCAAATAGGCATGCATATATTTCATATTTAACTAATGACCCTACTTTTTTTTTCAGTACCTATTTTGAACTAAACAGTTCCACTTTACAAATTGAATAGTCATTTGTTGAGCTCTAGGACAACCTTTCAAGACAAGTGCCTTTTGAGTTTATTGCCTCTAATGTTTTTCAGGTTTAATTAGGAGTTTGGATCCATGTTAAAAGTATCAAAAGACTTAGTGAAATTGTGAGTAAACTCCCCTCCTGGAAGCAAATAAAATACCATAAATTGGAAAGTTTTGTTAGAGTAAACATCATGGTGAAGGATGGTGAAATGAATTCTAGGAGACGCTGCAGCATTATCTCAAGTAAAGAACATGGAGAGCATTTTTGTGATTACGTTTTTTGGTATTGCTGAAGTAGAGAATGCAATGAAAAAGAGATGAAAGAAGAAGCAATGCCCAGTTGGTAAAGAATTTCTATACCACACAAAGTAGGTTTTAGCCTTTTTGTAAAGAAATACAAAGTAATTAATTAAATATGCTAAACAAAGCTGTGGCTTTTAGATTTGATTGCTATTAAGGATCATCCTGGTCGCGAGATAGCAGTTAGAATTGCAAGGGTTGGCTAAAGTGAAGTAGTTGTACTTCACCCACAGCAGTAGCAGTGTGTCTGGAGGGAAGGGGGGAAATAGGTTTCCTATGGGTATCCGCTTAATGATGCTGTGATGGGCTAGAGCAGGCTTTATCAAAATGTGGTCTGCGGATCCCTGGGGGTCCCCTAGACACTTTTAGTTCTGTGAGATCAAAACTAATTTATAAAGCTGTTATTTTGTCCTTTTCACTCTCATATTATCAGTCGAGTTTCCCAGAAGCTACATAACATGTGTGACATTATCACTCTCACAAGTAATGGAATGTGTGATTGGGTATTTTTGTGTGTGTTTTACAATTTTTCATTTAATATATATTCTGGTATCTGTCTACCAACATAGCATCAAAGCTCCTCACATTTTGCTCTCAGTGCTGCTTTTTAAAATCTTAAAATATTGGAAACCTCAAGTGATTGACAGCAAATGGAGTAGAAGATTGCGATTGCTGGATTGGTAGAGAGAGAAATAGAGATAGGTAAATAGAGAGATAGAAAGATTATTTCTTCTTCCCTACATACTTAACCATCCCATCCTCTGGTAACAGAAACCTCTACCCCGTAGTTTAACTAGGCCTGCCTCATTCTCTCCTGACTTTAAGTGAAGCACGTGGTCTTGCACCGCAGATCAGAGAATAGCCAATTCCTGGCCATTGCAATGGTTTAAGTTTGGGACCTCACTCAAGTCAAGGCCAAGAAAAGCCCTTATTCAGAATCTTCTAGGGTCATTGGGGAGTGATGTGCTTTAGAATTTGTGGGAGACATATGCCTGAACAAATGGCCAAGAAGTTTATTAGAATATGAAGACATCTTTACGGAGAATGAAGCCAACCAATAGGAAGATCCAGCTGACAGAGAATTAAGTCCTGCCAGCACGATTTGAACCCCTACAATCCCACCACATTCATCAATAAATTAAGAAATATAGCATCTTTTGTTTGTTTAAACTACTCTGAGTTTGATTTAAATTACTTATGAATACAATGACCCTGACAAATAGTACTTAATTATTTGAATATTTTAGGCTTTATAGCATTTTATTTTTGAATACATACTGTACATGTAATTCACTCAACACAATTAATTATCCAGACTATTATATCCAATATGAAATGCACATCCCCATTTTAAAAATGGGCAAACTGAGGCACAAAGTCATAGAGTTTATTAGTAATGAGTCCAGATTAAAACCCAGGAATTTCTTTCTCTAGAGACCTAGAGAAATTTCACCCACTGCAATTTCTTCTCTCTTGTATGTTAAATCATAGAAAATAAAGTTTAATAAATAAAATATAAAACTTTGGCAATATACCAAAGCCCCACTGTTTATAAAATGTCATGAGTCTCTTGCTGCCAAGGTCACACATGTACTCAATTCATTTTCCAAATTCAGAGCATGTGAATCTGGTTGTTTTTAGCAAGAAAACATTGCAGTGGGTATTATGTAAATTCCGTTGAAGACTTAAAGGAGAATTACAAATCTCAGCCTGAAGTGTCCTAGAAGAAAAGTAAAGAAGTAATTTTCTAAGCAGGGCAGTTCAAATGATCCCCTTGGAAGTATTAAGTATTTTTTTTAATAAAGACACAAACACCTCTTTTGCATCTGATCTAGGTTTTTTATTTTTTATTTTTCACAATAAACACAATCTCAGGGCAGTTCTGACAATACTTCCATTTTAGTATAAAAAGGAAGAAAACAATAGTTTAATATATTCTTTCCCAGCCAGGGAAGAACATGACAGCCGTCTCAAAAGAGGCTGCCCTGTGGGGAGGAGTAATTCAAACGGATTCTGAAAAATCCACAGAAATTGTTACTCTAAGAAGTCACACAATTAAATTCCCACATCGGAAAATTTAGAACAATGTGTTGCATGTATCCACTTTCCTCTAACCGATATGTTTTTGGGTTTCCTAAAAAATTCCTTAAAAATCTTGGTAATACTTCTGCTGAAAATCCATGATGAGTCCAGTTATGTTTGGGTAGGTGAGGGAGGTCCTGGGAGGCAATTGGACAGGTCACTATTTGAAACTTAAACTTTTGTATGTGCTTGTAACTCTCTGGAAAGACAAAATGTGATAACTATACCGTTTCTGTTATTGATTCTGTTGGTGTAGCAAAGGTATTTATTTGCATTAATTTAAGAGAATTTCTACTTTTGAGAAATGATGCTACATGAATAACTTTAATATACGAGCATTTGATTATTTATGAAAAGAAAATAATGGACATCAGTGTTAGTAAGAGGCAAGTCTGTTCCTCTGGGGACTGTGCATCTTCTCTAATACAGTTAATCAGAGGAATGAAAAGGGACTTCTAAGTCCAGAAATGTTTTCTCTTTAACCTCAACATTTAGGCTGCCAACCAGCCTCGCAATTACTTCTAATTGAGGTAGTGACATCTGTCCTCCAGAGATGTATAAAAACAATTAAGTCCCTTTATCTGTGAGTTACTAAATGTCTTTCAGGATGTAATGGTCAGTAAGCAAAGCTCTCTACCCTCATCCTATGACCCAGGATTGCATGCACATTTTAGAAACCACTGAACAGCTCTGTGTTACTCCTTATTACTGATTGAGCTCTAATTCTCTAACCTTTTATTCAAATACCAAATTAAAACAAACTTTCTCTGGGTATGGGGGGTAGTGAGGGAGGCATTGTATGATACCAATTTCATTTTTGTGCTATAATCTTACATACGTACATCTTGAATTGGGTCAGTTAATTCTTTCAATGAATTCATTCAATGAATACTTGAGCAGCTACTATTGGCAAGGTATGGTTCTAGTTCCTACAGATAAAGCTATAGGCAAAAGTGAAAGATTTTCTCATAGAGGTAACAAGCTACTTTGGGCCATACTTATTTTAGAAGTTGTGGCTCTAATATATAAATATATCCAGAGTTTAATTTGTACTCAACACTTTCCACTACCACACTAATCCAAGCAACTATCATCTCTCAACCACACTATTGCAAAAAGCTTCTAATTTGTTTTCTATCTTCCATCTTTGTTCTGGTTAATGTTTGGGTCTTCATCTAATATGAACAATATTGTTATATTAATAAAAAGAGGAAATGTGGACATAGAGATATAAATAGAAAAAGTTGATGTAAAAGACATGAGGAGCAGATGACTACCAACAAGTCAAGGAGAGAGGCCTGGAAGAGATCCTTCCCACCCAGCCCTCAGCAGAAACCATCTGCCAACACTTTGATTTTGGATTTCTATTCTCTAGAACTTGAGGCAATAAATTTCTATAATTTAAGCCACCCACTCTGTGGTACTTTGTTCTATAGCTGTAGCAAACTAATATAGTATTTGTTGAACATATCTGTTGAACAAATTTCAGGAGGAACTATTCTGAGACCAGGTTTATAAAATTAATTGGATGCCTCCCCAGCTTGCTCACACTCCATGTCCCCTCGCAGTTATCTAGTAAATCCTGAAACCATATATAGAGGTTTCTACACTAAAGCAGGTAAAAGTCATAGAGAAAGAACGAAAGAAAGAACGAAAGAAAGTAAGAAAGAAAGAGAAAAAGAGAGAGAGAGAGAAAGAAAGGAAAAAGGGAGGGTAGGAAGAAAGGAAATGGGAAAAGAAAAACACTATGGAGATGAAAATGAAAATCACAAAAATTATATGATGAAGCAGAAGAAAATTTTAACACAGGCCATTTGTCATGAGCTCAAAGGTCTTGAAGAGCATATATATATATATGTATATATATAGCACTTTTGAAAAGGAGAGCTCTGATACACAAGAATTATGTAAAAACAAAGAGAGAGGAGAAACTACTTGCAGCACTTGGGAAAGGAAAACTGAAGAGAGATGCAAAACCATTATAAAAATGAAAGTTGCACTGAAAGAGTAAAAATGTTAAATAGACTTTTATCATGAAAGGGTGCTGAATTTTGTCAAATGCTTTTTATGCATCTATTCAGATGATCATATGGTCTTTGCTTTTGCTTCTGTTTATGTGATGAATCACATTTATTATGTATGTTGAACCATCCTTGCATCCCTGGCGTGAAGCCCACTTGGTCATGGTGGATTATTTTTTTGATGCACTGTTGAATTCGGTTTGCTAGTATTTTATTGAGGATTTTTTCCATCTATATTCACATAGGATATTGGTCTGTAGTTTTCATTTTTGTCATGTCTTTACATATAATAATAATCAACAGAGCAGAAAGACAACATACAGAATGGGAGAAAATATTTGCATGCTATGCATCCAATAGAGGGCTAATAACCAGAATCTACAAACAACTCAAGCAAACCAGCAAGGAAAAAACAAACAGCCCTATTAAAAAGTGGACAAAAGACATGAACAGAAGCTTTTTCAAAAGAAGATAGACAAATGGCCAATAAACACATGAAACAATACTCAACATCACTAATCATCAGGGAAATGCAAATTAAAACCACAATGAGATGTCACCTTACCCAGTTAGAAAGGAAAATGTCCAAAAATAATAGATACTGGCATGGATGTATAGAAAGAAGGGTATGCTTATACACTGTTGTTGGGAATGCAAATTAGTACAACCTCTATTGAAAATAGTACGGAGATTCTTCAAAGGACTGAAATTAGAACTACCATTGGATCCAGCAATCACATTACTGGGTATTTACCCAAAAGGAGAAGAAGACATCTTATCAAAAAGTTACCTGCACTCAAATATTTACTGCAGCAAAATTCACAATTGCAAAGATGTGGAATTGACCCAGGTGCCAATCAATTCATAAGTAGATTAATAAAAAGTGGTATATGTATACTATGGAATACTACTCTACGATGAATAAGGATGAATTAAGGCCTTTTGTGAAAATTTGGGTGGAACTGGATACCATTATCCTAAATGAAGTATCTACAGAATGGAAAAACAAACACCACGTGTACTCTCTATTACATTCGAACTAACTGATGAGCACACACATGCACAGAGGGAAGTAAAACTCAGTAGAAATCTAGCAGGCTGGAGAGGTGAGGAGAAGATGGGCAAAAACCTACCTAACGGGTACAATGAACATTTTCTGGGTGATGGGCATGCTTATAATCCTGACTCAAGCATAACAAAATCAATCCATGTAACCAAATACATTTGTACCCCTGTAATATTTTGAAATTAAAAAAAAAAGAAAGAACATAATGTTAAATAGGCATTGCTGAAAGAAATGAAGAGTGTGGTAAGAGAACTTGGAGAAATTAAATTGACCTGAAAAATTTTTAAAGCAGGAAAAAAAAACTTTAAGCATCTTAATGGAGCACATAGAAAAGAAATGTGTTTTTGAAGTTAAAATACTCTGTTAAAAAGTGAGTACTAAGGACATATCAGAGCTGAGGGATTAAAAAAACCACAATTAGCACCAAGAATTCTAGTGAAGTTACTGGATGATGGAAGAGGCATAGAGGAGAAATGCTACAATGGATTGTAATGGTCCCACTTGTGCAAAAAATGCCACTAAATAAAAAAAAAATGGTTGGTTTAAAATTCTACAATGCAACAGTCAGTACTAGAATACTGTGGTTCAATATCTTTACAGTCACATGATGTAGATTTTTTTAAATTGAAACTTCCAAGGATTTAAAACCTGGCCATATTTCATTTTGATTATAAATATGCAACTGATAACTGTAATTAAATTTTTCTTAGCAAAACAATTCCTGAATGTTAAATCCAGCCAATAAACTAAATAGTTTAGTTGTTTGTTTTAATGAATATAAACAAAGCACAGGTGGTAATCATTCACAGAGTTCAAAGGCAGTGTTTTCAATCTTGCTATGCATCAGAATCACCTGGGTATCTGAAATTTTAAATGCTCCCTTGATAATTCCAATCTGCAATCAAAGTTGAGAACTACTTAAAACTTTTAGCATCTATGGGTATCAATATTACAGAATATAGCATATATTTAGGGATAATGGAAATGTTTAAACAATAGTATTTACAACAAAAATCATTTAGTTGAGGGGGAAAAAAGAGAATTTGTGGGAAAATGCTGTTATAGTCTTTTTTTTTTTTTTAGGTGGTATTCAGCTCACAGTGTCTAAAATGAATACATGATATTCAGAGGCAGTTCTCTTCATTGTCTCTAAAATGCACCTATATATTGGATTATCTGGGCTTTAAAAATTGCTGATATCTGTACCTTTCCCTCTACTATTCTGAACTAATCATTCTGGGGTGTAGCTTAGAAACCAACATTTTATAGCTTTCCTCATGTGACTAAAAATTGGTATGTACTTCAAATAAACATTGTTAGGAGAAATGGGTAGATATCTGGATTCATAACTCAATGCCAACAAAACAGATTTCTAAACAGATCATCACTTCAGATACGAATATTGAGAGTTTTAAAATCTTAAAATAAGAGTTGAGTTTTTCCTACATACGTTCTTCCATTTGAGAAGACAATTTGAACAAAACAACTATATATATTTTTCCACACAAATAATAAACTGGGTACATAAAACGAAATATTCTGCAAAATAATGGGAAAGATAAATGACAGCATAAAAACAATTATCAGTATCTATTATATGTAAATATTTACAATAAATTAATAAACCTTAAAATCTATAAAAATAAAACCAAGAGACTTATTTTGAAACATTGATGCATATAGACATATAAAAATATATTCAACTGCTACAACATGCTAAATGAGCCTAATTTGTTTGCTTGTTGTGTTCTGCCATGGTGGTCTTTAGATGGTGAGCTCTGGAGAGACAGAGGTGAGAAGATTTGGTTTACTATTAACATTCAGGATCCTTTAAATAACAATCATCTCCCCAGAGGATTAGCTTATTATACAAAAATTACACTAAAATTGTTTCACGCACTAAATTAATTGCATTAATCAACACTTTAAATGTTGTGATTATGAAAAATTAATTGATTAATTTATGTATGTATTTATGAGTTACATTTATCTTCCACAGAATCATATAAGCATAATGTTAGATGGAAAATTAATAATCATCTATCTAGTTCTTTAACCAGTGCAATAATACTACCACGGCTCTGGAACATCACCATTGCATCTCTTCAACTTCAAATGGAATTATCAAGGGACAAGATATGATTTTTTTTGTCTTGATAGCATTAGAGATAAAATCAGTATATTTTTGAAATTAGTCACAAATAAAGTAGGCTGACAAAGCATGATCCTAAACTCTATTACTATGCCTACTGCATGTGAGTTTGTAGAAGTTTGACTTAAGAGAAAAACTTATATTTCAATAAATAGGGATAAAATTTCGATATATGTGTGATAACTTTCAATGGAATTTGGTTGATATAACATACAAATAATATTTTATCATATATAATTCATTACCCTATATGTGTAATTTAACTTTATAAAAAGTCAAAGTGCGCAAAAGGAGATACAAATTAAAATGGAAAATTTATTGCATGTGATACATTTTTAAGAATATTGTTCAACTGGAAATTTCTGTAATTGAAGTTAAAATGAAAAAGGAATAATTTACCTTATTACCTTTATCTATGGGTTAGAAATGGTAAAATGACCACTGAAAAAGGAAGAATTTTAAAAGGTGGGAATGCTTGAATATCATGACTGGAATGCTTACGTGTTTTATCATCTTGATATAACATCATACTTTAGTCATTTAAAATACTTTATTGCTAAACTTAGAAAGATTCTATAAATTTTTTACAACAGATTCTTTAGGGAATTCTCTTTGCAAACATTCATCTTGGTTTTGTAATGTGATGCTTCAGCTCTGAAATCTACCTTTCTATCCTGCACCTTAAAATTCACAGTCTGTTGTGTAAATTGTGAGCTGACTGGTTAAATAAGACTCTTCACACTGCAATCACTTAGTTCTGAACTTTTTATTTTTGTTTAAAAGTTTGTTTTTTTCGTGGTATGAAGATACATTATGAATTAGACTAGTAGACATACTTCCCTAGATATCAAATTGGACAATAAATGGAAAGAAGTAAACATTCTCAAATTTTATTAAACTTTATTCTCAATACTTTGGTTTAGAAGTTCTATCACTTGACTGTACCAATGGCAGCTGACTACTTACTGTCTTTTGCTGGACAAGAGTGGAGAATTATCTTCTAGAGCAATCCCACTACCCTGAGCCAATGGGTACACATCATGAGATTGAGGCTGTTAGTTACTCACCACCCACACGTATTTTCCAAATCCTCACGTACTCTTGGTTTGCTTCCTACAAACCAACTCACTTTTAGGAAATGCTGTATACATCTTACATCAGATCTGTGACTATATCACTGCAAAAGGTTATGTGAAGATCCAACAATCTGCCACGGAGTTTTCATATTCCCAGAAAAGTAATCACGTTAAGAAATATCGCTTTCCTATACAGATGGAGAAAAGCTGCTTTTATCTCATCTAGTTCTGAAGCACACATTTCTGGCAAAGCTCTACCAGAATCTTAAGCAAAGGAACTCTGTGAATATAGAAATCCTGTGAATAAAATTCACTAAGCCTATCTCTTCCCATGTAAGGCAGATAGTTTTGTAACTCAGCCTAAGGCCAATATTGACCCAACAATATAGTCTTCAGAGACTTCTATCTAAAATCATATGTGCCGCATTTCCTATAACTGCTTTGGGTTGGGTGTGGGGTCACAGAGAAAAAAAAAATAGAAGTAGGGCAAGAGTGAGTGTTTTAACCTTACAAATATCTGGAAGTGAATCTAGCGGAAAATATCCAAATTCTTTATGAAATGAGTATATCATTTTGTCTACAAAATACATTAAATATCTTTGAAATCTTACAGATTGTGTCTAAACACTTCTTGTCTTAGTACTGATAGTATGCATTTATAGCATGATAATTTTCTAATCAGGAATTTCATTAATTCTTCATTCAATCAGTCTTCAAATGCCATAAACAGCATCATGCAGAAATATTGTGCATATAACAGATCCATGGTTAAGTTCTCAGCTCATATTCTTCTAACATGTCCTCTGGAGCATAAGATTGTGAGGGATTTCCTAGGTCAATCAAAGAAATTCTTGAGATTTCCCACATTTGGCATGCTAATCATTCCCAATTAAGCTACACTGACCATCTCAAAAGGGGCAAGAATTCCAAATGGTTTTTATGGCAGAGAAAATGAGACCCTCAGTCATTTTGAGTATTGGAAGACACAGAATTATTTTTAAGGAAATCTTTCTTCCTTTCTACATCCAATCTTTTAAAGGTTCTTTTAGACATCTTAATTCAACTCCAATGGATAACGTAAAAAATAAACTCGACAGTTTATTTTACAATTTTTCTCTTAGTTGATACTAGAGCTTTCTCTCATTGACATTCAGGAATATATCCTTGATATATGGCACAAACAGCAAGATCAAAAATAAGAAATGAACTTCTTTTTTCAATTATCTATTTAATTTTTAAAAATTGAGGCTCAGTAGAGGGAGAATGGGTGAAAATTTCCTTCCCTTCATTAGTATAAGTACCTGATCTTCTCAACTGAATAAACAAATTTTTACAGAAAATGCACATACTGAATAGGCCGGATCAAAGGATTAAAATCTGTCATCTACTATCTGTACTATCTCCCACATCTATCTATATATTTTGTTCACATTTTAATAAGATTGTTTATGTTCTTTTTACTTAGGTATTTCTACATTAAGAAAGAGTAATAAAACGACTGCACTTTTGTTTTCTTTGATAGATGTTGTTACTCTTACACTTGGTCAACTTACAACTTAAATCAATTATTAGTCTGAATATTTGGTTAATTGTATCAGGTAGCAATGTATAAAATTATATATACACAGGCTCTTGTGCACATATACACATAAACACATATAAAATGTTGGTTTATATCAAACCATATCTAGGCATTTCCTGAGGTATTTATTACCCAAATACATTTATTCAGCTCTTATTATTTTCAATATGAAATTTTCACTTGACTTTTTCTAAGGGAATATTGTTGGGTAGACATATCTGGCTTCATTGTGTTTCCCTTCCTTACTCCTCTGCAAAGTGTGAGGCAATATTTTGAATGGTGATTTTGAAAAGAGGAATTGAACATGCACAGCTCAACCTTTTTTCTCATTCTTCCTGGAAGCCAAGAAGAAGGAGGAGGAGAGGAAAGAAGAAAGAAATATGAAAGACAGGTGGAGAAGGAAGAGATATGTGAGGAGGAGGAAAAGGAGGGGGAGAAGGATGAGGGCAAGGAGAAGAGGGAGGACTAACATGTATTACACATAGAGACTGTCCTAAATGCCTTCCATGTATTATCTCATTTAATTCACACAACAATTCTCATGGCTAAGAACTCTCATTATTCCTATCTGTAGATAAGAAAACTGAGGCACACAAGGATATATTATTTATACAGTTAATAAGGTATAAAGCTAGGCTTTTTACTTGGATAGTTTGACTCAAGAATTCTACTTAAATTTTAATAATCCCTTTAATTATCACAGTTACTTGAATTTCATGGTTTTATTCCTTAGTTCCTCTTAGTTTTTCACTCATAAATATATACATAATATTTGTAATGTATTTGTGGTTTTTAAGCTTCTCACATAATATCGCATATGCTAAAAATGTTTCTCTTTGCCATTATTCCTGATTCTTAGAATAGTCTAATAATGCACATATGTGACTTTTTGCACTCCCGTTGACTATATTGTTCATGTATCTTCTAGAAATCAATGTTGCAGAATTGGGTTGCCAATTTGATTCATATTGTTTTACAAGCAATCTGATATTTTTCATGCATGGCTTTTCAGAATTTTTTCTTTTATTTATTTTTTTTCTGTGTCATCCATGTGAAACTGGGTGTAGGATTTGTTTCCTCTCCATTAATCTGTTTGGTATAAGAGTCACTTTTTTAACCAGAATGTTCACATCTTCCACCCAATAAAATACATTTTCATGATTAATTTGATTATATTCTTTCAATGAAATTGGAAAACAAATCTCTCCTTATGGAGCCTAACAGGTACATCTCTCAAGTCTCTCAAAACCATAAATTTTATTCAAATATCACCCTTGTCATCTTTTAAGTGAATCCTACTACACCACCTTATTTAAAATGCAAACTCCATCCTATTACAGTCAAACTTCTTTCAGCTTTTCTATTATAGTAATAACTTCGTCTCCTCTCTCTAGCATTCTGTATGGTTTGCTGATTTAGCCTATCTGTTGTTAATTGTCTTGCTATTCACATTTTAATATAAACTTTGTGAGAGTAGGGGTCTTTGTCTTTTTGGGTGAATTAAAATAATGTCTGGCATCTAATAGGGTCATCATAAAATATTCATTGAACAAATGAAAAAACAATGAAACTTGCATTTCCTCTGTAAGTCATAAATTTCCTCTCATACTTCTTTGTGTTATGTTCCATAATTATCTCATGATCTTGGCATTTAATTCATTACATCAGCCATTCAGGTACAGCCCTTCTGCTAGCAATTTGCTGTTATTGCTTATTTCACTGTCAAATATTCAAAATTACATTGTTATATTCCTAGCATGTTGAATGGTTATTTTCCAGTCCAACATTTTTCATTAGTTATAGATAAGGTATGCTTTTAATTCTCTCTGTTTATAAGAATTATATATATATATCATATGTGCTTCTTTTTTCCATATCACCTCTTCATTTCTGTGGAATTTTTTTTTCTGCTTTTTGTGTTTTTTGGTCTTTTTGCCATATTTGATGATTTCTCTAGAAATTGTTAATCTTGGTTATCTATCCATATTCAATGATGAGAAATACGTGAACAGAGTTAGTTAGCATGAAAAATTCTTACAGCCTACCTTAGCATTCAGTTTTCATAGATAATGAGTGTAGATTCTGTCTGCCAAAGGGGAGAAAGTGTGGTCAGGTAGGGTGTGCACGTCACTAGTCTCTACTTGAAAAGGTCCTTGGTCCCAGAAGTGACTACAAGAAAACTTGAATATTAATCCATTCTCTGGTGCCAAAATTCTCCTTACTTAACATGCAGATAAAAAAGGCAATTGCTCAACGTTTAGCCAGTATCTAATAGGTGTGTGATAAATACCTGATGAATTAATTATTAGTGCACTAGTAATATCCTAAATATGAGCTGCCCAGGAGGACAGCTATTGATATAACACCTTAATGCCCCTATAATACTATCTTAAAAGTTCTATGAAACTGATGGTTTCACAGATTCAAAAAAAAAGGAGCCTCTTATTAGTTATCAAGATTTGAACCATTATCTCCTTAGGGCAAAATCAGTTTATGCATGTCTGGTTTTGTACTACCTGAAAAGATTTTTTTTTTAAATCAGCATATAGAAAATCATACCAGAAAATTGACATAAACCAAGACTCAATTTTTATTTTGTGGGGGGGGGATCTGCTTAACTATTTAATAAATTATTATATTGTGGAAAATGGAACTTACTGAAATATGAAATTCTCATGTGACCCGTTTAATTAGGCAAAGGAATTTTGATTCTTTTTGGGGAGAGGGAGGGGCAGAATTCTACCCTGTTACTATTTTAAGATTCCCTGCCTCTGTTTGTCAATGCTATCTTTGCTATTTCATTAGCTGGGTACAGCCTCAGAACCCACGTTATTACAGCTGTATTAATTTGCTGGAACTATTGTACCAAAGCACCACAAACTGAATGGCTGCAATAACTGAAATTCATAGTCTCACAGTTGTGGAGAGTAGATGTCCAGAACTGAGGCTTCAGTTGGGTTGGTTCCTGCTGAGGATATGAGAGAATGATCTGTTCCTGGCCTCTCTCCTTGGCTTGCAGATGGCTGTCTTCTCCCTGTGTCTTCTCACACCGTCTCTCTCTGTGTATGTCTGCCTCTGTGTCCACATTTCCCCTTTATATAAGGACACCCATCCTTATATAAGGATATTGGATTGGGGCCAGCCTAAGGGTCTCATCTTAACTTAATTATTTCCAAATATGGTCACATTCTAAAGTCAGGAGGAGGTTAGGACTTCAACATACCAGTTAGGGAAGGAGTGGAGAGACAATTAACCCATGACACAAGTGAATATATAAATCTTTAGTCCTCCAAAACACTCTTGAATACAGCTTTACCATCCTCCTGGTTTCCTCACTCATGAGTTAAATACATTCTGGGCACATATTCAGTTTATACAAATGTAGGAGTTGAGGTTCAACATTTCTGAAAATTTATAATTTAAAAGACATTCTCAAGTTTTTTCATAATTTTTAGATTTGACTCCACTAAGTTAAAAGGCAGGTCTCCCAGTGTGATGGTTAACTTTATGGGTCCACTTGAGTGGGCTAAAGGATGTCCAGATCACTGGGAAAACATTGTTTCTGGGTACTTCTGTGGGGGTGTTTTAGGAGGAGATGAGCATTTGAATAGGTAGATTGAATAAAGAAGATCTGCCCTTACCACTGTGGGTGGACATCATCCAATCCATTGAGCACCAGAATAGAATAAAAAGGTAGAAGAAGGATGAATTTGCTCTCTCTCTCTCTCTGTCTCTCTCTCTCTATTGAGGCTGAGACATCCATCTTCTCATGCCCTTTCTTTGGCCTTTGGACTCACACTGAATTATACGACCAGCTTTCCTGGTCCTCCAGCTTGCAGACGGCATGTCATGAAATTTCTCAGCCTCTATAATCATCATGTGAGCCAATTCCTGTAATAAATCTCTGTCTCTTTCTCTCTCTTTCCTTTCATATCTCTCCATATTGATATAGATATAGATATAGACATATAAATATAGATAGATTTAGATATTTTCCTTTTGATTCTGCTTCTTTGGAAAATCCTGATTAATATACCTAATCTTATAAAAATATTTTTTTTTCTACTTTATAGAAAATTTTTAGGGCAAAACATATCTCCGTCCCATGTAGTCATAGGACAGGGGGAATTTTCATTCCTAGGATAATAGATGTCTTCTCCCTTCCCTGTCTTTGGAGGGAGGAGTGGCTTATTTGGTTTATGAGTGTGTGAGAAGGACACACTGCCAGGAGAGCCTTTATTTCCCTGTTAATGTCCAATCCCAGCAGGGATTTCCTACTGGCTGCCTGCTGGTCAACTCTCTGCACCTTGCAGCTGTCAAGTGCTTAAGGGACAAGCAGGGAGGGACACTCCGTCCTGACTTTTCTGATGTGTCTCTGCTTTGTTCACTTACAATCACCAAAGAAGGAAAATTCACTTATCAATGAGTTCAAGAGAAAGAAGAAAAGAAAGCTCAGCCCAGTGTTTCTGATCTTTTAAATCTTCTGCCTGCAGAGGAAATGTTTTTCATCTGTTCTCAGCCATGTGGTATAGGTAAGGGAAGTATTTGCCCTGCTGAGGTAGTCTATATACCCCCTGGTTTTGTTTTGTTTTGTTTTGTTTTGTTTTTATGACTGGCTAGGTATGTTAATCTGGGTGATGTAAGAGGAAACCCACTGCGATTGCCTATTTAAGCTGTGTACTCCCATTGAGCCTGCATCGGTCGTACACTTGACATTTTTCTCCCCAGCATTCTGATTTCCACGACTTATCTCTCAATTGGTTCTGTACACAAGAGGGGAAACAAGGGTATGATTTTTATCAACCTATAACTCCTAGTACCAAGGATATAACAAGTTAGAATTTTTTTAATTTATTTTCTATTGCAATTGAATTTGTTTTACTTCCCATATAACAAATATTAATCAGTCTAGCCCTTATCTAGTATTTGTCAGATTAGGATTAATAAATCTTTTTTTTTCTTTTTCCTTTTTTAATCACAGTTAAGTCTGTGTCTTAAAGTCAGTCTCAGGTAAATTCATTTACATTTTATGATCTGCTCTTTGTATCCTCTACATGTGAAACTCATTCACCTCCATTGCTTTTAGTGAGAGAGCAATTACTAGCTGAGGGCTGCTAGGAAGATTATCTTCCTAAGAAGAAAGATGCCTCACAAAATGCTCAAGGAAAACCGATTATTATCAAGTGCAATACAGTATGCCTCTCTTCTCATGAGGCGTTAGAACATATATTGGAATCTCAATAGTTGTAAGACATCCTACAACAAAGGAACAAACTTAATGTTATTTAATATATAAGTTTTCAAATATTTTTCACATTTACATTTGTGTGTTTACATTTGTGTGTTTATTTGTTTGTTACCTCCTAAGACATTATCTTCTCCTACCTCAGGGACTTTGCTCTGATGGTGCTCAGCTGATAGACTGGTGCCTTGTTCCACTCTCCAGTCTATCAGCTGATTTATTACACATTTCTTTAGTCATTTTTTTTAATTTAACAAACTTCCTCTTGTGTAAATTGCACAAGAGCAGAACTTTGTCCACCGAGTTTTCTGTTTTATCACCACTATTTACAAACTTGTTATTTTATAGCGAACATTAAAAAAAGTAATCAATCTCAAAAGAATGAGTGTTTCATGGAACACTTACCATCTAATGCCTCTCTGTCTTACTTTTATATTCCAAACACTCCTATATTATATCTGATTAAGAGTATCTAAAACCAAATTTCTGCATTGCAGATTCCAAAGCTATCTAATAGAGAAAAGATTTAACTTTGGAAAATTGTCCTATTTTTAATGCATTTTCCACTAACGTGAAGGTCCACACATATTATAATTTAATATAATAGATCTATAGCTATAATGTGTCAGAATTTTCATAGTATATAATTTACATGATTAAAAAAACATTTTTTGGCCAAATTTTCCTACTGATAATATTTCAAAATTAAAAGAAATTTGTTTTGAATCTTTTTTTGTTTTCCTTTCTTCTTTACCAGTACTATTAATATTTTAGAAAATTCCAGCAGAAACTTCACCCGTTTTATTTCAAGCGCATCATCAAATTTTTATCCAGGTGGAAAAAAAATTTCTTTCCAAGTCAGACTTTTAACTTGCACTGTTAATATATTGGATGGTAGTCTTTAAATCAGGACTACAACGACTAAGCCACCTGGACCTGTTATGAGGTTTGGCTCTGCTGAAATTGCCATTCTCTCTTGGTTTGCTTCTACAAGTTATATGCCAGAAAGTTAAACAGCTTTCAGCTGGGCAATCAACAGGACTTCTTTCCTATAAAACACCTCAGTTCATATCCAAGCATAACTTCTACTCTTGAAGTGCAAATAGCCCTCATCCTTCTCGCTAAGATTCTGGTGTTGATCTATAATAGTATAGGTTCTGAAAAGTCTCTGTTAATGCTAATCATAATACTTTGCCTTTCACTTCTACCTGGGAGAAAATGCAAATATTGCTAGGCTTTTCTGTCCATGTGTTTAATAATCACTCCTTCACAGATCTTGCTTTTCATATGAACACTGAAATAGAGATAATTTGTCGATTGTGGCCAAAGTGTTAATAAATGCCTCTATATTTAAGACAGTACACAAAACTGTCTTCTCCCAGCATTTTCTATAGAACTGTTTTTGCACATAAATGTTTCTTCATGTTTTTATCCATTGTAGATTCCAAAACTTCACGAAATAGCAGGAGGGCAATTTGGATGTAGACAAAGAATGTGTTTGGTACGTTGTTTTGCTTCACAGGACTTTGTTTTACCTCATTTGGATATATACTGTTATATTGAGCAAAAAAATTCTTTCATTGTAGATTTTGTCCAGTTACAAAAATAGAAAGAAAAAAAATAAAGACTGAAATATTTTCTTCTCAGAGTAGAACGTTTACTGACTTGTACTTATCTCCTTCCTGAGAATACCACTTTAAAAATTCATTCTCCTGAGAAAGTTTATATGCTTTGAGCAAGATGAATCAGTTTGATTTTAAAGAGAGTAGTAAAGCCTTGATAAATTGTTTGTAAGACACTTACTCATAATTAGAATTACTTGAGATGGACATTTGGCAGGAGTAAAAGTTAATACCAAAGTAGCTCTTTCAATTACTCTCCAGTAAATTTGCCACTAAAATGCTTTTAGATTACTCATTTCAGAAATATGCTCTGATGCACATTCATACAAGAGCTCCCTTCCCTCTGTGATCTGACTTCTATTACCAACACTTGTGATAAGTGCCCTGATACTTGAGGTCATTTAATACAGCTTGTGATGTGCAATGAATTCTTGTTATATATTGTGTCACAGAAGTTAAAAAAAAAAAAGAGAGAGAGAGTGGTATAAATTGGAGAATTGCAATTCATATGATTTGTGAGAAAGTTGCCTCACTAATAAATTCTAAACCATGATGCATTATATCGACATTTGAATAATGTATTAACTCAAAAATTAAGAAGAACTTTATTTCCTGTAAGCTATGAGTTTGGTGGAGCTGTGTCATCTGGGCCCTCTGGGAAACAGACACACAGTCTGGAGCTAAGAGTCCACACAGTTTATTGGAGGAGTAATGTGGTCGAGAAATATAACAAAAAGGGGAGGGAGGTGAATTAGGCAGGGAAATCTTTCACACTGTGGTGTGCATATGACACAGGAGAAAGGCTGAAGCAGGAAAGACTGAGCAGCCAGAACAGCAGACCACAACGTAGAGCTCCACCGAGGAGCTCCAGAGCAAAGATTGCCAATAAGGCACGTCCTGCACCAAAGAAAAATAATAGGTCTGTAATGTTCTTACCATGGTCACTTATTGGCTTGGGCTTCCTGAGAAGAGCATGGCCTCATCTCAAAAGCTAAGGAAGGCCCTGAAGGCACTAAGGCTGGATGTTGTCAGCTAACTCTCCTACTTTAAGGAAGACCTAAGCGGTGCATCTCAATGGTTGCCACAGTCTTACTCTTGTGCCACATGAACCAACTTTTACATACATGTTGAGGGAGCAGCTCTGCCAGAGTTTGTAGTGGGCTTCTCTCTTGGGAGAAAATGTAAAAGAGGGAGATTAATAGGATACCTTTAGCCCCTATTGCTATAATTGTTCTTATTGTCCCACCTGGTACTCTTCCCTTCCCTTGACACTACCCATTCTAAATTTGTTGACCTAGGCTGGTTACCTTTATGGAGTCCACTAGCTGACTTGGGGGTAAGACTCAAACTCCCCTTTAAGAGAGTGCTTAGCCTCTGATAAACATACCTTTCTCAAGCTACTTTTGGTACACTTGTCCCTTTATGATTGCAGTTGGGTAATCAAATAACAAGAGTCCGACACATTTTTTCCTCCCCACTCTCATTGTATTCCAGCAGCCCTACTTATGCCAGCTGATCAGGGTCAATTATGCCTACCCAAAAGAGGGCTTCCCTTCTTGCCTGGTTCCCTGAACACAGGGAGTACAAAGTGCCTAGTTGACAACACTAGTTGGTAGTTAAATGTGACCCTTGCTGTGTCCTTTAGCAAGAGTGCACAACAGTTAGGGATCAGGCCCTCTGAAGAGTCCACCTTTGCAGACATGGGAAAGACAGCATGTAGGGCCAGTCCTGCTACCAGCCGTTGGTTACCAGACCACTGTGTGTTTCTTGCTCAGAAAAACAGCACCATAACAGTCTCTACTTCAGTAATTACACTGAATCCTGGGGAATGGCACCTCACCTTCAGAGAGTATTGCCTTCAGTTGTGCCTTCAGGCCATTCCAACACTACATCAAGCCAGCTGCATCCATATGGAGCATTATGGGATAGAACCGGTGGATCTCATTGTCATAGGCCCACACCTGTATTTTCCTTTTTTGCTATAAAGTATGTTGTTTGGCTGGATACTATTTCATGTGGGATTTCATATCTGTAAATTAATCACTCAGTTTCCATGGCTGTTAGTGCTGGCTGAGTGTGTCTGGGCAGGACAGGCGATATTATACCCAGAATAATTGTTTACTCATGTGAGGACAACTTAATGGTCCTTCAAGTAAAGAACCCCACTATGATTGGTTAAAGCCCTCAGGGAACAGTGGCATAATGGGGGATCAGTACTTGTTTTTATTGATGTCAGGATAGCGATCCAGAAGATGCAGCCAGTGGGTTGACCTTGACATTTGGAGTACATGCTGTTGGGCCCATGTCTGGCTCGCATGCTGCCATTGTGACCACTCTTTTTATGTGCCATCATGCCATTTCTGGAGCAGGTGAATACAGAGACAGGATATCATCAATTTGAGATAGGAGTCAGATAATCCTGCAGGCAGTTAGGGCAGGGGTCAGAAGAAGAAGGCCAACTGGTAAGAAAGCTACAAGAATGTGAATATGCCTAGCTAAGATGAATGTAGTCCATAGGGACTCTTTAGTTATTCTATTTTGACCATAACACCCTTATCTGAAGCAAAAGGGGAATTCCTTTAATTGGATCATGTGCACAGTTAAGGTGATAGTATCCCTAAATGAACTATCTTCATTAGCATGATAAAAACACACCCACCAGTGCCATGACAGTTCGCGGGAGAGATTCTATTGGGAGAGATTCTATAAGATCAAGAAAGGGGGAGCTTTCCCAGTTCTAGGAACTATCCACCCCTTTCCCACAAAACCCATGAATGTTCCACGCCAAGCTTAGCGTATTATTAGGGATTAGCACAAAAGGACAGACCCTAACCCTGCCGTGGCACTGTTCCTTATTGGATTAATCTACACTTTTGCCTTTCTTTCTTTCTTTGCCTTTACTCTGCTTTCAACAAACCCGTCTTCTTCTGCTCATGCTTTGTGTCTGAATTCTTTCTCTCTTGTGACTCTGCACTTGAATTTTTTCTTGCAGAGGTCAAGAACCTGCTCTGCCATCGCAGGGTATGCTGTGCACCGGTATCAAATTACTGTCACTTTGTCTACTTGGTTGTACAAGGCCTCTTCTTGGAATTAACATATGATACAGACATATTTACACACAGTCCATTCAATACCTATTTATCTCTGTCCCTGATATTCCATTTTTTTCTTCCAGATCCTTGTACAGTGGCCTGGCCCTGGTACCTCTGTCATTGTCCATTCTTGGAGGGCAGTTTCTTATATATCCAAAATATATAAGAAACTCAACTTAATAGCAAGAAAACAAGTAACCTGATTAAAAAGTAGGCAAAGGGCCTGAATAAACATTTCCCAAAAGAAGACATTCAGATAACCAATTGATACGTGAAAAAATGTTCAACGTCACTAACCATAAGAAAAATGCAAATCAAAACCACAATGGGATGTAACCTCACATATGTTAGGATGGTAATTATTAAAAAGACAAAAGATAACAAGTATTGGTGAACTTGTGAAGAAAAAGGAGCCCTTGTTCACTATTGGTGGGAATGTAAACTGTTACAGCCATTACATGAAAGACAGTATAGGTGTTCCTAAAAAATGAAAAATAAAACCACCATATGGACCAACAATCTGTGTTCTGCGTATATATCCAAAGGAACTAAAATCAGTATCTTAAAGAGATGTCTTCACCCCCATGTTCTTTGTAGCAATATTCACAATAGCCAAGATATAGAAACAACCTAAATGTCTCTGAATGGATATATGTGTAAAGGAAATGTTTTTTATATATATGCAATGGCATATTATTTGGCCTTAAAAAAGTAGTAAATCCTGCCATTTCTAACATGGATAAACCTGGAGGACATCATGCTAAGTGAAGTAAGCCAGATATAGAAAGACAAATGCTACATTTCATTTAAATGTGGAATCTAAAAGAGTTGAACTACTAGAAGCAAAGAAGAGAACAGTGGTCTCCAGGGGCTGGAAGGGTAACAGAAATGAGGAGCTGTTGGTCAAAGGCTACAAATTTTTACTAATAACATAAATAATTTCTGGGACTCTAATATATTAATACAGCATGGTAACTTGTTTGTGGTAATTTTTTCATAATATATCAAATTATCATATTGCCCATCTTAAATATATACAACTTCTATTTGTCAATTATACCTGAGTAATGCTGGGGAATAAATAAATAAGTTTAAAAAATAAAATTATTTAAGCAACTTATTTTGGCATTGTTTTTAGAAAATGAATACTTGAAAATCAAAATGTTTAGTTATGTTAGCCAAGGAAAGAAAGGTAATTTGCTTGTTCTAAATTTTTTAAAAATATACAAGTATTTTCTACTCTGCTAAGAGCATGGTATTAGGCTTAAATCATAAATATCAATGTAAAATGATTGTAATTTGTTTAATTAATCATACAGTCATGTAAAATTCTGATATTGGGTGGCTGGTAGAATTTTACACTAATGACCCCCAATGAAATTGCCTTCCTTATCAATTATTCTGTGAATGTCACTTCCACATTGACTCCAGAACATTGGCTAATATGGTGCATTTGGATTTGCCCTAATACAATGTTTCTACAAGCCTCTAAACTTGAAGAATCCCGAAACTAAAGACCATGGTGGAGAGAGATGTCCTGTCATCCCAGCTGTCCCAGATGAGTCCAGCCACCAGTAGAGCTGCCAACTGAGTATGGAAGCAAGAGTGAGACCTAGTGTTTCCAGTTAATTTCAGGAGTAATGATCAGGCATTTCATAGAATTGTGAGAAAGAGTACATTTCTTTTGTTTTAAGACATTGAAGTTTTTTGGTGCTTTGCAGTTCAATAATAAATAAAGGACACGAGGTCTTTTCAAAAGCATTAAGGTTTTACCCATCAATTAGCTTTACAAAGGTAAAAACTGAAATATTGATTCTTTAAAGTACCAAATACTGAGGGGAAAAAATGCCACAACCTGTATTTACCTAAATGTAGATTCTAAATTATTCCCTAAAAAAGAGCTGTAAATGTCCAAGTAGGTATATTTTTCCCTTCTGATAGAATATAAACATCTAACTTGTACTTAGAAAGTGCTTTTTAAAAAACACTCTGTGGTGGTAAATTTATTTTTTAACATGTTATTATCTTTAGTAAAATTTCAATGCACATATTTATAGTACTCTGTAGAAGGTCAATAATGAATATGGCATGTAAATATGGACAGAATTTATGGTTGTTAAAAACTCTACTCAGAGAAAGTTATTCTATAACATACTTTTATTTTACTGTGTCTTCTATTTTGTCTATTTCACTTATTTATTAAATACTTCATATTTGCCAGTCACTAAACTCTACGTTTAAAATATAAAGTTCAGTGAGAAATGTCCTCAGCTTGCAAAGAGCCTGCAGATATATAAGGTAACAATTGTCATACAAAGTTGCTATTGGAATGACAAGGGAAGAATGGGTTTTACAGGAAAAATATACTGAGATGAGATTTAAAGATAAATTGGCTGGTCTGTAAGGAGCTAGAAGAATTGTTAAGTTGAGATAGTAGGTGAGAGAAGATGGAATAGTTGAGAAAATATTTTGAAATCTCACAGGAAAGTTCAATATGATATTATTTGTCCAAGAATAAATCACATTATGTTAAAAAGTTTCCATTTTATGATCTGTGTTCTCATTCCTGTGGCATCTCCATTGATGACTGGGTGACTCTATAAAGTCACCAAAGCGAGGATAGACTCATTCTTGATAGTAACCCTAGTTCCTCAAAGTTGGGGAAATTAAATGAGCTAATGACTGTGAAATAAGTTTGAAAGCTATAAAGTACTATAAAAACTGAACATTTGAATTTCTATTATTTTTTATTTATTTTGTTAACCATGAATGACTAAACTGATTTGCTAAAACTTGTAAAATGTTGTTTGGTATATATTGACATCTAAACAATCAGTATTTATTTTAAAAGAATGAGTTGGATAGAAAGGTCATATTCCCTGAGTGTTTCAGAAATCTAAAGGTGAAAGTAATACAGAAAAAACTCATTTACAAAGCTTCATTTTTTCCTTTACCAAATTTCAATGTTACGGCTATTATAAAGAGAAAATATACCACTCTCAAACATAAATTTTTAAAGCTATTTATTCCAATAGAGGGTTTTAATAGTTCTAACACAACATTTTTGTCAAGCTTTCAAAATGATATGCCTGTTATTCACAGGAAAATGATTTGCTACATAAATGTGATACATAACATGAGTACGGTTTTCAAAAATGTAAAATCAGAAATAAAAACATAGTTGTTTCAAATATGTTTTGAAAATAAATATATATTTGTAATTTGTTTTTTAGCAAGCAGATTTGGTCTAAATATATTGTCATGTCAAAAAAATACAATCTATCCACTTAAATTTCTAGGCATTAGATGTGACATTAATCATAATATCAATTGAGCTTTTATATTGTCTTTCAAGGGACATAATATACTTGGCCATATCCCCCTGCACAGACCTTTAAAATGAGTGTTAAATACGAACATAAATTCAGTTGAACAATAAAAAGTGATACTGTCAGTTGTTTCTGCCTCCAAGGTTCTACTGCCATTCCAGAGATTCTGAATATTTTTTGTTCCTTTAGATAGAAAAAGAACTTTAGGTAACCTTGATTTAATCTACTTAACTCAGCAAAAAACAATAAAGAAATCCCCACATGCCAGCAATTATTTCTCAAATTCCCACTACAATAAGAAGGATTATAAACTTTAAATGGCCCCCTAGGAGTGTTAAGCTAGGGCATTTTGGAGCATAGCAGGTTGAACTGATCCAGTTCTATCACCTTCCATTATAAAATTTGTCAGCTTAGTTCTAAAAATACAAAGGAATGCAGTGTAACCTTTCCAGAGGCTGCATTGTGGAAATGTCCACCACTATGCTAGATCCATTGCATTATTTTTTCCCTTTTGCATCCACAATTTCTTCCTGTGCTAATTACACTTCACAGATCAGACTTTAAGACAGCCTAAAAACTCGTTGGGAAAACCAGAAGAATTTAATTGATTCACATCATTTAATATGTGCAAACAGTTCCATTTAAGCTGTATTCTTTGACTGCACTGGTGTTTCATACTTATGTTTGAAATGTTCATTCTTCTTTATTCTCCTCTGTCTGTATTACTAAAAGACTCAACTGAATTGCAAATATGCTATAACAAAAAATAAGTCAAATTACTGTCTGTTAACAACCCAATCTGAATCTGTTTAACAAATAATATGTTATAGAGAATAAAGATGTATGGGAAATAATTGTACATGCATATTGATACATACATACACACCAATGCCAAACAGCAACTAGAAGAGGGAAGAATGGAGCAAGTTCCTAAAAATATTTTGATACATTTGATTGGAATTTCAGCACTGTTAGAAATTGTCAAAAGGCAATCATCTTTATTTTGCCCTGAATTGTTGTTGTATTATATTAATATTGCAAAAACCTAATTTACATTTGGTTTGAATTTGTCTGAGTGAAATTTGATCATTAAATTTTCCTTCATTGAATCATTTATATTTGAGATGTCCTTGTTGTAAATAATGCACAGTGGGACTTAGACTTTGGTGGTCTGAGATTTAACTCATTTTACTGTTAATATATTTGAAATTCATGGTGGGTTTTCTATGATAGTTTGTTTCCTTCTAATATTTTATAAATCATTTTCTTTATGGAATATGCACATATTTTGATTTTGCAATGGTATATAAGAGAGAGAAAAAAGAGTGTTAACCGTCTTGACAATGGGGCTTAATTTGGGTCTATGACATAGTATCATCTATAATAATATTTTTTTAATATTCATGGCAATGTAATTTTAACTCCCACATTTTTAGCATATGTTAATTGTTGTGATATAATAATGATTTTACAGAAATCTGATAATATTCATGAAAACAAAATCATCTATTTGCTAAAATTAATGGTAGATGTTTCTCCCAATGTTTTTCCTTTGCACATTTTTGCTTCATTTAGTTGGATTAGAATGTTCATTAAACAAACTGATCTCTGGAAACAGAGGAATACAGGTCCCCACTTGCTATTCACCATACATTCTAAAATATGAGAAGCTAAGTGAGAAGGGCAGTGTGAAAAGACAGTAAAATTTCTCATTTTATATCTAAATATCTAAAATCTAAAACTGCTGTGATTTAGACTGAACCATCAAGAAAGTTGGTCATGAACAATTTGGAATATCAAAGGGTAATATAAAATATTGTCTCTGCTTTAATTCACTACATTATTTCAAAGAACTAAATTATTTATATATCACCAATATTCATTTTACATTGTGAATGGAGGTGTATGTTAAATGGTTATTTTATAAAAGTATTTGTGATATTTAAAAAGGTGCTGTGTACTGGGTAGAAACATGTTCTCTAATTTGTGATAAATAAGGATAATTTAGACATTATTGTATCTAATTATTATGATGAATATCAGAGTGCTATCGCCAGAGATAACCCAGACTATTACTCAGTTGAAATAAACTATCATTTTGAGAGTTGTAAAGAAATGTTCATTCTTCAGAAGTTTGTCTTGTCTTTTAAAACATGTAAATACATGAAATGTGATGTTTTTAAACACAAGTCCTACCTTTGATGTTATGTCCTATGCATTTACATAAGGAATGAACCTTAAGACTAGTTTCTGATTCTTTATGTTATAGTATTAATATGTGTTAATATTCAGAATGGCCACAAATTATGTTTGATTAATACCATAGGGAATATAGGGAAATGTCTCTAAATGAGCAAATAATAGTGAGCAAATGTAAGAATAAAAATTGCTCAAATAAACTTGACAATAATTAATTAATCTGAAATATAAACCTATTTATATTTTGAAGAAATAAAATTTAAGATCCTTGGTACTAATTACTCAAAGTATAGTTCTTTCTATAGAAAAATAATTACATTCTTTCTTTAATGGAAAAATATTATGGCTAATATCCACTATTATTTTTATATCCAGTAACAGTTTTCTAAATAAAATTATTCTAAAATATATGTTGTGTGCACACATATGTAGGACATTTTAAGCTAATTCTCTTTAGGTAGATATAAATAAATGTAGGAAATTTAGCCTGAGAAAATATTATATGCTAAACAAAAACAAAAAGTCAGGAATAACAACCAAAGGATCATTAAAAAGACTTCTGGGAAACATCAAATTTTGAGGCCAAATATACAGTTCCCACTTTCCTATGTTAGATAACAACTGAAATGACCAATAACATAGATGTAAACAAGAAAAAAAAAAAAAAAAACACTGGCTAGGTAGCTGAAACTAGGGAGAATGATGCCCAGAGCCCTAAACTGAGACAATATAATAGTACAGAATTGGTACATTAGGCAGCCTCAATAAAGTACTGAGGGTCAATGTTACAGTTCTCAGTCCTGGGCAAGTAGATCAGTGTCACGGGAGTGTCCAAGGAGGAAAATATGAAAGAACTTACCCACTCCCCTGGTTTCTTGGAGTGAACCCAAACTGTGGAAGGTTAAGGGATCACCCAGAGGACTTAGCCTTTCTATACACATGTGGTTTTGGTTCAAAACATAAATAAATAAATAAATAAAATGTAGCCACTCCAAACAACATTTGTAAGACAGTGGGTTTTTTTGTGAGTAGATTCGTCTGACATGAAAGCTGTCTTCACTGTCTTGACCTACTGTGTGGTTGAAATAAAACAGATGTCAAACCTAGCCACATTGGTGCCTGAAGAGGAGGGGATACTGAAAATAAGCAAAAACAGAAAGCTAGTTTCTAGCTTTGATGTTTTGTTTTGTTTTGTGTTGTGTTTAACTAAGAGAAAGTAATTTATAAATATTAAATTCTCTAAATCCCTCAGGATCTCACCCAAGATGCCTTGACTTCGAACTGGAAATACATGTTGCATTGTCAAGCTATCTAACATAGTGTTATGATGTCTTTGGAGTAACTCATTTTATTTCAGTATAAACAATTTTATGTAAGTGTGTATAAGTGGACTCTAATTGACAACATAACAGAGGATGGGTTAGTCTTCAGAGCAGCTCAATCAGCAATGCATGATCCAGACCTGGACACTTAGGCTCTTCAAATATCATTATTGAAATTTCCATCATACTGTTTGTTAATTAGTATGAGAGATGTTAGAGAAAAAACATAGAGAAATAAGCAGTATTTAAAATATGTGATTTGGTAGGAAGCCCATGCATGAAAGAAGGAAAGTTATCAATCAAGATTAGTAACTACTTTGTCAAAGATTAGATGGCTATATGAGGATGGTTTTATATTTGGATTTTCTGTTCTGTTCCACTGGTCTGTGTCCCTGCACTTGTGCAGGGTTTACCAAGCGGTTTTAATAATCACAGCCTTGTAGTATAGTTTGAAGTCTGCCAAATTAATACCTCCCATTTTGTTTTTATTGCTTAAAATTGCTCTTGCTAAACGGGGTCTTCTCTGGTTCCATACAAAGCGTAAAATTATTTTTTCTATATCTGTGAAAAATGATGTTGGTAATTTAATAGGGATTGGATTGCATTGAATCTGTAGATCACTTTGGGAAGTATAGACATTTTAACAAAGCAGACAAAAACATACTCTGGGGAAAAGATTCCTTATTCAATAAATGGTGCTGGGAAAACTGGTTAACCACATGTAGAAGACTGAAACAGGACCCACAGCTTTCACCTCTCACAAAAATTAAATCACGGTGGTTAACAGACTTAAACCTTAGGAATGAAACTATTAGAATCCTAGAAGAAAATGTAGGAAAGACTCTTACAGACATTGGCCTAGGCAAAGAATTTTTGAA
>CM052439.1:165215223-165278401 GCA_028533085.1 Varecia variegata
AAAAAAAAAAGTTACTGAATAGACCATAAGTATCCCAAAAGCTTGGTTAAGTTTAGGAAAACAAAAAAATCCAGTTTAGTTGAAATATGATTAGTGAAGAAAAAAGTGATGCAAATTAGAGTCTAATTGGTAGGCATGGGCTGGATCGTGTAGGGTTTGAAAACTAGGTGAAGAATTTTGGACTTTAATGGAGCGTAAAAGGGAACAGAAGGTTTTTATCATGGGAAAGAGTGACATAATATGAGTTCTATTTACATGCCACTTTCACTGCTAGCTAGTCAATCAGCTGTAGGGAGGAAAGCCAGGCAGTTAGAGGACTCAAAGAATATTCTGAGTGAGATATTGTGTGTTCATAGTTCGAGGAATAAAATATAAAATACATTCCATGATTTCCAGGATCTTAGAGTCTATGTGAGGTGTTTGACCATCTCTCTACAATAATTGCTCATCTAATCCTTTTTGGTTTAAAAGGGCCATTTCTACCCCCAAGCCTCCCTGGGTTCATTATGCAAACTGCCACTTCTCCCTGAAGCCACTTTGCAAGTCAGTGAAAGGGAGCAATCTCCTGTCTTAAACTTCCATAGCAGTTCTTGTGCATCACCCACATGAAACTAAGCAAGATTTTCGTTAAATAATATCTCATTAAAATGCTAATTATAAATGTTCTTGAGAAGAAATCAGAATCAATGTTGTTTCCCACAAGACTCACAATGATGCCCTGCAGATAATTATGCTTTACTAATGAATGTTCAGTAAATGAAGGACATGTTTATAGTGGCAAGGGTTGAAATAAGAAACGGCGGTTAAGAGCTCAGAGTATACAGTGAGAGGCAGAGTGCATAATCTGCAGAAGATCACCATCTCCTGGGGCCAGAAGACAAGGTGATCCATTATTTGGTATATCTTGTCTGAGACTGGAGAGGCTCCAGCAGTTGGAGAAGGCTGGTGTGATAATGTTGGGGAATGTTCACCCAGGACCGTTCCAAGTCATCTCTTCTTTCCTCTCCTACTTTTCTCTCATTGCTCACTCCACTCCAGTCATGTTGGCTTCTTTCCTGTTCCTTAAATGTGTTGAACACTCTCAGGTCTTTGCACTGTCTTCTCCCTGATGCTTTCACTGAGAAATCCACTTATCTGCTCTCCCACCTCATTCAGTTTGATGCACAAAAGTTATCTCATCAGAAAGACCATCCCTGATTATATCATATGAGATACCTCCTACACTGTCCTTAATTCCTCTTCTTGCTTTTTCCTTCTGAAAACTTGACATATTTAATTTGGTTTGTTTGTCTCCTCTAGCATGTAAGTTTTATGAAAGCAAAGGCTTTACCTTGTTTTGTCAACCTACACAGCACTTATTTTGTTACACAGCAAGTGTTCTTAATAATTGCTGAATGAGTGGCTGAGTGGATGGATGCCTGACAGTGACCTCTGTAGAGTTTGGTACAAATATGAATAAAGGATAAAAGGAAATCCCAGGCAAAGCTACAAACATCTGTATAAGCACATTCAAGGCACTATAGGGAGTTCATTGTGTATAAATAAGCTGTGTGCTTGGGGAAGGATCACAGAGTATAAAAATGTATTGGCAATAGATGAATAATATGTTAATATTATTTGATTTCTACTGAAAATAATTTAATTTATTGAATTATCAGGTTTACATTTTGGAAAGAACAATCTGCAGCATTGTGAAAACCAAATACTTAAATTAAAATTGCTGAGATTCTGTGGTAATTGGCTCACTTTAATTGTTCACTACAGCATAAGTGTGTGGAGTCACATTTTCTCTGTTTAATTTCCACAGATGGCATTTCTACTACCATAAATTATCATTTAAAGGAAGAATTACAAATGTTCTATCACCCATTAGAGTAGTGTCAGTTGCCTTGCTAACAGACAATATACTCCAAAGAAACAACCCACCTTAAAAATGCACATTCAAGAAATGACCCAATATATCTAACCAGAACTTTTGTATCCCCATAATAAGCTGAAATAAAAATGAATACTATAAAAAAAAAAAGAAATGACCCAACATTTATAGAAATTTTGAGATTTCCTAAATATTGAATTATGGCTAAATGTGATAAAATTGCTTTAAAAATGTTCTTCAGATAAGTTGATTTTCTTGGAAGTTTTTATTTAAAAATATAAGTAAATTGATATATTTGTAGTATATTTGTTACAGTATTTTCATTAACTTTCATTACAAAGCTGTCTGACAGGGCAAAATTTGCTGTATTTTCAGATGGAATTAACTCAGATTTCTAAGTACAGATAGAATTAAAGGTTGATTTTAAAATTTATTTATTAATCTTATATTTATTCAGGTTTATTCAGAAATATATATTAAATGTATTAAATATTTAAAATCTTAATAATTTAATAGCAAAATAATTTCTGTGAAATTCATATATCACTTGAAAAGTAGTTCATATAATTTTCATAAATGTCATTTCCTCATTATTATGTAAATCAATATCATATTTAAAAGAATATAGAAGAAATAATCAACTTAAGAGAATCATCAATGGGAAGCAATTTGAAATAAAACACATTTATCCACCTTTTTCAAGAACTATAAAAATTACTCATAAATCTCTGTGATTTTATATTGTAAAAAGTAGGAAGTTATAAAAGAAAAAACAATTCCCATTCAACATTACAGATCTTCAAATGTTGAAAAAATTATCATTCTTTTTCAAATTTATCTCCACAACCCCTTCAACGTAATTCATGTGAAATTATTTTCAATCATCGCCATCCTAAACACTATAGTGATAAGTCTTAACACATCACATTAAGAACTAAGAAATACTTTGCATGAGTCTGACAAATGGGCAAACTTATCTGAATTAATGTTGCATGATTTTTAGCATCCATAAAGTAATCTGAAATTGGAGTCAATTCAAACCTGTGTTTTCCACATAGGGTTGCCAGATAAAATATAAGATACCCAGTTGAATTTAAATGTTAGAAAAACAATACTTATATTAGTATGTCCCAGCTATTGCATAGGACATACCTGTACTAAAAGTATTATTTATTGTTTATATAAAATACAAATTTAACTTGGCATTCTGTATTTTTATTTCTTAAATCTGAAAACCCAATTTCACATGGTTTGCATTAAGTTAGCTCTAATATTGTGTTTATCAGGAAATATTAATAACCTAAGTACTAAATTTTTACATTTTCCCATATTACAACTAATTCTTTGTTTTGTTTTTTTTTTCTTTTTCTTTTTTTTTATTCTTATTTCAGCATATTGTGAGGGTACAAAAGTTGAGGTTACATATACTGTCCTTGCCCCCCCTCCCCGAGTCAGAGCTTCAAGCGTGTCCATTCCCCAGACAGTGCACATCGCACTCATTACGTAGGTATACACCCATCCTGCCCCACCCCACACATCTGCCCGACATCCGGTTAGTGTTATTCCCAAATGTGCACTTAGGTGATGATCAGGGAAACCAATTTGATGGTGAGTACATGTGGTGCTTATTTTTCCATTCTTGGGATATTTCACTTAGTAGAATGGGTTCCAACTCTATCCAGGAGAACATAAGAGACTCTATATCACCATTATTTCTTATAGCTGAGTAGTACTCCATGGTATACATATACCACATTTTATTAATCCACTCATGGATTGATGGGCACTTGGGTTGTTTCCACATCTTTGTGATTGTGAATTGTGCTGCTATAAACATTCGGGTGCAGATGTCTTTTTTATAGAATGACTTTTGTTCTTTTGCATAGATGCCCAATAATGGGATTGCTTAAATGGGACCTGATCAAATTGAAAAGCTTGATCAGGTTTTCAATTTGAAAACAGCCAAAGATTCTTTCATGTAATTATTAATTTGATCCTCCCAACACTTGTATTAGGTAAGTACTATTATCCTCATATCATAAAAAAGAAACTAAGGCACTAGATGTTTTAATACCTTCTTTCTTAAAGTCAGAATTCACAGGGGTAGAATTTGAACATTGGCAGTTTGCTCAAATGCCCTTGATCTTAACTACAATGCTACACTTATTCATGGTAACATACATATCACGTTGTATGTCCCTACATTTTTCTCTAATGGCTCAAATCTCCTTAAATATCTTATAATTATTAATAATTATAATTAATCAAAATGCTAATTAAATGGTTATTAGTGAATGCTAATTAATTTAGATGTGCTTTAAATCAAATAGTTCAGTTATTGCTTATTTATTTTATAAATATTTGATTTAATAACAAATATATAGAGAATTTTTTTGTTTATTGAATGCTACGTGGGACAAAGTAACATCAATATTTGTTACTATAACAATAAAGCCCTTGGATATTACTAATTAATAGAAATATAGGATAACATTTATCACACAATGATTCTTTGGTAATGTCCTATCAGCTATTGTTATTTTTCAGTATATAAATATGATATCATTTAAGTAATTTGTTGTTGTAGTTTAAGTTTATAGGCCTACAATTTATTAAATATTATGTCCCTTCCTCTCTTACCTTTTCCCCTTCCTTTACATGTTAACATAATTAGAAGTTTTATAGCTCTGTCAGAATTGTTAAAATATTTAGAGCTTTAAAATATTAATCTGGAATCATTACATATTCATTTAAAGACTTTCCAAGTGATATGAATGGAAGTGTAAAATGAAATATCTCCCATAAAGCTATTGAAAGAAAATAAAACTGTCTATAAAATATCCATTACATAAAATGAACCCTGATGGTCTTCTGAACTTGAACTCACCAGACTTCTTCATGATGAACATTACTTTGTCTTTTTAATTTAAAATTGTATGGTTTTTAATTATAGAATTTTAATGTATGTTAAAATTTAAATTTCTAATTAATCAACTTCAAACATAATTTCTGATTCATTGGAATGTATGTGGACAAACCCTGCTATAAAGATTATTCATTTATATTGAGATGACTATTTGACTTTAATTCCCAATTCAAACAAATTTTTCATTAGAGAAATTTTAAATCCCTACAATTTTTTTCTTTGTAATCATATTCAACCATAATTGGTACCATGCCCCAACATTAATTAATATTTTCCATTGCATATGAAGAATGGATAATATTAACATGTATTCCTTCCTGTATATGTTGGCTTGTCATTTGTGATGTTTTATTTCAAAACAAACACTAGAAGAGAAAAGAACAAGCATATATTGAGCACCAATTTTGTTCTAGAAATTTTCAAATACCTCTTAGTATTCTATCCTCACCAAAAGTTCTACTAGGTAGAAAGATACTGCTATGGTCTGAATGTTTATGTCACCCCAAAATTTTTATGTTAAAATCCTAACTCCCAAGGTGATAACATTAAAATGTAGGACCTTTGGGAGGTGATTAGTTTGTGAGGAAATTAGTGTCCTTATAAAAGAGGCACAAGAGAGCTTATTTGTCCCTTCCACTGGATAAAGATGCAGCCAAAAAGTGTCATCTATGAGGAACAAGCCCTCATCAGACACCAAATCTGTTGGCACCTTGATCTTGGACTTCCCAGCCACCAGAATTGAGATACATAAATGTTTGTTGCTTATAAACTACCCAGGTTATGGCATTTTGTTGTGAGATCCTGAAGGGACTAAGACAGATACAATACTTATAAATTGGTAAGAGGATAAATAACTTACCCAAATTCAGACAGCTGCTAGTGAAGAAAAAAAATGACTTTAATGTGGAAATAGCCATCTTTGATTTTTCTATTTCTCAAAGGAAAGCTTAAGATCGTTTTCATCTCATCTGTCCCCCTTGAGAAGAAGAACTAGTATTTGTCAGAACCAAGACTAGGTACAAAATTGAGCCATGAAATAAGAGCATGGTAATTTTGGTATGATGAAATTTATGTTTATATATCAGTTACCACAAATATTAACTTTGGATATTTCCTAATCCATCCCCATATCTCCCTTTTATCTCACATTCCTGAACTGTTTCCACTATACTACCTTTCAGAGTGGTCTCTATACCTTGTTCTCTGGACGGTCCTGTCATGTCCTTGCTCTATTAGAAACCTGCATCTTCTGCGAGGATACTGCTTCCCATGTGGACTTCTCAAGGAGTAGCTGTTTTATCTATTTGTTTTTCTACTTTTCCTCAGCCTTATTGAGCCATAGTTTCCATACAATAAACTGCACATATTCAATGTGTACAATTTGATAAATTTTGACATATGTATACAATGGTGGATCCATCAACACTATCGAGATATCTAATGTACCTATTTTCCCCATAAGTTTCCACAGGCCCCTACAATTGTAATCTTTCCTCCCTCCCCACACCCGCAACCTTTCCCTCTCCCAGGTAACTGCTGATCTACTTTCTTTCATTAGGTGATTTGCCATATTTTATTTTGTTTTATTTTATTTTTCTCTGTAGACTTCAAATCACTAGACCTTGGAGTAAGTCATTGCAATTTCCAGATATTCTCTCTCCTTTCTCTTTATCCTGAATCTTTAAATAGTTGTACCTTTAATTTGCTCAACACTGTGTTCCCAAAAATCTCATTTCTATTTTATCTTAATATTTTCAAATGAAGGAAGATTTTTGAGATCCAAAGTGAGCCAAGAAAATGCATCCGTCTTGTTCTTGGAGTCACTCTCTGAGCGCTTGCTGTTGATGACTTCCGTTTCTCACACACAGATACACAAGTTATGATGCTTCACTAGACTGACTTGTATTCTCCTCTGCCTCTTATGACCTAGCTCTTAGACAATGAGAATAGATGGAACCACAAAAAAGACTAAATTTCATTCTCCACTGCTGCTAAGCCTATTCTTTTATCTGGTTCACCTTTTAATGTGTAAGGACAGTGTTTCCCAAGATGCAAAATAGCTTTATCAGCGTTATCAGTCATCACCTATTTTCTCTCCACTCGTTTGAGCTATATGTCACCCGTCAGTCATCATTGCACCTTTTTACTTTTATGGACTTTATGGTTAGGGAAAACCTCTCTGAAACTGTAAGATGGTAATGGCCACTCAGTTCTCAGGTAGTGAATTTTTATAACATGTTTGATACCCCCCTATCTGCATTTTAGCTGCAGCCACTACAAGACTGTGTCAAGCACCATTTGTTAAATATTACTTAAAAGATGATATCTTGAAAACAACATTGTATACCATTATTTGGGGTGGATGTGGCTAATTTAATAGTTTGTTCACTCTTTTTAGAGCCAGGAGGAATGTGTTAAATTGTGGTTTACATAAGCCACAGATGTTTGATTCAAATGTTACATTTTTAGCATTATTGTTTATACTATATGTGTAGTATAAGAGGCATAAACAAAGTTTAAGATAGGGAAATTGATTTTTTTTCTTTGCAGATCAACTATACTTTCCTGAGTCAGAAAACAAGACATGCATACAGAGGCTGGAAAGTGTGCCACATGACACAATAAACACACTGCTTAGTAGAGGTTAACAGTAATAAGCCGCAATAGTACTTATAGGAAAAAAGCGATTATGAGTTAAGCAAAGGAGGGTTCATGAAAGGAGAGGCATTTAGGAAGAACTATGAAGTATGAATACTATTTAAACTGGATCAACAAAAGCAAATGTAATTGTTTATAAAGAGTTTCTGTCAAGTATATTGTTATATTACCAAGATCACATATTAATTCCTTTAAAAATGATGAAAACAGAGAAGCTATTTAAAAATTAAAATATAGTTTAAATGTATTTATAAATGCTAATATGTTTGATAACAATAATGAATGTATTAAATGAAAAAGACGGTCACCTGGGAAAAGAAAGAACATTGATACTTTATGCTTAATTGCTTAATCTGTATAAATGACTTCTGACTTCCAAACACTGTATAGGTACTCTTAAAATAAAGTGCTAGCTATTTCTGCTTAAAATATCCTTGTTTTTTCCATGTAAATTTCTCTGAAGGACTTCACAGGGTGGCACAAGGGCCACCAGATGGATGGATATTTAGTCATTCCTTGGTGAGCATCTATATAACATTATTTTAATACTATTTTCCTTACTACCAGGCCCTAAAATCACAAAAGTTATCTGCCTCTTTCAACATATTCCTATATGTTCTTCCATCTACTATTAAATAAATTAAAAATGAAATGTTGAACTAGAAAAGTTCTCAAAAATATATAATGCTTACCTTGATAATCTATTTAAAAATATATATTTTTGCTGGGAATATTCATATAATTTATATAAAAGAGTTTTAGGCTTGAAGCAGGAAGAGTTATTTCACCTTAGAATTGGTTTTCAATATATGTTTAGATTACAGAATATTCTTTAAATTTGGCTTAATGATTTATTCTTTATGAAAAAGAGGATTATTTTCAAGAAAAGTTTTAAAACTTCTTTTTCAAAGTACAGTTAAAGAACCTCTTATCTTTTATGACAGCAACTTTATTGAATTTATTTTTTAGCTTTTTTATAGTATAAATTTAAAGTGTACATGTTTTGATGTACATGTACACGGTGAAGTGATACTACAGTCAAGCAAATTATCTCATCATTTCATAGTTATCTTTCTTTTATTTTCGTGGTGATAGTACCTAAAATAAAGTTGTGGTTATGTAGAATAAAAGGATTTTTAAAGGTAGAGAAGCATGGAGAAAAAATATAACAAATATCTGTGTACCTGCCACCTCAAATTTTTTAATATTAATATTGTGTCAGATTACAATAGTTTTTAAGGTATCAAATCCCATTGATACACATGCATTTATATCCCTCCTGTTATTGACTAAATGTTTGTGTCCCCTCAATTCATATATTGAAATCTAATCCCTAGTGTGATGATGCGATGGTATATGGAGGCGGGGTCTTCGGAAAGTAATTGTCTCATGATGCCTCGTGAATGGGATTAGTCCCCTTATAAGGGGAAGCAAGAGAGAGCTTGTTTTCTCTCTCTCTGCTCTTCGCTACATAAGAAAACAGTAAGAAGATGGCCTTCTGCAAACCAGAAAGTGGGTTCTCACCAGACAACAGATCTGCCAATACTTTGATTTTGGACTTAGCTTCCAGAACTGTGAGAAACGAATGTTTGTTGTTTCAGCTGCTGAGTCTATGGTAATTTGTTGTAGCAGCCGGAACTAAGACACCTACCGGGTAAGCATTGCTTAAGGTTTACTTTGTGGATACATGTATGATCAATTGCTTTTATTTTTCCATGATTGAGACTTAAGTCTTCTTCTGTGATTTTAATTACATTCACACACACAAATGTTTGTTTCTTATAATAAGCATTTTAAAACTGTGTTTTCCTATTTACCTCAATTAAAGAAACGTTATCTTTTTAGTACTGTTAATGTGATAATTTGAGTTATCACTACTACTTTGTTATGGTTTTAATACCATATAATAATATGATAATGGCAGAAAAACTCAGCCATAGTGTATTTGAAGTTACACAATAAAGTAATAAGAGCATTTGCTAATGCTTTTGCTTTTGTGTGTGTTTGTGCGCACGGTGTATAAATTTCTACAACTGGTAAGTTTCGTTATAATGATTTTTGTCCATATGTGAGACAGCGGTAATTAATTTGATTCTCTAGGATAAGTTCCAAAGCCCTGGTCTTATTAAAATCTGTAGACAAGAGAGGCTTAGTTATGTCTCTGTTCTCAACTTTACTTCTATTCTTCTTTAGTGTCCTTGAGACTTTCCGCACACCATGGGGCCTATTATGCTGATTTACCCATTGTCTTGATTTTGAAACAGGTACATTAACATTGATGTAGAGGATTTTACTACATACATCTTGGTTCCAGGGATAGAAACTTATCCAAGGTCTTCTGCTCTGTATTATACAAATTTATACTCTCAAAACCCATATATAGTTTGATAACAAAATTATTCAACATTGATTTGGTTTTTAGCCATAATTGTTGAGTTCTTGGTTGAAAAAAAAACCCAACCACTTGTAGTTAAGTAATAGCTGTGTTATGCTTTTTCAAAAAATAATTATTATTCACTTATTTAAGATAGATATTGACACAAAACCCAAGTCTGGTCTTTGACACCTGATTCTTCAAAAATTATATGGAAAAGGTCTGTACTTGATGCCATTCACAGCACAATTGCTGTCAGAGATAATGCATAGTTTTTATGTTTCTGTGGACATATATATACCTGGGTATGCATTCTGACTTCTCTTTGCTCCTTATTTTGTTAAGTGTTAGACTTGAAAAAATGCAATCATTAATAATTCTTTGGCCAAGGCCATAGAGTTTGTAAGTATTAGAGCCAAGATTCACACCCAACTGTGACAGTCCCCAAGTCTTTGCTCTTTGGTAATATACTGTTTTACTTTAATTATATCTTCTTTACTTTCCCTCTACTGAATCCATCTAATAGTTTCTAAACAACATTATAATAAACTCCAAGATATTTAACAAAACCCAGAAGACCCCACATGTTCCTTTCTCAATCTAGTTTCCTGGTCTCGTTGCATAAATCTGCCCGCCTATCACTTTCTCTGCTCAGCCACACTGGATTGCATTGTTTTTTTGAGTGGTCCTCATTTTTGCCTGTATCAGAATCTTTTTCTGAGAATTCTCTACCTCTCAGCAGGATCTTGTGTCCTGTCCCAACCTCTTAAACTCTTACCTTATGATAATTCATCTTTCAGGTCTCAGGTGAAACATGCCGGAAGGCATTGTTTGTCCCTGTCCTGGACATGTGCTCACCACTGTTACACGTTTGTGCAGTAACTGATCCTCCTTCATCTGGCCTCGAGGGTGTATTTCTAGCACTTAGGAAAGTTACAGCACATTTCTCTAATTCTAAGAAAAACGCTTATTTTACGTTTAAGATATATGGAATTAGACTACTATTTACAACTAGTATGTACATTTATAGAGGTAGTTTGATTTATTATAGCAGTGGCAATTGTTTTCCTAAAATGCTGCTATTAAATAGTCAAATCTATTTTAAGATATATCAGAGTTAATAAAAACCTGCAATAATATTTCACAAATAGTGCTAAGCAGTCTTCATATATCACATAAGGTTGTTATTAGCATTATAGCCACTTAGTAAATGAGGATGTGAAGCCAAGATGGAAGGTGCTAAACACATCATTTAGTGGAAGAATGAACAAATAAATCCATCAAGTCCTTTATGCGACTGAATCACCCCTCTGTGACTACTCCCTCGTGCTTGCATATGTCAAATAATTCTTGTCGCAGTGCCTTCTATTTCCTCAAATGTCAGTGTCCCTGGTCTTGATGGGGTTTTTATTTGCTTACCAGACCTTCTTGCAAGACTGCTCAGCTCTTAGAAGCCTTTTCTTTCTGGTCAGCCTGTGGAAGCCTTCTGCTGCCCTCTGCTGGCCACAACTAGTGGCTGGGATTAGTTCAGATTCCAGGAATATCTCAAGACATAGGAGAAAAAAACAAAACAAAGCTAGGCGATACCACCCAACCAATCACAACATTAAAAATATTGTATCTGGCCGGCAGAGAGGGCACTGTATATTTCATATGAGATACCAATTAGTTGGTGCTTCTCTTCTTTTTGCGAAAACGCATCTGTATCCTGCACCACTTTAAAGTAGGATTAGCATACACAAGAAATAATCAATGTCATTTAAAGACTGGATGAGTAATAGCGTATCCTTCACTTTGGCTTATGCTATGCTATCCCTAGGAAAAAAAGCTTATAAACAACATAGTAAAAGTAAAGGCATTCCAGGAAAATATTACTCTAAGTTTGAATCTTTATTGCAATCTTTTGATCTGGTATATTCTGGTAGAAATTGCGCACCATTCAGTAAACCTGCATAATATAGCAATAAATACATGTAGCCTATGTTACCATGAGATGGCGTGGCTCCTGTTCTGCTGACTGAATGTACCCTGCTTTGCCATCCACGTGTTCTGCATTGCTAACCAATTTGATGGTGAGTACATGTGGTGCTTATTTTTTCATTCTTGGGATACTTCACTTAGTAGAGTGGGTTCCAGCTCTATTCAGGAAAATAAAGAGATGCTATATCACCATTGTTTCTTATAGCTGAGTAGTACTCCATGGTATACATATACCACATTTTATTAATCCACTCATGTATTGATGGGCACTTGGGTTGTTTCCACATCTTTGCAATTGTGAATTGTGCTGCTATAAACATTTGGATGCAGATGTCTCTTTTATAGAATGTCTTTTGTTCTTTTGGGTGGATGCCCAATAATGGGATTGCTGGATCAAATGGTAGGTCTACTTGTATCTGTTTAAGGTATCTCCATATTGTTTTCCACAGAGGTTGCACTAGTTTTCAGTCTCATCAGCAGTGTAGGAGTACTCCTATCTCTCCGCATCCATGCCAACATTTATTGTTTTGGGACTTTTTGATAAAGACCATTCTCACTGGAGGTAAGTGATATCTCATTGTGGTTTTGATTTGCATTTCCCTGATGACTAGAGATGTTGAACATTTTTTCATATGTTTGTTGGCCATACTTCTGTCTTCTTTTGAAAATTTTCTGTCCATGTCCTTTGCCCACTTTTTGACAGGGTTGTTTGATTTTTTCTTGCTGATTTTCCTGAGTTCTAAATAGATTCTAGTTATCAGCCCTTTATCGGATGCGTAGCATGTGAAAATTTTCTTCCATTCTGTAGGTTGTCTGTTTGCACTTGTGATAGTTTCCGTGGCTATGCAGAAGCTTTTTAATTTGGTCATGTCCCATTTATTTACTTTTCTTGATGCTGTGATTGCCTTTGGGGTCTTCTTCATAAATTCTTTGCCTAGGTCAATGTCTATAAGAGTTTTTCCACCATTTTCTTCTAGAATTCTTATAGTTTCATGCCTTAGGTTTAAGTCTGTTATTCACCATGAGTTGATTTTTGTGAGAGGCGAAAGGTATGGATACTGTTTCAGTCTTCTACATGTGGCTATCCAATTTTCCCAGCACCATTTATTGAATAAGGATTCTTTTCCCCAACGTATGTTTTTGTCTGCTTTCTCAAAGATTAGATGGCTATATGAGGATGGGTTCTCAGTTCTGTTCCATTGGTCTATGTCTCTGTTCTTGTGCCAGAATCATGGTGTTTTAGTTACCATAGCCTTTGTATCTAGAAAATCCCAAAGATTTTGCCAAGAGACTACTGGAATTGATAAACAAATCCAGCAAAGTCTCAGGTTACAAAATCAATGTACACAAATCAGTAGCATTCCTATATGCCAACAACACTCAAACTGAAAACCAAATCAAAGACTCAATATCCTTCACAATAGCAACAAAGAAAATAAAATACCTAGGAATATATTTAACTAAGAAGGTAAAAGACCTCTACAGGGAGAACAATGAAACACTGAGGAAGGATATAGCAGAGGACGTAAACAGTTGGAAAACTATACCATGCTCATAGTTTGGCAGAATCAACATTGTTAAATGTATATACTATCCAAAGTGATCTACAGATTCAATGGAACCCCTATTAAAATACCAACATCATTTTTTGCAGATCTAGAAAAAATAATTCTACATTTCGTATGGAACCACAGAAGACCCCATATAGCTAAAGCAATCTTAAGCAAAAAGAACAAACTGGGAGGTATCAATTTACCAGACTTCAAGCTTTATTACAAGGCTATAGTAACTAAATCTTTCTCTATTTTTATTTTTTCTAATTGTTAACTAACTCTAGCAACTGCTAGATGAATAACTAACCTTTACAAATCTAATTAAAGTTAGTATGCTATGCTGTTTTGCTACTTGTGCACATGCCATTTATATTATTGTGTGATATGAGGGATCAGCAATTTTTTTCTATAATACCACATAATATTTTAGGTTTTGTGGACCACATATGGTCTCTGTTGCATATTCTTCATTTGTTTGTATATTCACTTGCTAGCTTGTTTTACGGTCCTTTAAAAATGTAAAAAGCCTTCTTAGCTCATGGACTATACAAAGTCTGTCCATGCATGGGCTAGGTTGTTGTATGGGATGTAGTATTTTTAGCCTGTTTCATAGAGAGCTTACTTTTCAAAGTTTCTGCAAGGCTTCTTTGAATCAGTTCTGTGAATGGCAAGCTCAAGTGTAAGTTTGAGATTTCCATGGGTTCACACCCAGAATTACAGAATCAAAGAGGAAAGCTCTCCTCTCACCAGGATCTACTTCACACTCTGGAGTTCATAGGCAACTTTTACTGATTTCCTTAGCCCAAAAGATTAATTTCTTTCGCAATCTTATCTTCTTTCCCCCCACAGACTGTGTTGCACATTTCCACAGAAAAGTAGATACACTCAGCAAAGTAGCAAGAGGAAAGGGAAGACAATAGCAGGACACTCATTGGACCATATGGACTCTTCTTCCTGGTTCCTCAGGCCAGAGACACAGGTGTCCTGTATCAGGTTTGAGGTGTTTACAGTACTGCCGTAGCAGTGCAGTTTAATAAATGATTCTGTCCTTAAAGAGGAAAAGAGAGGAAAAAGTTGTATTACCCCTAAACTCCTTGCAGTTTTTGTTGTTCATAGATACTTCACAGTTCCTCAAGTTTGGTCACACTTGGCAGATAAACGAAGGGAAAAAATAGGAACTTCACCAGAAAGCTGGTCTTTCTCCAGTTTAGACTTCCTGTCTCAATCTGCCTGCTATTATTCGCTTTTCAGAGTCCAGGATTTTAGTTGCAATCAGTGGAACTAATAGGCTGGGATGGGCTTGCTCATCTTTGCTGACAACAGATGTTTTCATTTACATTTTGGAGATATTTTTACATATTTCTCATGCTTCTGAATCAGAGAATTTTAGACTTGTATTTTGAAGGTCCTTCCATATTGAAAAATGTAGACAGACATGAGAGAACTGAATTGATCACTTTGGGGACCATGCATTTTGCCAGGTTATATATAAGACTCATGACGCCAAACAGGACTTCATATGGGGGCTTTTATTAAAAGTTTAACTTATAAAAATATAGACAGAAGAAAATTGCCAAAAATATGACAATATTTTTAGTCATAAATTACAACTATGAAGAAGTAGAAGGTAATTTAAATCTAAACCTGTGTCCACATCTACTAGGAAAAAAATATACTCTAATACACACATTTACACACACACACACGCACACACACACACGCACATCTTCCCTATTTGATTCCACAAAACACAGCAAGACTAGAAGTTGACCACGAACAAATACAATAGCGAAAAAATATGGTTTGTGGTTTCAGTAGCATTTACATTGTCATTCTTTTAAGAAAAGGGCCCATGGTGCACACATTCATCAATAGAAGGAATTTTTTCTGGTATCAAACTGAATTGAGTATGAATAAATATAACTGTCAGATATCAGGAAGTCTACAGAATGTTAACTCATAAAACTGTCAACATGAGCAACACCTTATGAAAACATATATCTCAACATTTTACAGTGTACAATGTCTATCATATTTACCAGTTAACAAAGGATTTGTACAATATTTTCAGTTAACATTTTCGATTTTTTGTTTATATGTATACAATCATAGTTTTAAATTCTATTCATCATGTGGTATAGGATAATTACATGGTTAATTAACATAGTCAAGGAAGAACAGTTCAACAATCAAGATAAATATTAAGATTTTCTGGCTGGATGCAGTGGCTCACCCCTATAATCCTACCACTCTGGGAGGCCGAGGCAGGTGGATCATTTGAGCTCAGGAGTTCGAGACCAGCCTGAGCAAGAATTAGACCCTGTCTCTACCAAAAAAATAGAAAGAAATTAGCTTGACAACTAAAAGTATATAGAAAAAATTAGTCGAGTATGGTGGCGCATGCCTGTAGTCCCAGCTACTCCAGAGGCTGAGCCAGTAGGATTGCTTGAGCCCAGGAGTTTGAGGTTACTATGAGCTAGGCTGATGTCACAGCACTCTAGCCCAGGCAACAGAGTGAGACTCTGTCTCAAAAAAAAAAATTTTTCTTAGCCAAAAAGACAAATTTCTTTTGGGGTCTTATCTTGCAATAATACAAGGCCCTGGTACACATAAAAGGATATGAATGCTCATGCTAAATATGAAATATGAATCTTAATTATTGAAGGAAAAATAATACAGAGGCATTCATTAATATAATCACAAAACAAAATGTTTACTAGATGGGATAAATAATATGAAGAGGGATAGAGGTTAATAAAGTGCCAAGAATTTTTTTTTCTTTTTTTAATTTATATATGCCTTCATGAGAATTCACAAATCTCTTACTGTCCTAAAATGGATTGGTTCTAGTGGCAAACTGATATCTTCTTTCATGTTTTGGAATACTTTTCAGTCATTAACACTTTGAAGTTATTATGTTTGTTTCACAATTAGAGAAAAAATGTGGAATGAGATGTGGGTACAATAAAATTCAAATCATCTACTTATGGTGCTTTGAATAGCAATGAAGTGCAAGTTTACTTATTAAATTTCTTTTATAAAATTAAATTATTTTGCTAATGGTAGACTACTAAAAAATTGTCTAACAACATTCTTTGAAGTATAAATGAAAGCCAAAAATTCATTCATTATTTAAATATTCATTGAATATCTATTACAGCTTTCAATAGGAAATAAGTCATTGTTACCTTGAAATGGTTTGCTGCCTTTATAAAATATAAATAGGTGATAATTTCTTAATAGCCAGGTTAAAAATATAAATGTCTATTTTATAAAGTGAGATTTCTTAGAAGACTTACCAAATGTACTGAAGCCTCTATCTCTGATTAAAGTAATTGGAAGGAACCAGAACATTGTGTGTGCCATTTGTCTTCAGCAAGGTATTATGAATAAGAAATGAGCCACACATCATTGTGTGGCTGGTTTTTAAACAATGATTAAATGGAATAGATAGAAACGTCAATCCTCAAAGACATGGTAACGGAAAAGGATGAGTGCTTCTAGAGCCCAGTAACAAACAATAACACTAAAATGGTTTTGAGTAATAAAAGTCAGTAAAACTTTTCAGTTGAACAAAGTGGGTCAAAGTAAGATAAAGAGTCCCAAAGTAGCTTCCAATACTTGTGAGAAAGAAAGACAAGGGGATGTTGGTAACTTTGTGAATAGGGAAGAACTTGGGGTATAGAAACAGGCCTATGGAACTGTGTGGTAGCAGACACTGGAAGCTCACTAACACTTTTAGGCAATTATTTTGACCAAAGAATCACAAAGCTTGGACTAAAATAACCTTAAGCAATTCATGCAGGAAAACATACTTGGGCCCCACACTTGCATGTATAGGAAGCAGGGTGAAAAACTGCAGACCTGTAGAAAAACTGCAGCACATCAAAAGAAGGAATACTACCAAGCACTCACACATCATGTAGCCAACGGGGATAATGATGTAGAAGAGCCTCCTACAGAACAAAATTAGGGTCTAATAAAAACTTCCCTTTTTTATAGAAAGCAATCTTACCAAGGTAGCCATCTGCACTACCTTTTTAAGGGGGGTTTTAATTGCAGATATCCTGGTTCTGATCCACATTTTATTATAGTTGAATGTGAGAGTCTTTTGTCTATTTATTTCCTAGGTCATCAGATTTCTGGAAAATAGAGCTTGCTTGAAGACTCTTAAATGCAGAACATGCTGAGAAATCCTGTTTTGTTTTGTTTTGTTTTGTTTTAACTCCTCTGTTCAACCTTGACCAGTAGTTCTCTGGATATACTCATGACAGCAAATGACACACATGGCGTTAAAAGAGGACTTCTCAAGTATTGCCATCCACACAGGTAACCTGATGATTTGATATTCGTGGTTGATGTTTCGAGTCACATGCTGAAGGAACCTCTGTCTGACTGGGTTTCGGAGTAACCAAATGGCCCAGAGCCATCTTGATCATGATGTCTACGACCATCTGGATTTTATGTATTATTGTACTAAGCCATAGAGATTTAAGGTTTATCACTAACAGCAACTAAAATGGCCATAGCAAGTGAAGGTGATTCAGTATTTTGTGTACTCCTACTTGTTTCTTCTCTACAATAAATCAATTATTAAAAATGTGGGCAAGCATTTGTCTAAGGTAAAACTCAGGAGCATTTGAATCATGTTACTATTCAGAATCATTATTAACAAAAGAATCAGAAGACTTGGCATTACAAGGCTAAAAGAGAAGCAAAATATGTAAATATTTCTTATCTTCCTCTAAAATAACAATGGCTAAATATGACACCTTTAACTTTGTTCTGTATGGCCTATTTTAGTAAAAAATAATAATAAACAACTTAAAAATAAAATAGTTATTTTTTTCATTGCACTCATTTGTTATATAGTTTTATAATAATATATTTTTTAAAAAGCTGAGAATCAGGACATTTTCAACAGTAGCGGAATAACAGCTGAGATAAATCAGTTCTCCCAATAGTTGCAATGTTATCAATAATCAAATTATTATTGTATAAAATTATTTTGTTTTTCCAATTTTTAGTGAATAATCAATTTTGTTAATATGTGCCTTAAACACTTGTGTATTAGTTTCCTGGAGCTGCCATCACAAAATACTATAAACTAGGTGGCATAAAGCAATAGAAATGTATTGTCTCAGAGTCCTGGAGGCCAGCAGTCCAAAATTAAGGTGCCAGAAAAGCCATGCTCTCTCTGAAACTTGCAAGAGAGACTCCTTTGTTACTGTCCTAGCTTCTGATACTACTGGCAATCCTTGGCATTCCTCGGTCTGCAGCTGCAGCACCTCAGTTTCTGCTGCTGTCACCACTGGCATTCTCTCCTTGTCTGTCTCTGTCCTCTTACAAGGGCACCAGTTATATTGGATAGTGGCCCACCCTACTCCAGTATGACCTTATCGTACCTTAACTAATTACATCTTCAATAACACTACTTCCAAGTAAAGTCATATTCTGAAATACTGGGGATTAAAACTTAAACATATCATTTTGAAGACAAAATTCAACCCTTAAAAACATGCCACATTTTAAAATTTATAGATCTACAGAGGCAAAAAATATCATGACTAGGTTTGAGATTTATTTTAACTTGAAATTTTATTCCTCCATTTGTTTGGAGAATGATGAGAAACCAAGTTGGCAAATCGGTTGTATAAGTTTAGAATATAACTCACACAAAATGTTTTATATCTCAACTGAAATGTTCAGTACCTGTTACATAACCCCTCAATTCAATATGAGTTGTAGTATTGGAGAATCTAAAACTTATAATCAAAATGGCAAAAATCACATTTTAAGCAACATCACACTGTCATCATTGAAACCCTATAAGCAAGAGAACAGGACAGATAAGAGCCCAGTTTTATTGAAAACCATATTGAAAACAATAGAATCACAAGACTTTACACTGTTGATAAGTAAACAGAAAATGAGACCTCTATTACAACATGCCAATTTTTTATGTTCTTTTAATATGGACTTATTATGTATTATATAGCCTTTTTTCTCTTAAGAGAAAATGCAGTTAAACAATGAATTAATTCTATCAGAGCACATAGTATAATAGTATAATAATAGTAATAGTATTATAGTATGATAATATAATAATAATTTACCATTAAATTATTACCACTAACTATATAGTAGTAATAATTTATCTTAGTTTACATGCACAGATAAATGTATGTACTAATTTTATTGTCTATTCTTCATTACCTCTTTTACTGGGAAAAAAAACATTTTTCCTGAGAAAACAGCAATGATTTATCTATCTATTTATTTTGCAAAGAAAAGGATAGATAGAATAATTGTAGATGGACATGTCAAGATAGCTTGCTATACAGAATTTCGATTTTTTAAAATTTTCAGTTCAATATAGACAAAATATTTAGTTCTATCCTTTAAAAAAAAAAGCCTACTATTTTTATCCCAGTATGTTTCCGTTTTATTATAAATGAAGAAGAGCTCATGTGTACCTTTAGATCGTACCTCAGAAACCATAGAAACTGCCTATTTATATTACCTTGTCTTTTCTTCCTCTTCATAAACCTTTCCAACAGAGTGAAGGTACATTTTAGTTTTATTAGGCCATAAAACTTGGTGCAATACATTTCATCTTTTTACGAATTGTCTTGAGAACATTTTAATTGCATTTCATTGTGCCTTGGTGTCAGATAAGTTCTTTTATGACCTACTCTTCAAACCTCACTCATTACTCTTCTCAGTTTCTCTACTAATGAGCAATATTGTATTTTTTAAGATCTTTTGTCAGTTCTAAAGCTGTAAACTTCTCTGTGGAAGTATTTGTGCTTATGTGTTTGTGTTTTAACTACATATTTCCATCTCACCCTTCTGATTCTTTTCCTCATTTTGTTATACATCCATAATATACATCATATTTTACTCTGACAAATTTCCCTTGTTTTCCCCTTACTAAAAAAACTCCTCTACAGTCATTTTGAAAATGTTATTTTCAATGAATATAATCAATATTAATTTGAAAATACTTTTTAAAAATGTTATAATTCTTTGTTGGTTAGCATTGTGGAAATTTTGTTATTCCTGATAGAAAGCAAATGCAAATCTGGCTTCACGCAGTAAACTAGTAGTTGGATAAAACATGGGAGTAGTGTTATTAGGAAAGGGGTGAAGTCTGATGGTACTTGGGAAAGAACTGAGGACAAACAGACTATAAATAAAGCTTTGGAAGGCAACACCTCTATAGAAAAGGGCAATCTTTGCTATGCAGGACAGGAGAATTTAGAGACAATAAAAAACTAAAGCTATGCTATTTTTGTTTTTGTTATTGATATTGCTTTTGTTTCCTTTCCCTCTGCATTGCTCTTATAGAGGTCCACAAAAAAAAATTTTTTTCCCTTTTATCTGCAAAATTGATTCTATGGGAAGGACACTGAGACTTCAGGAAGGGCATCCATGGATCAGTGACTTAAAGAAAAGATACTCCTTTATCTCTCCAGAAGAGATGTACAACTCTACAAACAATAAGTGAGGAGTCCTGAGCAACATGGAAACTCTTCCTTCCCCAGGATGGACATACATGTGGCCAACATATGTTAGAGTTACATGGAGAGTGAAGAAAAAGGTTGAGTCATGCTCCAGATAAGAGTTGCATAGTCACTGCCCATTGGCTGTGATGTCTGAAACTGAGACTTCGGTGTGGCAGAAAAGCCAGGAAGGCTGATAAGAGAGCAAATGAAAGGGAGAGAAAGAATATACTTTATCTCTAACTTTATTGGAAATGAAGGAAAAAAAAACACAACGAAATAACCGTTGGGATACAGTCTGTTTACTTACATCATCATGTATGATCTATAGCCATACCTATATCTATCTTTCTATTAATATATTTATATTTATACATTCTTGCTAATTTCATGTGTTTGTATGTGTGCACATACTTTTTTTCCTAATATAATCGTAGAAATATGGGCAGACTGTGCAGGGTAATGACAGAATGAAAGAAAAGGTACAATTACATGCAACTGATCACAGGAGAACTAGCTTAAGTTTGCACAGGCAGGAATTCAGCTATTTTGCACACTACTCTGTTTTCCTTTAAGTACATTTAACAACCAATTAAGTGTTTAATCTTCCCTCTTTTAGATATATGGGGAATATAAAGTTGTTTGATCTAACTGTTGCTCTTTTTTTCTTACTTACTCATTAACAAGGATCTGTTAAAAGTAGAAAGGCTGTACTGAAAATGATTTAAATTATAATAAAATTGATTTTAGTTTTATTGAAAAAAATCATACAAAAGTGACTTCTCTCTCCCTAGAGTAAAATAATAAAAACTGGCATTTCACCTTTACTTTTGAAGTATTTTCTTAGTAACATATGTGTGAATATACTGCCAATAATAACCATGGCTACAATATCACACCTCTATTTCTTCAAAGAAATTGTCCACTGGTAATATTTATATATGTTTTTCTGTTTTGGATTTCTTAACTATTTGTAGTTCAAGTAGAACACATGAAATTGCTTTGACATTATTCTTTTACTTGGTCTTGTTCTCCAAATATTGGATATCTGTGATCTGATCACTAATTGCTGCTTCTTGTCACAGGATGAGGTGGGTGGTCATTATTTTTGTACCTCCCCCCATTGTGGTGAGCTCCTCCCCCTCCAGTTGAAGTGACTTTCAGGGTGATTAAAACGCTAGCACCCTCCCTCTCCCCTTAAGTTTTATCTTTTTTCCCTTTTGGGAGCCAGGCACTAAAGACTAGGACAGTCAAAACAATTGCATATATGAAGAAAGTGAGAAAGTGACCATGCATGCTCAGGGAAAGATACAGGCTCAGAAAAGACAGAGAACACCTTAAGTTTATAGCTCAGGCTGCTCCCTTGGCACAGAGGCAAGCAACAACAATAAAAAATATAAATACAAACAATAACAAAAACAACAAATGCAGCACCAGGGAGAGAATCTGATTTTCAGACTTACCAGACTCTTAGATTCCAATGACCAGGTTTCAACAAAAAACCACAATATATATATATCAAGAAACTGGAAAGTTTGGCCCATTCAAAGGAAAAAGTAAATCAACAGAAATTTTCTCTGAAAAAGATCTAATTGCAGATCTACTAAATGAATACTTTAAGATAACTGTCTTAAAAATGTTCAAATAACTAAAGAAAAATGTAGAGAAAGTCAAGAAAATCTAGTATGAACAAAAGGGAACTATCAATAAAGAGATAGTAAGCCTAACAGAAACAAAAGAGAAATTCTGGAGTTAAAAAGTACAATAATTAAAAGGGAAATTTCCTAGCACTCTGGGAGGCCGAGGCGGGCGGATTGTTTGAACTCAAGAGTTCGAGACCAGCCTGAGCAAGAGTGAGACCCCATCTCTACTAAAAATAGAAAGAAATTATATGGATAGCTAAAAATATACATAGAAAAAATTAGCCGGGCATGGTGGCTCATGCCTGTAGTCCCAGCTACTCGGGAGGCGGAGGCAGTAGGATTGCTTGAGCCCAGGAGTTTGAGGTTGCTGTGAGCTAGGCTGATGCCACAGCACTCACTCTAGCCCGGGCAACAGAGCAAGACTCTGTCTCAGAAAAAAAAAAAAAAAAAAGGGAAATGTATAAGAGCAATTCAAAGGCAGATTTGAACAGGAAAAAGAAAGAATCCAATGTACTGTGGGATACCATCAATCAAACCAACATATTCACTGTGGGGATCCCTGAAAAAGAAGAAGAAAAGAGAGAGAAAGGGCAGAGAGAATACTTGAAGAAATAACAGCTGAAAGCTTCTCAAATTTGATAAAAGACACAAATGTAAGCATTCACAAAGCTCAATGAAGTCCAACCAAGATGAACTCAAAGAAATTCACTCTGAAACACATTATTGGAAAAAGACAAAAGGTGAATCTTGAAAGCAACAGAGAGAAGAAGTGGCTCATCACATACAATAAGATTATCAGCAGATTTCTTATTGGAAACTTTGGAGGCCAGAAGGCAGTAAGTCAACATATTCAAGGGACTAATAGGAAAAAGAAAACATTGACAAAGAATTCTATATCTAGCAAAACTGCCCTTCAAAAAAAAAAGGGAGAAATCAACACATTCCCAAATAAACAAAAGCTGGGATTTTTGTCACCACTAGAGTTACCTTGCAATAAGGGAGTGCAGAGTGAAATAAAAGGACATTAAAAAGTAATTCAAAGCAATATAAGAAATAAAGATCTCAATAAAGGTAAACACATGGGCCATTATAAAAGCTAATATTATCGTGACAATGGTTTATAACTCCTCTTTTTGTTTGCTACATGATTTAAGAGCTTAATAATTTTTTTAAAAAACAATTATTAGTCTAAATATTAATACGATTGCAACTTTGGTTTATAACTCCACATTTTGTTTACCACATAATTTAGAAAAATGCATTAAAAGAATTACTAGTTTATGTTTTGGGGCACACAATATATAAAGATATAATTTTGTGATATCAACAACTAAGAGGGGTGGAAATGATGCTGTAAAGGAGTAGAGATTTTGTATGTCCTCAAAGTTAAGCTGGTGAAAATTCAAATTAGAGTGTTATAACTTTGAGATATTAAATGCAAGTTCCACAGGAATCACAAAGAAAATAGCTACAGAATATACATAAAAGGAAATGAGAAAGAAATTTAAGCAATTTACCACACAAAAACCCAACTAAACACAAAAGAAGACAATAATGCAGGAAATTAGGTACAAAAAAATCTAGAAGCTATTTACAAGACACATAGCAACATGACATAAGTACATTCTCCTTATCACTAATTGCTTTAAATGTCAATTGATTAAACTCTGTAATCAGTAGATGGATTGGTAGAATAGATAAAAACACATGACCAACCTACATGCTGTCCATAAGAGACTCATTTTAGATCCAAAGATGTAAGTAGATTAAAAAATGAAAGAATTAATAAAATATATTCACAATGACAAAATCTCCAAAATGATGCTTTTCTCAGAACACATCCCATTGTTAAATAATGCATGGCTGTGTATTGAACATGTGAGAGGAGCAGAAAGAGGCCATTTGGCAAGACTGAGGAAGATGGAGAGTGGCAGCAGACAAGATTAGAAGAAGCAGACAGGAAAATGATGAGGACATTATGATTCAGAAGAAGGATTTTGACTTCTATTCTGAATGATATGGAAAGTTATTAGATATTTTTGACCACAAGTTCTATCTAGCTACCATGATGAGAATAGAACAAGAAGCACCAAAGGAGAAAGTGGGGGAATCAGTGAAATGTAATTGTCACAGTCAAGGCAAGAGATCTTGGTGGCTTAGACTAGCCTAGCGCTAGCATGGTAAAGAAGGTAAGAACCAATTTTGTAATCAAACTGAAGATCAAGCTAACAGAATTTATTGGTGCCTTTAGTGTGGGATGTAACAGAGATAGTGTTGTCAAGATAACAACTATATTATCTGAGAAATTTGAAGGATAGTTGCCCACATCATAGATTAAGTATGATGGTTTTATTTCTCTAAGAGAAAATGCAAGGAGAAAATCACTGGTATCATATATAAACCTAAACACTCAAAATGTTAAAAGCTGATTATATTACATATTGGAAAACTCTTTAACCTGAAGTAAAATTAATAGTTGTATTTTTCCTTAGGATCAGTTTAAATGACTAATGAGAAAAATAGACTGCTAGTATCTTTTCACATGACTTGCCACAGGGGAAAAAAATACATTGGGAATCTAGGCACATATGCAACAATATTGCTTAAACTGCTCTAAAATTATTTTGCCAATCAAACAAAATTACCCAACAATTTATAGTCACTGATGGGTAGTTAAATCAAATCAGAACAGATGCATCATTCTGGAAACATAATCATACATTGCCTCTTATCCAAAGGATGTACATAATAATTGATAGACCTAATTTACATAATGAGAAGATCTTCAAGATGTATAAGAAGAAATAATTATTTTTTGATTATGTTGGTACCTTAAATTCAATTATAAGCCATTTAATTTAGCAATATATCCATAAGTTTCTAAGAACATAATGCTTGAAGTGAAATGCACCCTCAAGTGAATTTAAATTTGTTATAAAGCATTTGATCTATTGTTTAAAGATAATTCAATTTAGCATAACAAAAAGGAATACAAAAGATGATTTAAAATTATGATTTATCTTTGCTGGTATTATTGTTAGTTTCTCAAAATCGTATATTTCTTATGGAATCATACCTTCAATGCCTGGAAGTAATATTATTGAAAGACCTTTCTTTGTATAAAGAAAAATACAAATTACAAAGAAAGTGAGAAACAGTTATAAAATGTATGGTTTACTTATACAGAGTTTTTTAAATAAAATTGTGTTAGCAAATGTTTATAGGTATATATACATAATATTGATAAAAGGCTAATTTCAAAAACAATAACCCAATTAAAAATGGGCAAAGCTTGAGTAGACATTTTTCCAAAGATGATACCCAAATGGGCAACGGGTATATGAAAAGTTGCTCAGACTAATCATCAGGAAATGCAATCAAAACCATAATGAGAAATCATCTTATGCCTGTTAATGTGGACCTTATGAACAACACAAAAAGACAACAAATATTGATGACTTTGTGGTTGTGGAGAAATTTGAACCCTTATACACTGTTGGTGGGAGTTTAAAATTGTGCTGCTGCTATGGAAAACTGTATGGAGGTTCTTCAAAAAACTAAAAATAGAACTACCAATTGATCCAGCAGTCCTATTTCTGGGTATTTATCCAAAAGGATTCAAATCAGGATCTTGAAGAGACATTAGCAGTATTCTTAAAAACTCTTAATTCATTATTGTCATCACTGCTTTAAACAATTGTTTAAATAAATTAGAGCATGAGAAAGTGAAAGTCTTTACTAGTAACTCACGTACTCCCATTTTGGGAAGTGCTTGTTTCCATTTGTAGATTCAATTTCCCCTATGATGTATATTATTCTTCTACAGCAGGAACTTCCATTAATATTTCCTCTACTATAGGTATGATGGGGAATAATTAAGTTAATTATTATACATATAAAATGTCTTTGATTCACCTTCATTTCTAAAAGAGATTTTATGATTGGATATAGAATTCTAGATTGATAGGGGTATTTCAGTGCTTTAAAAATGCTATTCTATTGTCAATTGGATCTCATTCTTTTCGATCAAAATCAGTAGTAACTCTGATCATTGTTCAATGGCTATAGTCTCTTTTTTTCTCTGATTGCTTTTGTTGTTTTTTTTTTTTTCCTCCTTGTCACTTGTTTTCAGCAATTGAATGACGAAGTGCCTTTTTGTAATTTCATATTTCCCCAGCCCTAACCCCAAAGCTTACCGAGCTTCTTGGATCTACAGTCTAATATATTTCATCAATTTTGGAAATTTGTAGACACTTTTTCTTTAAATATCCATCCCAGCTCAATTTTCCTTATGGTACTCTAAATCATTTTAAATTGCTTATTTTATCTTGTATGTCACAGAGGACATCTTATTTTTTCAGGCTTTTAAAAATTATTATAGATAGTTTCACTTTTTATATTTCCTATTGGAATCTTTTCAAGTTAGTTGATCTTTATCTTTTGTACTGTGTAATATGCCATCTTAGTTGCTTTCTGTTGCTATAACTGAGTATCTAAGACTGAGTAATTTATAAGAAAAGAGGTTTATTTGGCTCATGATTCTAGTGGCTGGAAATTCTAAGAGCATGGTGCTAGCATCTGCTCTGCTTCTGGTGAGGGCCACTTGTTGCATCACATCATGGCTGAGAAGCAACAAAGCAAGTGGGTGTGTTCAAAGAGGGACAAAATGCAAGGAGCATGCTCACTTTATAACAACCTGCTTTTGAGTGAACTAATCCATTCTCACAATAGCTAATCCAGTCTTGAGAGAATAAGAACTCACTACTGTGAGAATGGCACAAAGCCACCCATGATGGAGGAGCCCCCATAACCCAAACACCTCTTGGTAGTCCTCACCTCTTAAAGGTTACAGTTCCCAATATCTTTGCACTGGAAATTAAGGTTCCAGCATGAGTTTTGTTGGGTACACTCAAACCATAACATATGCTAATAAATGTATATGGTGAATTTTTACTTTGCAATACTGTATTTTTCAGGTTCATAATTTCCACTGGCTACTTTCTATAGCTTGTTTCTCACCTCATTATGCTCATATTATCTTCTAAATCCTTAAGCATCTTTATAATAGACATATTAATGTCCTTGCCTGCTTCTTCCATCATCCCTATCATTTCTTCTTCTTTTTCCATTGACTAAATTTTCTATTGCTAAACATTGTGAGTTCTTCACTATTGCGTGTCTATATTTTGTTGGTTTATTTTTAAAAGGTTTAAATTTTGTTTCAATGAGCACTAAATTTAATTTACTTGTGGATTATCCCAGTCCTGTCAAGACTTGTTTTTAATTTTTATAAGTGTAGATTTTAAAGTACATTTTCTTTTCATACTTATTTGCACCTATGATGACTCAGGTGTCATTCCTCTGTGGCCTCTGCTAGATGTCAGAGGTGTTCAGAACACATCCCCAGTTTGACTGCTGGGGATTTGAATGTTTCCCAGCCCTGTGTGCAATCTGATAATACTTTACCACACAGCTCCTCAGTAAATGATTTTCCTCGGCCTTATGATATTTTTTTTTCCCCAATGACTTTGAAGCTTAAAATTCAGACAGTTGTAAATGTTCTATTATCTTTTTACTAATTCTTTTTTTAATATAAAAATTCTGTGGATTCCTATATTTGGTAGCTATAATCACAGCTACCAAAGTGCTCTGCCCAAGTGAATCTGGTCAAGGAAATTGGGGACTGAAGCTGTATTCTATGTTATAGAACTCAGTACTACCACTAAGAAAGAGCAAGAATTCTATACTACCACTAGGAAATGTTGAGACATTTTTAAAAATTCAGATACATACAAGTATTGTATAGAATGGTTAATGATGGCCTGATTAAATGAGCTCTGGTTAAAATGGAAATAAATATAAATGAGGTATCATAATGGAATGGGAATAGTGAAAATTGCCCCAAACTGGTTTGCAAAGGATTCATTCTATACTTTGTAGTAAGAGCTTAATAACAAATCACCTGCATCACTTTATACTCTATGCCCAAAGAAGTTGAGACATTGGTAAGATTTGTAGCTAAAGGTAAGAACCTATGAATGTGAGTGTCATTTATATTGAACTTCAAAAGGGGAGAAAATTGTCTCTGTTCCTGGCTAGACATCTACAGATAAAAAGAATAATTATACAAAATTATGAAATCCCATTTCTCCAAATTGAAACTCTTTCAGTAAGACTAATGGATTTCAGATAGGGAAACAAACCAAGTACTTTCTTGGCTGACAATAGTCAAAATTTTGTTGCACTAGCTTTTTGTGATTTAAATGGTCTGATTTTTTTTTTCAAAAAAGAAGGGAATCTGGCAATTGGAATGGGAAAGTGAGACAGCTATGAGACATCCCAGCATTTTAGGTCCTTGAAGAGGATTTCCCTCTACATCCAACCTCTCAGCACACTCTGACTCAGCGATGTTCACTCTCATCCTAAAGCAGGAAAAGTTGGAGGATAGGGGGTGATATGCAAATGTTTCTTACAGCTTGTTTCTGTCATTAGTTTATAAATAGGAGCCTGACATGAGAACCACTAAGTGCATAACAATGAAGGAAGATGGAACCCTGTGCCATATTGTTTCTAGGCAACAGAAGCCCATCAGTCATTTCACTTCTGTACTAGATGCAGCTGTTCAGAACAGGCAGTCTAACTGTGCAGAGAAGCATGCAGGTGAATGGAAAATTACCCACACTTGGTTTTAACATTAGTTTCCAAGCATGAGTCTGATAGAAATGTCACTGAAGCTTCAGGAAGATAATATTGCCAGGAGATGCCTTCGCCTACTGAACAGGCGTATCTCTGCCTATTCAAACACACACAGCATGAAAACTTGTTCCTCCAGCAATACTCTGCCTACAGACTAAGGAAGTCAACAGTGTCTTGCCTGAAGTGGCTTTCTACACCACTTATCAGTTCCTATGAGTGAATTCCTGGTTCGTTGAGATTGTTGAAAAGGAAATCCTCACAGTGGCCATTAATTATCAAAGCAGGAATTTCTGAATAAGGAAGTCATTTGGAAAGTCTGTAAAAACTGATATTCATAGTACAATAATTCACAATTTACCTGACAACCCACAAGAAGCTGTCCTCAAAAGATATATTGCATCTGTAAATTGCTAACTCAAAGGAAGTGATATCTCTTTCTTCTAGAAATAAAAGTAGAATCATATTCTGGAAAATTCTATGCATTCAACTTTTTCATTTTGCTTTTGCTTGTCTGCTTATTACTAGTTGTATTTTTACTATTGCACCTAGACCATGTTGCCACTACTTAATCAACAAATAGCAAGATTGTGTACATTTGATCTTGATTATGTGTGTCTCTCTTGAGTACTGAAGAATCTGAAAAAAATGGCCTCAAAATATCAAATCTATGCACAGTAGGGGAATAAGATAATTTGTTTCCTTTCATTCAGAAAGTCTGACTGCTATAGTGACCACACATGTCAGAGTTGATCAGTATGGATACGAATTTTTAGAACCATATGTATTAACATAAAGTTATATATGTTTCAGTAGGGAAAGATGTGAAATGCAGTGCATATGCTTTAAGGTGTTTTACATTAGTTGGACCTGCATTTGGCAACATATATCAAACCTGAATATAGTTTACAGTTTGCTTAAACAAGTAGGGTTTATTTTCTCATGAAATCAAAGTCTAGTGGTATACTTTGAAGTAGTTTCAGGATGGTACAGATGCTCAAGAAATCATCAAAGAACCAACTTTCTAGATTTATTCACTGCCCAATTTTTCATCAGAAGAAAACAATGTCTTAAAAAGACCATCCAGTAAACATCATGTGGTCATCAGCTGCAACGGGCTTTCAAAAGGTGAGTTTATTTTCCTTGCTACCCCAAATAAAACTAGAATTTGTTCACTATAGAAAAAGAGAAGAATGAGAAATGGTTTACAAAATTAATAGCATTTGCCATGCTTCTCAACAAGAATACCTTCTCTATGGACACTACTTATTCTCTAATAATTGACATTGTAAAAAGCATGCGTTTAAGAGATCGGATTTCTACCACATGATGCCCCCTGATACGAGGAGGAGCCATCATATCATTCTTTATAAAATATTTTTTACCAAATTGAAAAGAAATTGCAACCTTTGAGAGTCAAACTGAAAATTTAAGTAGTGGTAGTCCTGGAGACAGCATATAGCCAATTAAGATTATTAGTCGAGCAGACGTTTCAAAAGAGTGAAATTATGAGTTGAGTAAAAGCTCTAATGCAGAGAGGAAAATAGAGTAGATGAAGATATAATTCTCAAAAAAAAAAGAGGGGGAAGAGGGACACTGCAGCACTCATTTTCAGCTGTACATACTGTGGTTAATTTCTATGATGTTACCTTATCAACTAGCAATGTACCATATTTCTCAGGTACTTGAGAATTGTATTGGTCCATTTATTAAATATTAATTTAACACTGTTTTGTAAAGTAAACTTAGTTAATGTTTCAATTTGCTCTTTTTTTCCCATGGCCCCTACCCTAGCACTTTGATTTCTGTATTCATTGCCGTATCACTACTGTGTTCCATGCATATACAGAAAAGTTGTTAATTTTCAGTTTGTTTAGCTTTTTACTATTTTTAGGGCAGAATGATGACTTTCAAGCTCTTCACATGCTAGACTGGAAACCAGAAGTCTAATTTTTCTTAAGGAATCTCTACAGTATGAATATATTACTTGAAGGAATTTACAGTATAGTAGTCATTGATTATTTCTTTAAAATATGCATTTTCTATCATATGTTCTTAGAGAAAACATGCTGTCATAATCTGAGACTGGATAATTTATAAAGAACAGAAATTTATTTCTCACAGCTCTGGAGACTGGGAATTTCAAGATCAAGGTAGCTGGCAGGTTTGGTGCCTGATAAAGGGCCAGTCTCTACATCCAAGCTAGAGCCTTGACAGCTGCATCCTCTACAGGGAAAAAGCCACTATCCCTTCTATGTCAGAAGAGTGGAAGAGCAAAAGAGAGACCCAAACTGGCTCATTTATAATGGCATTAATCCCACCTGTGTGGGCAGAACCCTCATGGCCTAATTACCCCTCAAAGGTTTCATCTCTTAGTATTTTTACAGTAGCAATAAATTTCAGCATGAGTTTTGAAGGGAACCAGATTCAAAGCATAGCACGTGCAGGAAAAAATCCCCAGTAAATCATATCAAAAAGGACACTGATATTCTTAAAAAATATCAAGTAATATATTTAAAAGCTATCATCCTACTCTACTACCAGTGTAGTCACAAGGAAATATTTTTCAAATATGATTCTCAAAATTTAAAACTATCAACCTTTCAAAATTTTAATACAAGTGTTCTCAATTACCATATACCTAACCTTAGCACACAAGTGTTCTGATTATAATGCACATCACCTTGAACATTGGTACATATACACAAACAAACACAAAGAGTCATTTGCCATATTTGTTGAGTTTTAAAATTGGATTATTTTAGTGAAAGTCTGATGTTAGTTTAAAGATATTAAGTGATTTTAAAATGATAAATCAAAACTAATTAATATGCATATTATTTAATTTTAAATGCAGCTATATAATTATATGCTATTAATGTGAAATATCCAGAAAATTAATGCTGCCTTTAATGTCTCTAATTAAATGATTAGATAATAACACATTCTAAGTGGTGATGTGGAAATGGTATGGCAAGTTGGAGTAGCAACTGAGAAGAGACCTGCTATCAAATATTGATCTGTTTAGCATACTACTTGAACATTGTAGTAGAGTTACATTGGAGAAAACAAGTGAGTCAACAATCATCATCTTTTGCTTATGAGCAAAACATTTAACTGATCAAACATTTTTCAAAAAGAGATTTACTGAAGCTATCTTATGTGAAGCTCTCATAAATGGTGTTTCTTTTTCACAGGTTTTCTCTTTACTTACTTTTTATATATCTCTTCTACTCTTGATTAGCTTGTCTTTTATTCTGTTATATATGCAATTGCCCTTCCATATTCACGGGTTCAACAAATCATGACCACAAATATTTGGGAAAAAAGAAAAATAGAAAATAATAATACAACATTAAAATAATATCAATAGAATAAACTATAACAACTACTTACATAGCATTTAGATTGTATTAGGTATTATAAGTAATCTAGAGATGATTTAAATTATACAGGAAGATGCGTGTAGGTTATATGTAAATACTATGCCATTTTACATAAGAGACTTGAGCATCTGCAGATTTTGGTATGCACAGGAATTCTGAAACCAATTCCACACAGATACTGAGGGATGATTATATTTTTCTCACTATGTAGCATATGTTTATTCACAGTGTCTGTTTTCTTATAAATTTATCTTACCTTGGCCCCTCATGGGACTGACTAGCACTTGCATGTTTACAGTGGGTTTTTCCCTATTCATTATTTTTCCCCAGTTTCTATTGTTGAATATATAATTTTATTTATGTTTTCCAGTTTAAATTCATGAGCACAAGAATATAATTCTCCCAGCTTAAGTTTTGTGTTCAGTTATACCATATATTTTGTTAATGTACATAGTTTGCTCTTGAATCACAATTCAACTTTTGGCCCAATCAGCTGTATTCGCACAGTCATCATCGTATTTACGCCCAAGGTAAAAGATTATGGCGGGATGGACTAAAGTTTGACAATGGAGATGAAGGAAAGCAGAGGGGATACCTGTAGCAATGATGTAATATTGGCAAGGATTGGATTTAAAGTAGGGAGCTTATATATAAAGGATGTGCCAAGGATGATCCTTAGTTTTCTTTTTTTCTGTCTAATAACCAGTGGATAGAAGTCCCATTTGTTGGAACTTCTGGCACGAGACCAGATTTGGTATGGGAGGTTGAAACAAGAAAGTGTGTTAGAATTAAGTTTCTGATTCTGTTAAACATCCAAATTGGCCTGCCAAGCAGACAGATATTCAAGTAGTGATTTCAGAAATGTATTTGGAACCAAGCACATAAAGTATAATTTAAAATCATGGAAAGAGATAAAAGGGGAGCATTAGAATTTTTTAAAGGTGCAAAGGCACACCATAGAAATTTCTAAATTCATAGAAAAGAAGCATCCGGAACAGGAGATTGAGATGAACTATTCACTAAATTCCCAAGGATGCCAAGAATGCAAAGAAGCTATCTGTGAGGAAAACTTCTGGAATTTGTAGAGCAATGGGAATACAGTATTCTTCATGATAATTGGTGACATGGAGGTCATTGATGGTTATGCAATATGTACACTTTTGGAGTAGAAAAATGGAAAGCAGATTGTGCTGTGTTAAAAAGTGAACTAAGAGTGATAAATTGGAGATGACACAGGAGTGCAATTTTTTTGAAAAATTTGTGTTGTGAAGAGGAGGAAAGATATGGCTTTATATTGTCATGATGCTTTTGGCTGCTAGTAACAAATAAGTCAAATGAAAGAAGTTTAAATATTATGAAAAATTTAAAAGCTTAAGTACTAAAGGGAACATTATTATGAAACAGGAATCCTAGAAGGAGGGTATCAGTAGATTAGTAAGTAAATTGGTGGTTCAAACATTAGAGCTGAGTAATTTTTTTTTACTACATAGATGAACCTGAATAGAGATTAGTTCTGTACACAACTATGCCCAGAAAATCTCAGCAGGTCTGGACTGTGACAACTTAAAACATATCCCAGCCTCACAGAACAAGGTCTTTCCTGAATCTTTTCTTTAGAGAAGCAGGTAAATTTTCCTAGACATCTGAGGGTAGACTTGCCCTTACATTCTATTAACTAGATCTGAATTATTTGTCAACTTCTAAATCAATCTGTCAAAAAGAAACAGAAGTGTTTTGATTGTCAGGGTTTTTATTTTCTTTGTTAACTTTATGGGGCTACCTGTTAATTGGTAGCACACTCTGATGCGAATAGGGTTTCTATACTTAAGTTTTCTATTCATTCACTCCAGGTTCTGGGAATACCTAGATCACAACTCCCTGACATCCTAGAGTATATATTAGGGAGGTAGGACAGACAATATTTTTTCAAATAAAAATTTAAGGTTTAAAAGTGCTATGGAGAAAAAGAAAACATTATTATGTGATAGCTCCTAGAGTAGAGGACAGAAATTTGCTTTAGCAGAAATAGTTAGAAAGTCTTCACTAATGAGGTAATAACTGATCTGAAACCAAAATCATGGGGAGTAAGTATCTCTAACATGAAGTATGAAGAAAAAATTTATGAATAAGGAACAAACAATAAATTTGAAGATCTTAAGATGGAAAAAAAATGTTGAGTATATAATCAAGGGATAAAAAGATCATTGAGCTGGAATATAAAGAATAAAATGAAACACAGTAAGAGATGACATCAGAGATGGAAATAGTAGCTAGGACATGTAGAGTGTGTTCAAAAATAAAAACAAATTTAAAGTTATTCTAATTGAAATGAGAAGCTATTAGCAGGTGTTAAGCACGGGAATGTTATTTTGTGACTTATATCTCTAAAAGATCACACATCTGTTTTGTGGACATAAGAATGGATGGGGAAATCCAGTGAGGAGACAGTAGAAGTCCTTTAAGAGAGACGATGATATCTTGTACTAGGCAGTTGGCAATGGTGGAATTAATTAAGGTCTTAACCGTATTTACAGTATGTTTGAAATAGTCATTAGACTTAATGATTGCATGTGAAATGTTAATATGATTCCTAGGTTTTGATATTGGGCAACAAGTTGGATTGGATTTGCCTGTCAAATGACAAACTCTTATAATTGGGTTAAAGATAAAAATCCAGCTACACATTTTACAACAAGAACACATCAAAATGAAGGTGAAACAAGGTGGAAAGGGCAAGAGGTGGTTAAATATATATCAGATGGATGCAAACAAATTTGTGACATTGGCAAAACAATTATCCAATCAAGGGGAGTGAAAGGACAGTAGCCATTATAGAAAATCCCAGGAGAGGTTTTACTAACCAAATTTCCAAACCCTGAGAAAAATAGCTCAACCATAAATCTTAATGAACCAAAGATAATAGTAATAAATACATAAAACAAAAGTCTCAAACCACAAAAATAATGTTATAAAACCACAACATAATGGGTGATTTTGATATACAGCTTTCAGAGGTGATTGATGAAGTAAATCTAATTGAAAAATGACTTATGAGCTTTAAATAGCATGATCAACTAGTTCCACTAAGTAACATTGTCTAGGACACTGGAAATTAACAGAAGCTCTATACATCAAGTGCTTGGAAGAGTTTACAGAAAGGGGAATTTTATTATTCTCTTGGGGGTATAAATTGCTATAGTACATTTGGAAAATAATAGGGCAAGAAATATATACACCATTAGGTTTCTAATTATATGGTAAAGGCTCTATCTTACAGATATAAAAATAAAATCTATGTGTACATTAATTGAAGTACTATTGGAATCACTATAAAAATGGAAACTAACATAAAATTCTGGAGAGTTAAGTTTAAAATGTTATTGAATACTATGTAGCTATTAAAAACATTAAAAGAATGCGATAGATTCCCAGTGGGGGAAGACTGAATTTTTTCCCTTTGTCATTTCTTAATTATGTAATTTCTGTGTTCTTAGATGTAATAATAATGTCATTATTAATAGAATAATGGCTTCTTGTTGTATATTGCATTTTTGTGCCCAAACATAAAGTTTTTCATATTAAAAAAATTCAAAATATTTTCAGGAAAAATAAAACACATTATAGATCAATAGGACTACTATGCTGTAATTTCTTTACTTTTAAACACCCTCTATAGGTGTGTTTTTCAATGTCATGCTTATAGGAGCATAACTTTAAAAATATATGTATCAAACTCAAGTGTTTGCCTCATGGAGTTATAATTGGAGGTGGTGAGTAAAAGACATTGTGACTGTGAAGGTTTAAGGTGGAATAAAGATGGCAGAACCACAGGTGCCATCTAAGGCAGTACAGAGTAAATACTCAGAAACTATTGATTAGAGCATGACTCAAGGCTTGCATACTCAGGAATCAAGTTACTTTGCAAGCTACCGCCAAGTCCAAAATCCCAAGGCATCGCAGAAAGACAGGCTTTTATTTTAAGAATAATCTGTAACAATGTGAGAAACAAAATATAAAATTCTCAGTATGTAAAAATGTATTTGTTGACTCATTTTCTATACTTCACAATACTACCATCTTTAGAATTTGTACAAATTATTTGAACTATTCTCATAATGCCTATTTATGCTTAAAATATAAAGTTTCAGGTTATGTCCTTACTGTTAAAACCTTTATATAAAATAATAGTGAAAGTGTAAGTTTAATTCCTTTTCAAAAAGAGGACATACGTAATGACATAAGTTAACATAAATTCAAAATTTTTATGTTATAATTTAGTTTTAACTTCAAGATAGATAGAAATTTGAAATATAAACAAAAGCATGTACTTTAAAAATTCGATGATGCAATATTGATAAATTGAAAATACAAAAAAATATGTTTAAAAAAGTCACAATTTGAGTGCATCCAGCCTGCAAAACAATATTATTGCAGTTTTACATATATTAAATTATTTGATTCTCATAATCCCACATGAAGGAATATAGGCACATAGAGGCTCACCTTACCCAGGACCACACACATACTACATGGAGAAGATGGTTTACCTAATTGCCTGGTTCCAGATATCACATATTAAGGTAAACGTATTAGCAACACACACAGAAAAAAATTAATAGTTTAAATAAAATGCCATGGAGATTTTAAAAAAATAAATGACTAAAATGTTTATAGCAAACGAAAAAGCACTATATCAATATAAATGTCAAGTAAAATATAATTCAATTCAACTGATACAAAAGGAGACAGAGTGACATAGCTTACAAATAAATTTTACACTCCACCTGTAGGATACAATAGCTGTTAATTTTTGTGTACTTAATACAAGCTCAAGGTATACAAGATCAAATTTGAGTAAATACAAGATGATATTAGCAAGTACAATACTATGGCAGATGAATTAAGCATATACCTCCTAGGAATGAAAAAAAATTTAAAAATAGTAAGAAGATAGAGAGGCTTTAAAAAATGATTTAAGAAGTTGGCCTTAGAGTACACTTTTAGGAAAACTCTATGTTTTCCAAAAACAAATTTTGTGCTTATCACAATCACTGACCCCAATATATTATCAGATTCATGACCAAAATATTATATATATACATACACATTTATACTTGACATTTTAAAATATATTTCTGATGACTATAAAGGTAAAGAGGAATTAAAATTATTTAAGAAAATGTCAAAAAGAGTTAAATTGTCACTCAGGGAAGTCTATAAAATTAAATGTAATATTTTAAAAATTGTTTAATCCCAGTCATGCAATATAGTTTATTATTAAAAAATGTAATTCGCCCTGTCAACAGACTGAAAATGAAAAGCCATATGACTGTCAAATGCAGAAAAAGCATTAGAAAAAGATGAACATCCACAATAAAAGGAATAACAAAGTAAAAATAAAAGGAAGAGAATAACCTTAACCTGACAAAAGACATCTACAAATAACCTACAGCTAAAATGATACTCATATTTTCTAACAAATTGAATTATGCCTTTTGTTCCCTCGAATGACAATATACACTTGTTCTATATCCTCACACTTTTTTGTTGTTGATATTCTCCATCACGTGACACAGGTTTAGCGACATAAAAGCATGGTTTCTTGTATATAGATCTACTCAAACTATTTGTGCCTTGAACGATAAATAGAGAGTCATGGTATTACAACAACTAGTTACTGCTTTTTAATTATGGCGTTAGCCACTAGTCAAAGTATTTTATAAGAGAATGTAACTGCCATAATTCTTAATAATTTAAAATAAAAAATAATAGTGTACGGAGGTTGGGAGATAATGCAAAGTATAGTACAAGGGAAAAGAAAAGATATAAATTTCTTCATTTTCTATTCTGGAAACAAACTGTGTATTGCTTAAATGTAATGGATTAGTAAAAACAAGTTTACACATCATACTTAAGGTAATTGAGACAACTAATAAAACAGCTAAAAACCATAATGTCACTTACAGCTGTTGCCAATGAAGCAAAGCATACTTCTGAGGAATTACACTGTGAGCTAAATTTTGTATCTTCCTCAGCAGGGCATTAGGAAACATTGCTTAAAGTTGACAATAAGAAACAGAGATGTTCATTTATTAAACCATGGGTGAGAAAATGAGCCTAAGACATCAGGGAAGCTGATTTTTGCTTTTCATTGTCTACTTTTATATTATTTGAAATAATTACACATAAACAAACATGCCTGGGCACACGCACATGAAGTAGAGAAAGAAATATATAACTTATAATAAATTAATAATAAATTAACTTGTTACCTTTGTGGAATTTCAATTATCCTTTATCCCAATGAGAATATTATTGTTTTCAAAAGTTGTTTGCACGTTCTGTGTGTTTATCCTATCTTTGTATCCAACTCTGTCATAATTTCATGAAACCTCTGACATGGCAAGATTTTCAGTTCATGGATACAAACAGCGCTTCAAACATTGAAACTCTGTCTGTCCTCCTTTCTGGCTTTAGAAATACCACTGTGGCCAGCACAATGGCTCACAGTTGTAGTCCCAGCACTTTGAGAGGCCAAAGTGGGAGGTGAGGAGTTCATGACCAGCCTTTACAATGTAATGAGACTCTGTCTCTACAAAACATTTTTAAAAAGTTAGCCAAACATGGTGCTGTATTCCTGTAGTCCCAGCAACTGGGGAGGCTGAGGTGAGAGGATTGCTTGAGCCCAGTAATTTGATGTTACAACGAGCCATGATCACACCACTGGACTCCAGCCTGGGCAACAGAGCAAGACCCTGTCTCTAAAATATTAAAATAAATAAATGAATAAAAAATAAAAGAACTACCATTTCCAGACATATAATAAAATATCTAGAATAATATTTATCATCTATACAAGAGGATAGAAATTTCATCTTTAAACTAGACAAGGTGTTGCTATACATCTTCAGATAAAAGTTTTAATTAGAACAATGCATTATTTCCTCTGGTAGGTCAGAATAGTATTTCTGCCAGCTATATTTTAATCTTAATAACTTTGTTCTTTGTCTTAGTGATTCTTTCTGTTCATCATCAGAAAAATATAAAATTTTCAACATATAAGTACACATTCCTTGGATCAGTATATTTTAATAAAAATATTCAATTGCCTTTGAACAAATTTAGATAAGGTTTTCTTTGTTAAAAGCAAGTTAAAATTTTTAAAAGAAATACATTTTTATTAGAGAACAACCTCACTTTGCAAGCATTAATAAATTTATTCTTACTTTTCAAGAAAGTCTCTTAGTATATTCAAACACGTTTTGTGTAGGAAAAGCAATTATTATCATACTCCATATCAAAGAATTATAATTTGCATTTTCTGCTCTTTCATGTTATAAGGATCAAAAACATTACCCTGATTTTCTTCTCATATGTAAGAGTCTTAATTTTATTTCATGAGGAAGTTGTTATTTTCTTAAAGATTACAAAACTATCTCTATCTAACTCTACTCAGGGGTAAGGGAGCAGACATTTTAAATAAAAGCACTCTCAGTTGTAACATTAGTGATAATCACACTTCAGTTTTGCAATAAAATATTCTGAAATAGCTAATAAACTACGCAAACTAAATTTGTATGAAACAATCATATTTCATCATTAAGATATCTCAGGACGCCTTGGAAGAAATAGGCCCATGCAAGAACCCTGACAGCACATTTTCCTATACATCCTAAGCAGCGTTAACTAGGGGTAGCAGAATAACAGTAGCCTGTTAAGTTATATTTCAATGCAGAGACAGTTAAAATTCCCAAATCAGAACTCAGTAATTACATTGTGTATCTAATACATACTTTCAAAATTGGCAAGGCAGTCTCAGGAAATAAAATCTTAGTTCATTTTGTGTTGCTATAACAGAATACCACAGGCTGGGTAATCTATAAAGAAAATAAATTTATTTCTCACGGTTCTGAAGGCTGGAAAGTCCAGTTTCAAGGCAGTGGCATCTGGTGAGGGCCTTCTTGCAGTGTCATCTCATGGCAGAAGGTGGAAGGGCAAGACAGCCCAAGAGAGTGACGGGAAGAGGGAATTTTGTGAATTTTTTTTCCTGAATATTTTTGATCCATGGTTGGTTGAATCCACAAATACAGAACCCAGGGTTACAGAGGCCCCTCTGCATTGGTATAAGTAGAAAAAAAATAATGTTTGCCAATTAGCTATCTGTCACCTAAAAATACTTTTAAAGTAATACTAATAAATAATCTTCAGTCTACAGAGATTCAGTAACAGACCATTCATCTTCTGCTACTGTGAATTTTCTAAAGCGGTGTTGCAAATTGGTATCTTATTTTATCATTGCAATTAAGCCTTTGTTTTGCTGCCCCGATTTTTTAGTAGATTTTTCTAAGTTAAACATAGATAAATGTAGATGGGAGTTAGAAAAGAAATATGCCTCTGCTTCAGCACTACCAACACACAAAAAAAGTGAAGAAATTCTTTAGAAATATTTTCTAGCTGTTTTTGATACATAGAAATGATTTTAAGTGGAAGCATTGTTATCATGAAGTCTATTTTGTATGTCTTTCTTCCCAGCATTTATTGAAATTACATTTATTCTTCAGGAAGCTCCTGGTTTTCTGAATTTTTGAGGCATATGAATAGAAATGTTTAAACTTTCATTTGATATATGTATGGAACAGTAACAGGTAATCACACTCAAGTTTTAAAAAAATGCAGAATTGATACATTCTTTTTGTTTCACTTTTTAAAAGTTTTTGAATGCCATTTCATTCAACAGAGATTATTTTTATTTTTCTCCATATTCTGTGAAGTAAGAGTTCTTAAAGGTATTACTTCTTTTAATATTCTTGCTTTCACCTAAATTCAATTCAAATGCAACTTTTGCCATATAATAGAGTCAATAATCTCTACATCAGTATTCTCATCCTCTCTCTTGCTGCTATAGATAGTTTTGATATTTGATCCTCAAAATCTCATGTTAAAATCTGATTTCCAATGTTGGCTGTGGGGTTTAATGGGAGGTGTTTGGCTCACAGAAGTGGATTCCTCAGGAGTGGCTTGGTGTTGTCCTCTAATAATGAATGAGTTCTCTGCTCTGTTAGTTCCTGGAAAATTTCCCTGAGAGATCGTTGCTATAAAGAGCCTGACACCTACTTTGCTCTCTCTCTCGTTCCTCTCACCATGTGATCTCTGCACATGCCGGCTCCCTTCCCCTTCCACCATGAATGGAAACATCTTGAGGCCCTCACCAGAAGCAGGTGGTGATGCCATGCTTCATATACAGCCTGCAAAACCATAAGCCAAATAAACCTCATTTTTAAATGAATTACCCAATCTCAAGTTATCCTTTATGGCAATACAAATGGACCTAGACAGTTGCTATATTAAAAATTAAATTTTTCACAAAGTCATTGTTATTCTATTCAGAGTTTATGAGCATTTCATTGTTATGAATTTTGTTTCTTAATTATAAAACTAGTCACAGTATTTCATTTATGTATCCAAGACCACCTTTTCCCTCAGAGAAATCAAAGGGTCACATTAATTAGAGTTTTTAAGTTGAAACATTGACACAATTAACCTACAGCATCTGTAAAACATTATAGTCTAATAAAGAACAATTGATGCAGTGAGTATAAATGCACTATTAAGTTTCATAAAGGTTTCAAAGCAATAACATGACAGAGCTAAAGTACTAAGACCTATTAATTAATTATTAATTAATTATTAATAAAATAATTTTTGTCTCTCTAATTTAAGGTAACGGATTAGTAACATTGATTTTCTTTTCTCACAGAAATAATTTCACACATATAAGTTATCGAAAAATATAAGTGTCGTCTCCTTACACTAGTAGCCTAATTTCCCTTAAGATTTTAAAGAATGTTGAGAAAAATTAACATCCTTTCAATAGTGAAATTATTATATAAAATCTTCTTCCTATGTGCTATTTCAAAACTCACTGTGGTCCAGGCAGGAACATTTATTAGCTGTTACAGTCTGTTTGAGTTGCTATAAAAAATGCCATAGACTGGACAGCTTATAAACAACAGAAATTTATTTATCATAGTTCTGGAGGCTATAAAGTACAAGAGCAAGATGCAGGCAGATAAGGTTTCTGGTGAGAGTCTGCTTTCTGAGTCATAGTTGGTGGTCTTCTCAATGTGTTCGCACATAATGAAAGGGGTCAGGTAGTTCTCTCCTATGTCTTCTTAGAAGAACACTAACTCTATTCAAGTCCTTTGCCCATTTTTAAATTGGGGTATTTCTCTTTTTTTGTTATTGAGTTGTAGGAGTTCATTATATATTTTGCATATTAGCCCCTTAAAAGGTATATAGCTTACAAGTATTTTCTCTCATTCTCCAGGTTGCCTTTACAGTCTGTTTATTTTTTCCTTTGCTATGTGGAAACTTTTTACCTTGATTTAGGCCCAATTTTCTACTTTTTCTTTTGTTGCTTCTGCTTTTAGTGTCACATATGACACATCATTGCCAAGACCCATGTTTTCTTCTAGGAGTTTTACAGTTTCAAGATTTTCATCTACGTCCATTTTGAGCTGATTTTTGTGTATGGTATAAGAGAAGGGTCCAATTTCATTGTTTTGCATGTGGATATCCAGTTTTACCAGCACCGTTTTTTTCTCCAGTGTGTATTCTTGGCCCAAGCTCTATTTACCAGAGGAGCTTGAAGGTGTGAGTCAATGATTGTCAGCTGACTCACAGTGCTGGAATATATATGTACAAGCCCAATATCAGTGTCTACTTTTGAGCTGGTATAAAGGATAGGAAAGTGACAATCATACATAATCAGAGTTCCTAACAAATAACGTGTTTATTTAATAATTTCTAGGATGCAAGCAAGAAAGAGGCCCAAGAGATATAGAGTGATCCAGGATAATTTGCACAGCTCCCGGATATTTCATACATTGGACACATGTCAATTGCTAAGGATGCAAGCTGCCCTCTCTAAATGAGGAGAGCAGCATCTCACAGGAGGAAGCACTTTAGGTTATGAAACATATTTATTCTATATTCGGGTATTTACACAGCTCATGTAAAATTTTTCCAGGAACCATGTCCTGTAAATTCACAGGTACTAGGTTCATTTACCACAAGCAATTCCAAACCAAGGACATCTGACCAATAGTATCTCTTGTATAAGGATTCATCTCTGAGCCCTTAGTTTATGCATTAGAACTTCTATTATAACAAATTTACATGAAGATAGGACTATGTCATCTGCCTTCTCTCTTTCCTAGAGAGAAGGGAACAACAGAGCAGCTGCTTAACTTCTTTTTTCCAACCAACTACAAACCCCCAAATGAAAAGATATGTCTATGTGTATATCTGTATCCATATTTATTATTGATTATATACATATCTATATCTACATCTATCAATCAACATCAGAATGTATGGCTAATCTGTGGCATTTCAAAACATTATGAAACTATTCAGCCATGGGAAATAAAGAAACTTAGCATTCAACCACATAGCTCAGTCTCTGACAAATTTGAACAAATGAAGTCAGAGAGTTCCAAAACAGAGGAAATGAAACTGTGAAGGACAGTAAAGAAAAATGAATATCTCAAAATCCAGCATTACTTCTGAAAAGGAAAGTGTATAATATATTTGGAGATGGATACACAGAGCCTTCTGGGAAGACTGGCCCAATTCTATCTCTTAATGAATGATGCTACACAACAGTGTGGTTTAGAGTTATTTTTATCTTGAACATACATATATTTTCATTTTCTGTGTGTTCTCACAGTAAGACAAAATAAGAATTTTTTTCAAAGGAAGAGTGTAAAGGGGAAAGAGCCTCCTAGGATGTTTGTTCCCTAGTTCCTCATGAACAATCTTTCTCAGAGATTAACGCTGTTAAAATGGTTGTTGCACTTTCTTCAATGCTCTTTATATTTTATGACTTGGTGCTTCTTTTAAGCCAACTCTTCCAACCCTTATTTAATAGCTCCTTTTAACATCCAAACAATGATAAATGGAAATAGACAAATTGCATTTGGCCTTAGAGAAAGACTTCCCTAATCCTCAAACTAACTCGCCTGAATTTGGCCTGATCATCAGTGCTTGCCAACCCAGGTTCCCCAATCTCTATCAGCTTATCCACATGCTCATGGAAAATGTCTTGGCTCGAGAGTTGATGTCAGCCACTAGATGGGAGAACACCCTTGAAGACTGTAAGCTGACTCGTACCCAAGGGTTTGAAAAGGCACAGAAGCAGGCTGTCAAATTGTTAAAAGCCATCCTACTACTTTTTCCCCATCAGGTAAACTAGAAAGCCATACAATGCTGTGTACAGAAAAGGAAACAAACCTGTCCTCAATTATTTTGGTAGATTTGAGCAAACTTTTCAGCAAAACAAATATTTAAGTTATAAAAGATTTAATTTATTTAACTCTATCTTTGTGGCTGGTCTTCCTGAAGCCCTCAGTACCTCTAGTAAAATGAGAGGTATGATTGGGCTGCAAAATGGCCCAATGAAATAGCCTCTTTGGCCAATCGATTGTCCAAAATTTAGAGAAGGACAAAGAATGTAGGGCTACTCGAATCTTATATTATTAGGAGAGGGCTGCCAAGTTAATGGTCCTTCAGTTACAAAAATTAAAAAGGGATGATTCAGAAATATATGTTCGCCAAAACCTAATTTTAAAAATCTTTTTCTGCAGAGGCACCAGGTACATTAAAAGGATTGCCTCCATATACAAGCACTGATTTCAACTAAATCTTGGAAAAGCCTCCAAGCTCTTTCTCCAAGCTGGACTAGGGATGCTCTGGGGATATTTTCCCTCCTTAAAACTAACCAACTAGGGGAATTATTATAGATGTTAAACTTGGAAACAAACTAGTTGGCACTCTGGTTGACGCTGGGGCTACTCCTTAATCCCAGCATGCTTCCAATGTCTCCTCCCTGGAGTTCTGAATTCATTCAGTCCATAGCACATAATAATCTCTGCTGTGGTTTCAGAAAATATTAAAATTTATGGAATTCAATACATTTTTCAAAAATCAGCTATTACATATATTTTTCACAATTTAATATGTTTACCTGAATAGGACTCAATTAATGTTTCCTGTAATGGTTTTAAGAGGAAGAAAATAAGACCCTTCTACAATGCAATATTTTTGGGTTGGTTATTTTTTGATGGCTAGAATCACTTTAAAATAACTTTTTGACAAAATTGAAAATAAAGTCAGCAGTTCTCAAGAAGCACTTTATAATTTTTAAATCTATCTTTCAGATTCTCAAAAGGTTTTTTTTTCTGTAGGTGACTCTTGAACAACACAGGTTTGAACAGAACAGGTCCAGTTATAGGCATTTTCAACCAAATGCAGGTGGAAAATACAATATTTGCCACCTGCAAGTATCACAGTGGGTCCTAAGGAATCTGAATATGGGCAGATTTTTGTATCACAGGTGGTCCTGCAACCAATACTCCTCATATACCAAGGGATGACTGCAATTTTAAAATCATATTTAAAGATAAAATGTTGATGCTGTTACTATAGTAGCCCAACATTTCTGAAAACAATCTTTCCAGAGCAATCAGGCAAGAGAAGGAAACAACGGTATGCAAACGGGGGCAGAAGAAGTCAAACTATCACTCTTTGCTGACAATATGATCTTATATTTAGAAAACACCAAAGATTCTGCCAAGAAACTTCTGGAATTGATAAATAAATTCAGCAAAGTCTAAGGTTACAAAATCAATGTACACAAATCAATAGCATTCCTATTCACCAACAACAGTCAAGCTGAGAATCAAGTCAAAGATCCAATACCTTTGACAATAGCAATAAAGAAAATAAAATACTTAAGAATATGTTTAACTAAGCAGGGGAAAGACCTCTATAGGAAGAAATACAAAACACCGAGGAAGGAAATAGCAGATGATACAAACAAATGGAAAAACATGCCATGTTCATAGATCGGCAGAATCAACATTGTTAAAATGTCTATACTACCCAGAGTGATTTACAGATTCAATGCAATCCCCATTAAAATACCAACGTCAAATTTTGCAGATCTAGAAAAATAATTCTATGCTTTGTATAGAACCAGAAAACATCCTGAATATCCAAAGCGACCTTAAGCAAAGAAAAAAAAATCAGGAGGCATCACTTTAACAGACTTCAAGCTATACTACGAGGCTATAGTAACCAAAAAAGCATGGTACTGGCACAAGAACAGAGACATAGACCAATGGATCACATCTGAGAACCCTAAAATAAAACCATCCTCATATTGCCATCTGATCTTCGACAAAGCAGACAAAAACATACAATGGGGAAAAGAATCTCTATGCAATAAATGGTGCTGGGAAAATTGGAAAGCCACATGTAGAAGACTAAAACAGGATCCACAACCTCTCACCACTTACAAAAATTAATTCACAATGGATAACAGACTTAAACCTAAGGCATGAAACTATAAAAATTCTAGAAGAAGAAGTTGGAAAGCACTTATAGATATTGGCAAGGCAAAGAAATTATGAAGAAGACCCTAAAGGAAATCACAGCAACAACAGAAATAAATAAATAGGACCTGATCAAATTAAAAAGCTTCTGCACAGCCAAAGAAACAATCAAGAGAACAAATACACAACCTACAGATTGGGAGAAAATATTTGCATGCTATCCATCCGATAAAGGGCTAATAACCAGCACAACAAAGAACTCCAGCAAATCAGCAAGAAAATTCAAACTGCATTAAAAAGTGGGCAAAAGACATAAATAGAAGCTTTCAAAAGAAGTTAAACTAATGGCCAATAAACATATAAAAAATATTCAATGTCTCTAATCATCAGGAAAATGCATATCAAAACCACAATGAGATATCACCTAATTCCAGTGAGAATGGCTTTTATCAAAAAGTCCCAAAACAACAGATGCTGGCATGGATGTGAAGAGAAAGGAACAGTTATGTACTGTCGGTGGGACTGCAAACCAGTACAATCTCTATGGAAAGTAGTATGGAGATACGTCAAAGAACTAAAAGTAGACCTACCATTTGATCCAGCAATCCCACTATTGAGTATTTAACCAAAGGAAAAAAAGATATTTTATTAAAAAGACACTTGCACTAGAATGTTTAAAACAGCACAATTCGCAATCACAAAGATGTGGAAACAACCCAAGTGCCCATCAATACATGAGTGGATTAATAAAATGTGGTATATGTATACCTTGGAGTATTACTCTACCATAAAAAATGGTGAACTAATACCTTTTGTAACAACCTGGATGGAAATGGAGACTATTCTCCTAAGTCAAGTATCACAAAAATGGAAAAACAAACACCTTAATGCACTCACTATTAAATTGGAACTATTGATCAACGCTCATGTGTACATATGGTAGTAAAATTAAATGGAAATCAAGCAAGTGAGGAGGGACGGGATAGGTAAATTCACACCTAATGGGTACAATGCACACTATCTAGGTGATGGACACACTTATAACTTTGACTCAACTGTACAAAAGTAATTCATGTAACCGAACGTTTGTACCCCTGTAATATTCTGAAATTTAAAAAAATAAAAACAAAGGAAATAAACTGCTTTGACTTCATAGAAAAAAGAAACTAACAAAATATTGGCAACACCCAATCTAGAAATGAGTGGCATTATTATCATTGAAATCTTTTTCACTCCTTAGAGATTCACACATATTTTATAAAGGGGAAAACTATTAGAGGTAGAAATCTAAATAAAGTAAGGACTTCAGCTAATGTGAATGAATACAGATTATTTTGTTAATTATAATATATTCACTATACTAATGGAAAAGTTAATGATAGGGTCAACTGGATATGGGGTATGTGGGAAATCTCTGTATTATCTTAATTTTCTGTAAATCTAAAATAAAGTTTATTAAGATTCCCATTGCAGATGGTTGCACTCCAAAGTCAACCAATAAAGACCTTTTTAAATGTGTAATGTAATTGTGAGATTTAGTCACTGTGGTCTCTTTTCATTATAAGCCATCTCATACCATGGAGAGACATACTGTACTTGATTCACCCTGAAGTGTAAGGTTTTTTTTTTGCATATGGAGAGAATTTGAATAAATCTGGAGGCAGAGGTATGCTTTCCAAGATTATTGGTGCCTGGGGTCAAGAGGAAAATAAAAAGTCCCACTCTCTCTAAAAATGTTACTAGGCACTTCTTAGTATCATTCATAAATTAAAGACAGCTTGCCTATTTAGAGGTTTCTACAAAATCTGGCAATTGATGTTGACATCTAAATTCATGAAAATATAACAACAAAATTTTACTATAAATATGAACCTGACAATTTTGTTTACCCAAAATAACATGGCTGTTATTAACAGAAGGTATAACTAGCTAAGTTGATATACAAAATGTTTTACTTTACCTAAATTTATAGTTGTGAACGTCAGCTAACAGGTGTTCCTATTGATGCTTTTATAGATGTTTTTATAAAGAGATTTTTAAACATTTCATAGTTCCTTTTCATTTGTAACCTAGTGTCTTATGCTGGCCTACTGTTAACATTTTATTTTTAAAATGAATTATGAATCCATAAATATGTAGAATAGGAAAATATATTAATGCACTTGATATTTATTTGTAGGTGGACAACATCACCTTAGACAGTGTTTTTTGATAAAAATAAACATTGTATAGGTGGAAAAGCTTTAAACAAAGAAGTGAATAGGAATTTGGAGTTTCCCAAAAGTGGGCTTCAAAGAACAGAGTTTTGGAGACTGAACAAGACAGAAAATGAATTTAGGGAAAGATATTTGGGATAAAGAGAGAAGAGCTGAGTTAGGTCATGGTAGGAAATATAGACCACCTCATCCTCCATGAGAAATTCCCTATGTCAGAGAGCATCAGATAGGATTCTAAGATAGGAATGCCAACTTTGAATCATGTCTTTTGCTATTCTGCGCAGAACTACCACTGTGCAAACACAAACCTTCACTAAAACTCGTACACACAACAGCTGTGTGTTAGGGATACACTTTCTTAGGTATTGGAGATAAAGAAACAGCGGCTTACTAGGGGATTAGGACAGCAGCTATAGCAGCAGAGAACAACTGGAATCCACAAGACAATAGGCAAATAAGCTGTGGGGTGGATTTTGACGGAGCAGATGTTAGGCAAAGTCTCTTCCAAGAGTTTCCAGATTGGCTAGAAAATGTATAAGCAAAGTAGAGCTACAAGGAGTGGCCAGAGTAAGAATGTGTCCATTTGACTGTCCAGGCTTGTGAGGCCCTAGAAATTGTAATTTAGTCATTGAAATAAAGGATGACCAATGTGGTTTGAAACTCACATGTTAAAAGCATAATGTGAGAAATGCAACCCTCAATTACATTATAGACCTTCATGGGACAAGTAACATTACATGAGTCAGCATGTAAGGTTCACTAAGAAAAACACCAGTTGCCAATATTTTGTTTTGGAAGTTTGCAGCTTCAAAACAAATTTGTTTATTTTCTCACTCAAACTTCTTCCTCTCTTTTGAAAGAGAGAAGAAAGTTAGTACGTATCATTCTTTACCACGAAGTTACACAAATGGGGTATTGTTAGTCATTCAACATTTATTATATTTTTCATTTTTTATTTTTAATTTTTAATTATTATGGGTACATCATAGTTCTATATCTTTATTCTTTTTCATTTTTTAGATAGACATATATTTCATTTATCGACTCTTGAAATTTCCATCATTTACATTTTCCTGCTAAATCTTTTTTCCTCCTATGTATTTCAATATAATCTTAGAAAACTTAAGAGTAAATTACAAAGAGGATTATAATATATGTATACTAAAATATATAGGCATATATAATAAGGCATTTATAGGTATTAAAAGAAATAGGTTTGATAATACTATTTTATTGCATTTTAGGATATGGATTTAAAATGCCTACAGCCTAATATATAATTTGAAATTTATTTCATTTTCTTTTATCTATTTTGTATGCAGTTCCTTTGAAACATAAACAATGATTCTTAAAGCAATTCAGGCCAAGACTAAATCAGAATTCTTGCCATCATAAGCACTGTGCACATATATTTAACTACTTTCTTCTTCAACATTGGCTTAATACATTTCAGCTGCCTTGTAAATCACTTCCAGAAATTTCTGTCAAATATAAATAACTCTACTTCCCACATAAGGATTTTTGTGTTTAAACAAGTGTATTCTATCCATATAGCAAGGTCGAAAACAAATATGGAAAACAATCAGTCAAAGTAATAATAAAACTTTAAGGTTACCAAATGTGAAAATTCTTTGAAAAACATAAAATATTGTACTCTTGCTAGAGGCCTGCGATTAAAGAACTCTTCCATTTTAGGCCCACATCTTATTAAATAAGTACACTTTAGCCCATTTAACAATAAAATTTGTGACCTCCTTTGCAATAGGTAAAATCCAATTTCCTTTTCAGTCAATGAAGTATTATACCAAATGTCTTTTTTCCCACTTGGTTGCTCTCCTTTATGACTCAGAGTTCATAAAGCAATTCCCCAGCCTGAGAAGAAAATAAACAAGCAAATGACAGCAGTTAAGGAGCCCTAGGCATTACACCTAGGATAATCTGCTATCTAACATTTATCAAGCAATAGTAAGTTACAAAACATTTGAGAAACTTGTTCCTGGAGGGAGCTCAGAGAGCTCATTTGAATCCACTTTGTCTCATAAAGGAAACATTGTGTTCATAAAACCACAGGAACATTAGAAAAACAGCTGTTTCCTTTCAAAATAGAGCAGCCACATCAGGTGTAAATTTCAACAAGGGTATGGCTTAATCAAGTATTCCACCTTATGCAAATACAATCCAGTCTAAAATTTCAAAACAGAAAAAAAAATTCATCGTTATTTATATTTTCTTATCACAAGAAAACTTGTCATACGTTCGCAAAGAAATATTTGCCATTTTAAGTTACTGGCTTTGAATACGAAATCTCAGTTGATCTAATTTTATAAAATTTAGAATAAAATATCTTTATAGCACAAAAATACTTTAAATGAAAGGAACCTTAGTTTGAGAAGCTCTTACCAGAGTTCTTTGCTGTTGTAACGGTAGAATTCATTGGGAGAAAATGAAAATATGTCAACAAAACTAACTGACTATAATAAGTTCAACACCCAGAAAGAAATTACTATCTCAGAAATTTTAGGTTAAAATTTCTGGTATTCACTTATATAAAGTTTGGGATTAACTAAAGGAAAAGTTGTTTATTTCTCTATATATTTTCAATATATTAACAAAACCACAAATCTGCATATATATTTTAATTAGAAGATAAAGAAGATAGGCTGTTAAATATTACAATTGATTTCATATGGTATTTGTTGTCATTAGAAAAGAAAGGATTGGGAATGATTGTGTTAACAAACAAAAATTAACTCAATGTTGGACCAGGTTTTTATCTGGAAATTTTACTGTACATTAATAATGGCTGGTTCAATTGTCAAATATTGAAAATATGTTTGGTGAGATAAGTTACTCAGAATTGATTTTGATAGAGCAATAAAGGTGTATAAATTAGAAAACAATTGTTTGGATTAAAAGGAAAAATAAAAAGGCTAGCAGGAAAAAGAATAAAAGAACATTGAAAGAGGTATGATGTTGTTACTAGACCATATTATTCTTAAACAATGTAGCAAAATATAATGTGAACAAATATGTTTTTAAAAAAGTGATTTAGGCCAGGTGCAGTGACTCCCGCCTGTAATCCCAGTATTTTGGGAGGCTGAGACAGGAGGGTTGCTTGAGCCCAGGAGTTTGAGATGAGCCTGTCCAACACAGTAAAACCTCATCTCTACAAAAAAGAAAAGGCATTTAAAATTTCTTTATTGTTTAAATGCCTCTTAAAATTTGCTATTCTTACTCCAGAATTGTATTCTAAATGGGATAATGTGATACCAATCTATAATTGTAACAGATTTATGTACCATTTAGATGGTAAATTAACATGGCAATTACACACTATGATATTTAATAGTAAATAATTGGTTTAATATAAAGGAATAACATATTTTACTTTATTAATTTTAATAATTTTATTTTATAAATTATGTCAGTAATATTATTCATAATACTTGTTAAAACATTTTATGAAAGATCTGATTAAGGCTATCCATGTGTAATAATTTTCATTGTTGTTTTACTTGTCTATTAATAACTACTTTAACCGGACATCTGATATGCCCACTTGTATCAGTCAGGGTTTACCAGAGAAACAGAACCAAGGGGATATGTCTATACTTAAAATAAACCTCTAAAGAGATTTATGGCTCAAATGATTCTGGGGATAGCAAGTTCTAAATCAATAGGGCAAGTCAGCAGGCTGGAATCTCAAAGAGGATTTGAAATAGCTTGAGTCTGAAATCTGGCAGGCTGAAAACTCAGCTTGTGAAGATTCATTTTTTGTTCTTAAAAGTCTCAAACTGATTGGAGGAAGCCCAGCTACATTATGGAAGTTAATTTCCTTTACTTAAAATCAGTTGATTGTAGATGCTAATAGCATCTATAAAACATCTTCACATTAACATCTAAACTAGTGTTTGACTGAACGACTGGGCACCATAGCCTAGGCAGGTTGCCATAAAATATCAACTACCACACCACTCCAATAAAACCTAAGTATAGTTTTCTCAGTAGGCAAGAAATGGCATAGAGAAATACAATGACAAAAGTATGCAATTTATTATCTATATTACCTCATTTCTCATTTCTGAACTCCAGACTGTATGTTTACCCATGTCTTGATATCTCTAGTGGGATATACGACAAGCATCTCAATCTTAGCATGCCCAACCCCAAACTCCTGATCTTTCTCTCCAATCCAGCTCACCCCACCATCTTCCTCATCTCAGTTTCAGGCAACCACATCCGTCTAATTATTCAGGCCATAAACCTTGGATTCATTCTCGATTTCAATCTATTTAAGTGAGCAGCAAATATTGCTGCCCTCATTTTTAAAACATGCAGAATCAAATGATTTTTCATGTCTTCCCTGATCACTACTTCATTCCAAGCCACTGCCATTTATCGATTGGATTGTTGCAGTGCTCTTCAAAAGAGCCCCCTGCTTCTTCCCTTATTTCTCCATATTCTACTCTCACTATAGAATTCAAATTGTGTCATTACAGAAACTGCCATTATCTCCCCTTTTCACTTAGAATGAAGCCAAAGCCCTACGGTGGGCCACAAGGTCTCACTGAACCTGGACCACCACGACTCCGATCTCAAATCCTACCCTCAGACTAATTTAATCCACTAGAGCCATTGGCTGTTCTCAAAAACACTGGGCATGCTCCTGACTTAGAGAGTTTAAACTTGCTGTTTCCTCTTCCTGGACTGCTCTTTCAGGTCCTTGTTTAAATATCATCTACTCCATGAAGTTTATTCAACCCACTCATTGAAAATGTAATTCTATCCACCCATCCCTAAGAATTTCTAGGGTTTTTTTCATCATAGCATTTCATAGCACTTCAGTGCACTTCACAGCACTTTCCTGTTAGTAAAATTGAATAGTCGGAGATAGAATTTAAGCAAGCCAACTTGATTGATGCCTTGGTTGCTACTCACTCTCTTTGCAGGGGAGTGAAGGAAGGGATGTTATTAAGACAAGGGGCAGAGAGCCCTGAAGCCCACCGGAAAGGCGATACAGCTGTAACTGCTGAGCTAGGAAGTCCCCAAAGGTGGAAAAACACGGCGTCAACAGTGAGGAAAGCGCTATTGGATATAGAGCTTTGAGCAAACGACAGTAGAAGCACTTTTGGTGGCGATCAAGTGGGCAGCCACTCTAAACAGAAAGTAAACGCAAACCCAGTGTCTCCCTGGGTTCCCTCTGACACTTCTCCCTCCCTCGCCCCCATTGACGTCAGCTGCTTTAAAAACAAGGTGATTTAGCAGGAGCCAAGATGTCCCTGTGCCTGAGGAACACTGAAAGCCAGGTACCTCCTCCGCCTGTGCATGGGAAAGTTGAAAAGCTGCGGATTCTAACTTTTACCTGACTGTTGAATGCAGGCTCCGTAGTTACCTTCCTGCGGGGCTCGGGAGAAAACAGGTGTTAGTAGTAGAAACATGGAGGACTACAGGGCACAGCTGCGGTGCCGTCTGTGCAAAGAAGAGAGAAACGGCCAAGGGTAGAAGTTTCCTTCTCATCATTTCTCCTCACGCCTTTGAGAATCTTCCTCTGACCTCGCACGCCTCAACTTCCCAGCCAGGGGGTGCATCGCTGTAGCCCCAACTCATGCGTGAGTTAAACAACTCGGTCAGTGTTCCACTCCTGGGGGGAAAGTACCACATTCAATTAATGGGACTTTTCAGTGGTGAAGAGAAGCGGGATTTTTGGTGGGGACTTCGGGGCCTACTGAAAGTACTTTCATGTATTTCGTTGCTGGAGGTTGTCCTTGTATGTTGTTTACATTCTTGCCCTTCCCATCCTTTAAGTGTTAAGAGGGGATTCTCCCAATTTAGGGGATGCCATGTGTGGAGGCGATCTCGGTCCTGTCCAGGCTAGTCCCACAGAAACAACATAGAATCCCACGAACAGAAAGAGGAACCCCAGTTCTAGTCGAAAGATAATTGCTGCCAAAACGCAGAGAAACCATTTCCCAGTAGAATAGCGCCACCTGCTGGATGAAGCCCACAAATGCACCATGTTAAAAACCAAAAAGGAGCAGCTGTAACTTGCTTTGTTAAAACTGAACTGACTCATTCAGCCCATGTAGGGGCGAATCAACTCATTTTCAACAAATAACAAAGTAAGGGCCCAATGGTCCTTGCTATAAAATGGAAGTGCTGTATTCAAGAGCATAGTCAACCTGTTTTATATGAAAAAGTGTCAGTTACATCTTTGGGGAAACTTCACACCTTACTTCAATCTCTGAAGCAAAACCGTTTGCTTTATGGGGTCCTCGATTTACATAGATTCTTCTAGATTCTTGGGCCTGATCCACTGATGGCTCAGTTAAGACAAAAGCAGCTGGTGTCCATTGGGTGGTAGCAGCCATCCATCCTCAATAATTACCCTGGAAGACTGTGCTTACAGCCAGGCAGCACAGTGGGATGAGTTAGAAGTCATTGTCCTTGCCTTAAGCAACACTCCTAAGGACCTGGAAAGTGCGAATATTGACACGTGGACTGTGTTCAATGATGCAGTCATCTGGTCTGCCACTTGGACGTCAACAGACAGGCAATTAAAACAAGCCGCTTTGGGTTCAGGAACCATGGCTGTAGACTGAGCAGTCAGGGTCTCTCATGCAGATAGATGGACCCTTTCTTCAATGAGACCAACTGCAATAGACTTGCTGGTAAAGCCTGCATAGCCCACTTTCCTACAATTGCTTTCCGAATCCATCCTCACATGGACTAGAACAGCACACGCTCATCATAGACTAAGGAAAAGTGAAGGGCTCTATGTTTCTGATACTGAGAGCAGACAATTAAATTCAGTATGAGATAGATTGATCCTGGTCTCTGTGTGCTACTGAGTACACTTATAATTACAATCATGAGCCATGTAACAATGTATTGGTCAAGGATGGACCACATATACAGCAGTAGTCCAACAAGATTATAGTTGAGCTGAAAATCAAATCCCCTAGTGATGTAGCTGTCATAACATTGTAGCACAATGCATTACTCACACATTTGTGGTGACACTGGTGTAAACAAACCTACTGCACTGCCAGTCAAAAGTATGGCATATACCATCAGGTACCTACTACTATTGCATTTAGAACGTATACTATACTGCATAAGGATTTGGGGATGGTAAAATAATCGATATATCTGAAAGATTTTAATGTTAGCTATTATAATTTTCATTATTAAGGGTACATTTTATTTCTACTTTATATTGGAATTTTTTTCCATTTGTATGTCATTCATCTCAGCAAATGAATTTATACTTCTCTTGTTTTTGTACTACTCATTTATTTGGTTTTGATAACATAGAAAAAGCAAAGGCCTTGAAAGTTCTATTTGTCATCCTTTAAATGGTGTTTCTCTGCAGCAAGAGTCCTGGCTTCACTTTAATCTCCTTTGTTATAGTATATTCTTTTATATGATCTGAAATCACTATATTTCTCATTCTACAATGAAGGGGAAACATTTCAACTGTGGTACTTGTTCATGAACAGTATTTGTCGAGTCTTGTGCCATAGCCACAAAGTACATCTATTTATCATTCAGATTTCAGATTTGACCCACTGTGTCTGGAAAAGCCTTACTGACCTACTCAAACGAGATATGTGCTTCAAACATGTGTTTCTGTAGCACTGTGTTTGCACAGCGGGAACCTTCCTGATGGTGTACCTAATTGTTTGCTGTCACTCCATAATAGGAATTATGCTGGGCTGACAGGAACTGTTTGTTTTGTGCAGCATTCTCTGTCCTCGATGCACATTGTAAAAACGAATGGAACTGATTTGAATGGAATGGAATTTGTTTGATGTGGCAGCTAAGAGGGCAGAGAGAAAGTCTTAGAAAAGCGGAATCTGAGTAGAGGAATTGTATTTATTGTCTTGGTGTGTTTGATAAGGATGGTGAAATGAGAGCCAGATTTCACTTAGAAGTTCTGTTTGACCTAACGTCTGCACAGGAAGACAGCAATACACCTCCACACTCCACAGTGCATGCTCCTCTCTGCCTTTTGGGTTGTCCTCAGCTGTAGCTTGCCTTCCTTCCTACAGATAATGGTTCAGGGAGGTTATGCCATGATGCCTTCTACTTCAAACTTTAGGGACTTTGTTGTTTTTGCTTTTACTTAACTCTTTCTTCTCTCCTCCTCCAAACTAACCAATACAAGCAAAATCTTTCCATCTCATACATCTTGTCTCATTATTTATGTATATCAGATATAACAAAGCCATAGACTTTTTGCAAAGCCATAGACTTTTTGCAAAGCCATAGACTTTTTGACATTTTCTGTTTTATAAAAATTATAATAATAATTACATTAAATGTACGTATGTCTGTCCTGGCCACGTGATTTGTTTGGCCAGCAACATCTGAGTAGCAAAGTGCAACAAAAGGCCTCAAATGCAGTTGTGTAATCATTGCTTCTCACTCAGCCTCTCGACGTAGTCTCTGGGTATCAACCTCAGTCCCCTCAGCCTGGAGAAGAGCCACAGCCAGTAGCTCTCATATGACATACACAAGAAAGAAATCTTTGACACTGTAAGTCACAATAACATTAAGTTCTTTTGTTTGGGCAGCAAAGCTGGCTAATACAAGATGATGATTTGCCCCAATTATTTTCAGTCAATTTTGAATATAAAGGCATTTAGAACATTTTCAAGTGAGTGGTCTATTATTTGTTTTGTTAAGTATACTCCTTTCCATTGACTTTCCTAAAGATTGTAATTTCAAGATCATTTCCTTTTTGATTCAGGACTTAAACATCATTTATGAGAGTGTTTCTTGTTTTGAAGTAGTTCAAATTTTTATGTCATATTTTTATAATTTATTTTTAAATTTATTGAATTTATGGCAATAGTTGTAGCCTTTGGAGTATGTACTTTTCAAAAAGCTTTAAGGCCTTCCTTATAGGCAAGTATATGATCAATTTTGTAAATATTCCTCAGACATCAATAAATTATGTATATTCAAAATTCATAGAATGCAAAATCGGAAATGTATGTCAGAGTGTAGTTTATTACAGTATTCGCTTCCTATATGTTCTCATTTATTTATTTCTAGTAGGCCTTTCTAATTTTGAAAAAGATATATTACCATTCCCTGAGTATGACTCTATTTCATCACGTTCTCCCTGCATTTCTAATAGATCGGGCTTTATGTTTGGAATGCTAAGTGGTTTGGTGCTTACACTTTTACGAGGAATGTGACTTTCAAGTAAATTGTCTTTTATGATTACACAAAATAATCTTTTACCTTAAGAGTTTTAATCTTAAAAGAAAACTTTCATTTCTCCTTGCTCTAGTTTACCTATTACACCTAGTTTCTAAAATGATTTTGCACTATTTATAATAGCTTATTTGCTTAGCCTGCTAGTACAAAATCCCAAGCACACTATCATTACCCTAACTGTATATAAAGTTTCATTTGTCACTACTTTTTATTTTCCTTTCATTTTGTCTTCCCTTAAAGTGCCCATTATGAGTCATTTACTGTTATTGTTGGTTAGAGCATTTTCTGAAGTTTTTTCCTTTGATCAGGAAACTAGAAGTGGGCATCCCCCGTTTTTTCTTTTAACCTAATGGGTAAATAATAATTTATCTGTCCATAAGATTCTATGGTTCTTTTGTCCAGTACTAGACAGATATTTTGAAACTAGCAATTTTAATATATTTATTTGAAAAGTAAGTAAATTTTTCCATCTATTTGGAAGCTTCCAATTAAAATTCAAAACTCAAGGGAGACTGCCAGTCTATTCCCTTCCTCCACCAACACACACACACACACACTCAAAATCCATCCTTTCTTTTTTCTTGTGTATCTCCCTGCTTAGCTAAAATCTAATTTTCTAGCTCTGCTAGTGATAAGGCTGTACTAAGTTTCTGCCAACGGAATATGATTGGAAAGTTGTGGACAATCTCTATTTTACATGCTTACAAAGAAAATGGTCGCCTGTGATTTTTTCTTTCCTCTCACGACAAGCCAGAACATGGAGTGGCAGCCAAGCTGATGAGGACAACATCCTTGAGGGTGGCATTAACAACAATATGGCAAAATCCAGCTTCCTGATGTATCTCATGAAGCAGAATTCCTGTTACAAATTATGCTAGTCATACTGGGACGTGGGAGAGGAATGAACGTCTGTGTTATTTCACTTCTCTGCTTTGCTGTGGGGTAGAAGAGGCAGTGAGATGGCTTCTTCCAGGTGGTTCTCAAAGGGTGGTCTGTGGACCCCTGAGGGTCTCGAAGGCACTTTCAGTGTGTTACCATAGATTCAGTGCTGGCACCAAATGGTACAAGTAGTCATTGTTGTTCACTGTCATGTATGTGTTCACTGTCATGTATGTATTCACATACACAAAAAGACCAGTTCCACTTAAGAATATCCTTGAAGAAACAGTAATAATTATTAATGTTATCGAACCTTGGCCCTGGTTTATATGCCTTTTTAATAATCTGTGTGGAGACATCAGCAGTGTGTATGAGGTATATCTATCCCATATATGCATGATATAATTGTAGTCCCCAAGAAAGACACTTGCACAATGGAGCTGTGAGCTGAACTAACTGCTCTTTTCATGGATCACAATTTTTACTTGAAAGAATGACTGAAAGACAAACAATGATTACTCAAACTTAAATATTTTGCACAAGGAAAACAACTGACAGTATTTATTGATGATAAAATCTGAACTTAAAGAATTTAAGAAAATTCGTATCCCCCAGTAAAAGCTGACTGTATCCCAATACACAAAGACTTTTCAGAAATGAATGGATGCGTGTGTGTATGTATCTGCTTTTTGATATTATGCAATGAAATGCGCAACCATTTGAAGTCCACGGTTAGACAGTATTTTCCAAATGACCAATGAATGTTACAAATCCATGCATGGATAAATGATCTATTCAAAGTACAAGATAGACTAACGGATTTAATTATAAAAGAGTACAAAAAGTTTACTGGTAAAGTTCAGACTCTGCATAGCAACTAACATTTAAGAAACTGTCACTCATCAAATTTTGGTATAGTGACAAAAAAAGAATATCAACAATTATCTGAAAAAGTTTAAAACTCCCTTCTTTTCCAAATATTTATCTATGTGAAGTCAGCTTATTCATGTTTCAACCAAAACAATGTATCACAACAGAAGAAATGCAGAACAAGACATGAAATCCAGCTGTCTTCTGATAAGCCAGACATTAAAGAGGTTTGCAAAAATATGAAATAATGTCAACTTTCTCCTTAACTTGTTTGGAGAAATATAGATTTTTTCATTTTTCATTAAAATATGGTTTTTATGCCAACATATAACAAATATTCTATTTTAAATAAATTAATAAATATATAATTTAAATTCTCCACTTTAATTTCTAATACAGTAAATATCAATAGATATAAAATCACATAAATTAAAGCTCTTTTGGGTCATTAATGGTATTTAAGAGTGAAATCTAAACTACCAGTTTGCCAAAACCAAAATGCTTGAGAACTACTCGCCTAATCTTTACTAAAATAATACAAAAAAAAAAAAAATTCCAGGTTGTGTTTAAGAGTGTTCTGTTTCTCTTCACTAGTTAGAGAAGTTAGTGAGCCTATCAAAATGAAGACTTTTAGCAGTCGGGCATTTTTCCCATCTTTTCTCCATTTGATTATTGCCACTGTACCATCTGTTCCCTTTTCTCTTTGTAGAACTTATCCCTCATTAATTCCATCTTTTTTGTTTTAGTTTTGATGATCTGACATATTTGTTTTAACTATACTGCATTTCAACATTTTTATTCAGTGATATGTTCTCAGCATATTTATTCATTTATTTTAAAATAGAAAATAAATGACTACAGTTGCAGAGTATCTATTTATGCTCTAAATGAATTTTCCTCAGTGCTCTTTTGATTTGGTGAGCTTGTTGGTAGATTGTTCTAAGCTGTCATCTGTCTGCTCAGGAATTCCCACTAAACTAGGTTCTTCCTAGTCTCTTCATTGTGCTTTGTTTTTCTTTCCTGGTTAATGGATTTTTTTTCAGGTAAATTGGTACTTTACCTCCTTTTGGCTCAATGCACTGTGGGGGTTTAGCTCAAAGTCTCGATGTTTCATTGAGAAGGAGCATTTCCTTGTGTGTTAGAAGTTCTGCTCTTGGGGACAATGATGTTCCCATCTTGCCAGTGTCAGTGTTCATTTAGGGCTCCAGAAGAAATTCTCTCCACTCCCAACTGTCCTCATTTTTCATTAACTCATTCCTGCCCTTAGATATCTATGAACAATTCAGCCCAGAGCATTTCAAGAGCTGAAAAAGACACAATAGGACTTCCTAAGAACGTAATTTAGGTCAAGAAAAGGTGCTGTACTTTTTTCTCACATGGGACCTGAGCTCCCTCTGGAAACCATAGGATTATGATCTTCATCTCAGGCTCAGGCTCCCTTTTGCTGGTCCTGGACTCAGGCAGGTACTGTGTCAGAAAAGGTAGAGTTCTCGGTTTGTTCTTGCACCTGCCTGGGATTCCTGAAATGTCTGGGGCTTTACAGTTTTACCACTAGCTTTTTCTGCTTTCATATCTTAGCCAACACTTTGCTCGAGAGAACTCAACATCTACATCTTTTATCCATAGCTCTGAAACTCCCAAAAGTCTGTAAACGAACCATCTTTAGCAATAAAGCTTAACCAAGTGAGAACATTGATAGGTCTCAGTACAGAACTATGCGTGTTTGATGGTAAAGTAATGTTCTCTTCTTCCTCCTCATGGTTTTCTGCAATAGCATTTATATGCACCCCATTGCTTTTCTAACATTTGAAATTTTCTGATTTTTTTTTGATAAACCTGGTCCTAGCTGGTGTTGTGCCTCTGTACTTGAGTCTCTCCAAATTCTGTTGCTATTTTTGGTGCCTGGCTCTCTGCTGTGACTTCTCCTTTTTCATTATTCTCTTCAGCACACTTGATTGTAGAGTATATGCTTTCTTTGCTACAAGACTGAGTTTTAATTGGCCTTTGTTACTCATTTTTAATTTTACTGTTTGCTAGTTATAGTTGAGAGACTGTTTTCCTTCCAATCCATTAAAATCTCTCAAGGCATGGACTTCCCTGCTGTGTTTTATTCCTGCTTACAAAAACTAGCGTGAATTGGATTCTCCCCAGCCTTTGACCTTGGTAAGAAGAGCCCTTACTACTTGCCATCTGGCCTCTAAGCCAATAGCATATGTCTTAGGATTTATTCATGGTTGTGGCTGTACTCCTCTTCCAATATTAATTTCTGCATTAGTACAGACAGTCTTGGGTATTTCTCATCTCGATTCACACAATGTCTCAATCACAGATTGACAGGGGGCTTTGCTCATTGTTACTCAGGCACTTAAGCTGAAGAGGCAGCCTCCATCTTGCACATTACTGGTTGCCATGGCAGGGATACAGCAAGACTCTGCAAGGGCTCTCACTGGTGAGAGATTAAATACTCTGATCAGTTCACAATGTATTGGGCTAAATTAGTCTCATGGCCTCACCAAAGCCCAAAGCAGCAGGAAAGAACAATGCAACATTTGCCCGGAAAGAACGCAACCAAAAATATTAGATGGAAAGCGTTAATGAATACCTAAGAGTGTAAGCCAAATAAATCTTACAGATTGTGCAACTAACGAGGAAGGACTTTTATATATAAAACTCATACAGACATTTGTGAATTTGAAGACATACACAATCAGCATAATTACTTGATTATGCATCATCAAAAACATACATTGTGTGAGATAGTTACTGAATAATTTATGTAAGATGATGATACAGCTAATAAGGTAAATAATCATTCTAATTTTGAATTATTAGATAAAAGTCTTTATTCACAATAAAATGTAAGGATCAAGGTGGAATTTTTTTTTAATTCATGCAATTTCTGATAATGAGGTGGCTGAATCCTGTGCTACATCTGTTGATTATAAGTTCCAACTCCCTATTGGGTCACTTGTAAATTTTCACACAGATTATAAAC
>CM052439.1:165278901-165300325 GCA_028533085.1 Varecia variegata
ATAAGGTAAATAATCATTCTAATTTTGAATTATTAGATAAAAGTCTTTATTCACAATAAAATGTAAGGATCAAGGTGGAATTTTTTTTTAATTCATGCAATTTCTGATAATGAGGTGGCTGAATCCTGTGCTACATCTGTTGATTATAAGTTCCAACTCCCTATTGGGTCACTTGTAAATTTTCACACAGATTATAAACCATATTATTAAGATTAGGAGAATAAACAATTTAACTGAACAAGTTACTATTATGTTTATAGGAAATTACATTATTCATTGTCTATCTTAAGGCTTAAATAATTAACCTTCTCAAGAAAACTTGCATTAAAGCAAACATTGAATCTACTGAATAGGAAGGACCTCCAGCTGAATAATTAAACAAATAAGGTTCCAACCTTCAATCTGTGCTACATTAAATAAACCAGCTGGCACATTTGTATTATTCTCTACATTGTGAATTTCCTCATGAAAGAAAAATCAAGCATCTTCATTATATTACAAAAAATTTTTTCCTTTAAGTCCCATCATTTTTTCCAGCTCTTCTCATGTAAGTTTTGCTCATTTCCTCCTGAATGGTTTATGCATAATATGATCCACCAACATCAAAACCAATTTCTAGAAATGGCACAATATATGAGTGTAAATTATTTCTATAGAATAATCTGGCAAAGAATATATTATTTTTCTTAATGTAAGAACACATTTATAACATATTTTTCTTAGAAATCTGGAAGAAAATTAATACTTCAAACATTGTAAACATGTAATTACATTCTATTATCCCCAATTACATAGCAAGAACATTGCACTGATAAATATATTTAAAATTTATTCCTTAGTAATTTAGAACTACTGTTAATAGGAATAATTTTTTTAGTCTGTGAATTGTTTTTTAAAAATAAAGTAATTTATTTCCAAAAGTTAATACATTTATTTTTAAATATAGTTATATAATTTGACTTATAAAATATACAAATAAAAAAATAGGCAACATATGATGAATATGTCACACAAACTCCTGAAAATCCTTCAATTACTTCTTCAATCTCTTTCACATGAATTACAAATCTTTTCACAATTTGACCCAAATTAATTATCCATGTTACCTTGCATCTTTTTACGTGCTCTGTATCTGTATCAATTGGTCAATTTTACTGGTCTTCACTCATTCCTTAGTATTTTGCATGTTTGCTCCAGTTATAAAAGTATCATCATGTGCTGTTTCCTTTGCAAGAAACTTCCCCTGCCTGTTTGCCTAGTTAAATTTTAGCAGACAATTTGCTGTTTTTGCATTTATTCATTTCCAATTCTTTGAGCAACATTATCCCAGAATTTTGCCAGAAATTGCTTTCTATTTATCCTCACTCTATGTGGTTTAAGTGGGGCTGCACCCTACTCCAGGGGAGGAACACGTGACCCCAAATGGACCAGTCATCGTAATCACATCCCCCCAGTCTGTGTGAAGATTGTTGCAGGGGCAGGAGTGCGACCCAAGTCGGTCCAACTGGAATGATTTCCAGAAATTACAGGAGAGTGCCTAGGCCTCAGAACAATGGCAGTTACAGTGGAGCTGCCAGAGGGTTGATGGGCGCAGAAGGGCCTCCTGGGAAGGAAGCCAACATGGAAAAGAGCAGATGGTTGAAAAGGAAATATTCAGACCTGATGTTCTTGTTTGGACACCAGATTCAAGAAAACAGGCCCTGTGTCATATTGTTCTCACATTCTTGTCTCCAACGCCACTAGCCCCTGCCAGGCACTTAATATATTTGTATTGATTTAACAAATGAATATTAACATTATTAAAGTGTTTAAATATATTTTAATACTTGTGCTTTGTATTGACATCCACCATAGTCTGAATTATTAATGAATCAATCAATTCCTCATTCATTAACAAAATTCATTGAAGGACTACTTTGTGCTCACCAATTAGCATGTTCTTGTGATGCAACATGAGCCAGGCTAAGACAATTTATTCTGCTCCTAAAAAGCTTAAAATGCAGTGACAAAGGTTCCCCTTCTTGGCCAAACTACAATCAGGCTCTTTTGAAGTTTTCTGAAGTTGACCTGGCGTTGGGACTTCTGTGCTTGTCTCTGCATTGTCCAGTTTGAGCAAGGATCCTGCTAAAGCCATTTTACCAGAACCTCCTACCTTCAATATCTAACCAAGCTCTATATTTGATCAGGTTCCTCATCTTACACCATCCCCCAGGTGATGTCTGCTCACCTGGCCTGGCTTCAGAAAGAATCCTGTTGGATTGGATTAGCCAGAATACCTCTTTAGCCCTGATATTTCCTCTTCTGATTTTCCATCCACTGTTCCCACCCTCCACACCCTGCCCCATGGCTCTACATTCCCACTTGCCCATGGTGTATTCAGAGTTGAGCCCAGTCTCTCTCCCCATGGCAGAACCCCACTGCAGTGGTCTCTATACCTATCATGATGGTACTGAATAAAGTCTGCCTTATTATTCTTTAAAAGTGTTATGAATCATTTTTTTCTTTAATAATAGTCAAGGAAGACAGGGGGCAAGTATTTAGAAATAAGATATGTGCTACAAAAAACAAAAAAACAGTGTCATATAGAAAGGAATATTAATCTGGTCTGATGGATAAGAAGAAGGAGGTAGGAAAAGTTTCCCTGAAGAAGAGGAATTTAAGTGAAAACTTGAGACGAAGGGATTGGGAGGAATGGGGTGGGGAGAGAAAATACTTCCCTGAGTTGTCCCCTAAAGGTTCAGAGGAAAAATGGCTGCAGAGGAGAAATACAAGAAGAGAGGGATTTAAGAGGCCAGTGGAATATTAAGAGAAATTAGCACATACCGGGCTTTTAAGATACAATAATTTTTCTGAACTTAAGCCTAAATGCAACAACAAAAAATACATAAAATAGTTCAATCAGGGAAGTAACTTATCAAAATTTATATTTTTAATGATGAGTCTTGGGCAGAGTGAATTATGAATGGATGAGAGTGAAGACTGGGGCATATTATAAGAGTCCTGTCAAGAAATTATGCTCCAGTTATTTAGACTGCACTGATGGTCTACTGCAATAGTTTAGGCAACAGATGACATTTCAATGATGTTCACAGAAATAAATGTGAAGGACTGAAGGATGTGCCACCTCAAAATATGCCAGATTGGCATACTGATTATTTTGAGCTGAAAACATTAGAGAAATTGTAGTTTCAGAAGGGGTGAGCTGACATGTCTCTGCCTGCATGCAGCAAGTAATAAAGATTCCTCTGGGAGGAGTACCCTCTTCATAACAGGGCGAGAAAATAGCCCTTACGACCAGAGACTTGGAATTAGAGGCTACAATGGACCTAAATATACATACTTAACAAAGTAACCCTTATCTTCACCCTGTTTTGTACCCCACATACATTCTAGTGACTCCCCCTAAAAATTTACTGCCCCAACCGGTTGTTCTTTGTCCTGTCATTTCTTCTCAGATTTATCTCTCTTTGTCTAAAAAGTATAAAAGTATCTTGCTTTGGTCATTTATTTGGACTTCACGCTTTTTGAAGATCTCCATGTACATTAAAACTAATAAAATTTGTATGCTTTTTCTCTTGTTCATCTGCCTGGTGTCAATGTATTTTCTAGATTCCCTCTGAAGAGCCCACTAAGACCCAAGAGTGGGGTTGGAGGTGATCTCTTTCTCCCCTACAAATGTTTCTGAGGAATTTGTATTTAGAAGAAAATAGTAGTAAAATGTAAGAACTTGGTATTTGGTAAGTTATAGGGAGTGAGGAAATGGAAATATAAATATCTCCAGATTTCAAGCATGAACACCCTCTATTTACTACAAAAAGAAAGCCTATTGCACAATTTGAGGGAAAGGAGTTATGGGGAATCACAACTTTGAATTATTATTTAAAGGTAAATTGACACTGAGGAAGCTATCTGAACTCTTGAAGGACTACAGAAAAGTAATGGTTGAAGAAGCTCAAAATGTTTGTTGAATGGTTTACCTTCATAATTTTGTTAATTATTACATAATTTATATAATCTATCAATAAATTTAATTGTGTTGACAAAGTATTACATTGACATTGTAAAACTGTATTTAATACATATTAAACTTACTTGTCTGAAACAGTGAAATGAAACACCTTGTCCTGAAACATTTGATATTCATGTTCGGTGGTGGAGTGATTCAAACAAAAAACACTGAGCAAAGAAATAAATTATTATGCAGTGTTGCAAAACCAATCCATATTATAAATGCAGAATCTGCAGTGAGAGTGAATATTTTGATTTCCAGGGATAAGTGTAGTGAGTGATTTTATCCCAGAACAATAACCTGGTTTAGAACCCACCAAAGGTAGAAGCTTGCAGTGAAAACTGTAAACAAAGTTTCTAATTATGGCTTGAAAGGTAAGGTGCTGATCTGCTGTTTGTGCTTCTTTTTCACAAAAATGACACAAAATCAAGTGCACGTGCACACAAACACCAGTGCATTGCTGACAACTCTGAAAGTTATTCACTGGATAGTTACTCACTGAAGTGTCTAAGGGCATAATGAGCTCTGGGCCTCTAAAAGTTGCCAGTATTTTAAACGCTTACTTTTATTTTAAATCTTTGTGAAAATTCTGCCTTTTACTTTCTAGCATATTCATGTAAAATTATATTTTAAACAGTTCATTACTTGGCTTTCTTGCTCATTCTTCTATCTCTGTTGCTCATCAAATTTGTCAGTCACCTTCCACCTCAAGGCCCATATACCTACTTTTTCTTCAGCTTGCAATGAGCTGAAGAAAAGGAAACCACAAGGCACACTAGCTTCCAGTCACAGGTTTCTCACTCACCTGGTCCATTTTGGTCATTGCTCTATCTCTCTGCTCCAAGACCAGTGGCAGGCACGTAGTAGGCACGGACACATAATTTCTAGAAAATGAATAAAGAATGAATTAATGAACTAATTTAGTGACAGTTGATATGACTGAGTCTAGATTTCTTCAGTTCCTGTCTTTGGCTCATCAAGAATCATTTCTTCTTTCTCCTGAACTTATGTCTTCTTTGTACTTTGATGCCTCATCTCCTTGCAATTACCAAATCAATAACCGACTTAGAACCAAGAAGTTCAGAGCCACCAGAAAGTCTTCGAAAGGCAGTGATTGTTCTGGGTAGTAGTGATACATTTGCCTAAGAGAGATGACCTCTAAATAACTTGGATTGATTATTGTATATGTTTAGAAACATTCTCTTAAAAAGTGCAGGGTATTTTCAAGCCATATCAGGAAATGTACACAATCTGTTTTAGGCAACTTGAAAACTTGTATGGTAGGGATGTTACTTTTGTTTTAGGAATTTTAGTTTACCTCTATAATTTCTAAAGATAAAAAAAAATCAGTAATAGATTTAATTCACATGAAGGGCAAACAATTCCCAATGGCCAGCCTTTTTAAGTTACAATATTTACACTTGAGGCACTTTTAGTCTAAACCTCAAGAATCACATACTTTTTAGTAAAACCCTTCATTGCAAGAGCCATATAAAATGTCCAGCTTCTCTAAATATCCTCCCCTGGAGTGGCCGTCAAGTCATCTGGAAATGTTAGCAGGTTATTAGAGACTGTCTAAAGTCACTCAGGATCACTCTCGGGCCTATTTCCTGACTCCATTCAATCAACTGTGTGGCACTGCGGTTGCAATTAGAAAATGTTGGTGGTATAGAAATGGCACTTTCTAGCAAGAGCACAGTGAAAACATTTGAAAGAAAACATAGAGGAAAAATCTCCAGAGGCAGAAGAGAAATTTAAAGAAACAGAGCTCACAACTTGTTTCTGCAGGGACAGTCTTCAGGCAAAGTTCTAAAGTAGATATCTGTGTTTTGACCTCAGATCCTGATCCTTCATCCTTGATGCCCATTCCATTTTTTTTTTCCCATTTTAATCCACAGGCGTGTCTCCAGCCCCACTCCCTACGGTCTTTTATTTTTTTTCCTGTTCCTTTCTCTTCTTCAACATTAAGACAAATCTCTTTCATTGTTTGATTCACATTAGAGTCTAAAGATAATAGTCCCAATGTCCCTTATTTTCCAGAGAAATTTGGCATCCATTAGTCAAACCAAAACTTTGAAGTTCTAGACTCTTAACAGTGGAATCTGAGAAATTAACCAAGAACTAGTTAAGAAGTAAGTATACATTTTTGTTATTCAAAATGTAACCACAGAATTTTTGAAAATGTAATGGGTTGGGCAACAGAGCACAGAGGTGAGTTGGTCTGAGTAGATTCCCTGCTGGCTACAGTTGTGACAATTTGATTATTTTTAAAAAAAATAATAATGATTTTACATTACATAAACCCATAAGTCTGCAATGTAAAGAGAGAAGGAAAAAAGGAAAGAAGGAAGGACAGAAAAAATACTAAGCCAGTAAAACAAAACTCAATTAACATCATCTAAGGTGCCTAGTAAAACAAGTCTTTTCTTCATATATGTTAATTAAGGGCAACATTTTGGCTAAGCCCTTGAATTATTTCTTTCTCTTGCACCTCACCTCCAATTTTCCAGGAATTCCTGCAGAGTCCATCTTCATATTACATCCAGAATTCAAATCTGGCCACAGATAATCACCTCCAGGCAGAACCACAGTTATGTCTACACTTCCTCTATAGCTGTCTCCCTGCTCTCCATAGACCCCACCCCTGCCCCCTTGCCCAATTAAAGGCTATTTGCAATACAATAGGAAGCCAGGGCAAGTCGCACTGGTGCTAAATAGCTTTCAATGACTCCTCATTTCACTCAAAATAAAACCCCAAGTCCTTACAATGGTCTATGCAGAATTTAAATGTTTTACCCTCTACCTATATCTGTGTCTGTATCTCTAACTCTTTCTCTTTCTCTCTCTCTCTCTCTATCCCTATCTCTACTTCTAGCTCTAACCATCTCTATCTCTCTGTCTATCTATATTCTGCCTCCATCACTATGGCTACTCTATTTCTATCTTGGACTTTGTCTCCTGCTGCTCTACTGTGCTCACCTGTTCCAACCACACTGGTGCCCTTGCTGTTTGCTAAGGCTTCAGGTTCACTTGTTCCTGGGGTCCTTGGCTCTGGCTATTTTCTCTGCCTGCTCTTGCCCAGAAATGGGCTGTATTGATCTCCCCACTTCCTTCCAATCTTTGCTCTAATTTAATCTCCTTCATGAGACCGATATTGGCCAACCTATTTACTGCATCTTGTCCCTTCCTACATTCCTGTACTCCTGATTCCTGTTATCCTATTTTTTTTATTCCATTGCATCTTATCATTTACTTGTTCAGTCTACTAATTGTTTGTAGTTAACTACTTCGGCTATAATGTAAAATTCATATAGACAATGATCTTCAATTGATTCAGTGTCTTGCAGGTGCCTAGTAAATAGTTATTGTTGCTGAGGCACTCGTCCTGCCTTTCCATTAAGAATCTTAGTCGGAGCATTACTAGTCGCCACACTTGACAAGGGAAAGTTCTCCTTTTCAGAAGAAGGCTAGCTAACGTAATATAGAGGCAATGACAGAAAAGAATTATATTGTGAAGCCTAATGATATATTGACTACACAAGGATAAGTATAATCAATCGGTCAGTTAGTTAAATGGTTGATGGGAAGTGGAAATTCATGTAATATCAAAGTAACTTTACACATGGTTATAAGGGGGAAATAAACATAACTATATAACACCAGGATGAATCTGTTATTTTAGTAGTTAATTTGAGAAGGCTTTACACATCTTCTGAATAAGGTGGTCAGACTTAGCAAATAGAAATATAGAGCATTCAGTTAAATTTGGATTTCAGATAAACAAACAACATAATTTTAGTATAATTATGTTCCATGCAACATTAGGGAGTCCAGGATTTTATCTGGCAGACCCACCGCTGAAGTAATGCAGTACACGTTGCATAATATCATCTGTAATGTGCTCTAGCGAGACATGTTTGACTTGAACCTATACAAGCTTTAAAACTGTCTTCCTACCGAAATGATATTCAGGGGATAAAATGAAATGTTCAAATGACAACCTAAGGGAGAAACCAGAGGAAAAAAGACAAAACTGAGCCCAGCCCGCTGGCTCCTCTTTCCAACAAGGTGGTAAGAATTTAAAGGGAAGGTGCAGACAGAAAACAGAAAGGAACAAAGAGGAGATATAAGTTAGTCCTGGTTTGTACCCTGGTTTGGAGAAAGGACATGTTTTTATATGTGGGAAAATTTCAATAATCATTACTCATTAAATGGCATGAAAATATATTACCAGGGAAAATTAATATTAATAATTTGTAAAATCAGGTTACTCCATGGTATGTAAAGAATGATCTTATTTTGGTAACAAAAAATTATATATTTGCACAATAAGATTTGGGAAGATACATGCCAAGGTGTTAGTGGGAAATTCAGAATGATGAAAATATCATGCTATTTCCTTATATTTGCTTGTCTGTATTTTCTAACAATACACAATGTTTTTACCACTTTTTGAATGGTAAATAGTTATTTTGAAATAGCTCCTTAAAAATACAGGTATACAACCACCATCTGTAGAAATCTGATAGAAGTTATGGTTTAGAATTTGAGTTTTCTAAAAAGAATTACACAGTACAACTTTAGCATTTTCTTTAGAAAGTTTCAAAGTAGCCGTTAGAAACATTTAACCCTAATGGCTCCCAAACCTTTTCTGGGCAATGCTTCATTTATTGTCCTGATATGAATCACATTGATATAATATCTTGTCAGATACACAAACTCCTATTCCAAGCCACAATGAAAATTATGGGTTTTTCCAAATTCATATATTTAGATTTAAAGCAATTCTAAGGCAGGCTTATCTCAGGCGTGCTTACTCATCAACACACTCAGAAGTTCAGGATCTTTACTGCCATGTTCAATGCAAGTCTTTCCACAATAACTATTTTTACATATTGCCATATATGGAAAAATTATATAAAATTTATATTTCCATACTTTCACAGTAAAAGCAAAATATTCATTAGAATGGATAAAACCACATACCATGTTTTCAGTACTTTTAACTCTTTATTTTATTATTTTTAAATTATATACCATAAATTTAAGTAACATAAATGGGCCTCTACTATGACCTTCCACCTGCCCTTGGTCCGAGTTATTTACACTTTGTCACATACTGGTTGGAATTAGCATTGTTTCTTTGTTCAGTCCCATATTACTCTGCGCCTGTCATCACCCAGTGTACCACAGTGCACTCCTGTGAACTCCATGTGGTTTTTGTTACAACCCCATTTCTCAAAGTGATGGTTGCTTACTTATTTCAAGGCCCTACATTATTACTAAAAGGAATATTAAAATTTTACATCTCCAGATTTCAAATTTTGGGCTTTAAATCAGAAACTTCATCAATTGAATGTTCAAGAGGTTGTGTTCATCAACTCTCTATTAGATGCTTGACACCGTCTACCAATGACCTTGAGTGTTCTTTTTTTGCTATTTGTATAGCTCTTTTGATAAATACTTCCCTCTGTGCTGTAAATGTATATATGACTAGCTATCTCTTCTTTGTGAAATTTGATTCTGCATAAAAACAAAAGAAATACCTGCATTGCTCACAGACATGCAACTTATACTGCTTTCTGTGTAAAATAAATAAATGCATAAATCCAGTCATTGAGCTGCAGCAGTCTACAATTTTCCCTCTTAATTATTTCATGCTATAAATTTTGAAAACGTCAAAAGCTGACAAAAGTAAAACAGGGAACAGTAAACTTACAAGAAAATAATTAGCTATAACATTAATACCAATGAAGTTAACACTTTAGTTACATGTGCTATATCACTTAAGTTCTTTCCAATTCTGATACCAACACAAAGGCCTCCATAACTATCCCCATACACAGTTAGGAATCTGATAGTCTATGAAGAAAAGTGCTAATCTAACCCAGACTTTATTTGATAGGAGATGACACGTGGCCTACAAGATGTACAATGATTTGTCACAGTAAGGTAGAAAGAAGAAAACCAAGGCAAAGAAGTACAAATGAGGTTTTATTACAGATAATAAAGATTTAGGGCTGTTTTCATAGATAATATGTATGTATATAAGTATTCTTCATTTTTATAGAATTCATTTTTCAAATTAGGGCAAAACAGTTTCAGCTGTTTAAAAGGCGTTACAAAATGTTAACCATCCTTGTGTCTGAGCACATACATCCATCTCTCTAAATTAGGAAAATAAAAGAAAATTTGAGCTGAGAAATGTCCTCACTCAGGATTTCTAAAAATTGTTCAGGAGAAATATTCACGTAAATTTTATCCTTGAATAGTCAAACAAGAGAAAGCTCAAAAGAAAAATAATATTTTAAATTTTGCTCTACTCTTACACTGTTCTAAACTCTCCACTCTGATTGTAAAACATAATTGAATGGAAAAATTATCAAACATAATAAATATTCAAGATATGAATACATTAATCATGGGATTTGGGTTAATTATATCACCATAACTTAAAAATAGGAATCAGGAATAAATAAAATAATGACAGGTAAAATATACTACTCATTTTGATAGTCTTGGATTAGTCTTATTAGTCTTGGTTCATTTTCATAAATAGACCAGACGATCACATTGGTCAAAGAGAGAAAAAGAAAGAAAAAAGAAGGCTTAGTTCTAAGAACAAAGCAGGATCAGAGTAATAATCTGTTGTTATTTTGCACCATATACAGGGAAGAATAAAATAGGTCCATTGTACTTTTTAATATTGTTTAATTTTTTAAATTAATTTTTCCATTGACACATAATAATTGTATATATTTAGGGGGTACAGTAGATGTTTTGATACAAGTATGAATTGTTTAATGATCAAATCAGGGTGTTTATCATTTCCATCATCTCAAATATTCATGGTTTCTTGCAGTGAGAACATTTAAAATCCTCTCTTCTAGCTATATTGAAATGTACCACACAACATTAACTATAATCATCCTTCTGCACAATCACACACCAAAATTTATTCCTCCTATCTAACTGCGACTCTGTGCTTGTTAACCAGTCTCTCCCCATGCCCCCTATCCCCTCTCATCCCCAGCCTCTGCTAACCACTATTCTACTCTATACTTCTGTGAGATCAGCTTTTTTGTGGATTCTGCATATGTATGCTATCATGTGCTATTTATCTTTCTGTGCAGTGAGATTGCTGGATTATGGGGTAGTTCTATGGCAACAGTATTAAGATTTGATGGGTTTAATGTCATCATTTATCAGGACTCTTTACTAAACTATTAGGTAAATAAACATTTTTTTTTATTTAAGGCAAAATATAAAATTTATTGTTTAAAATATTAGGGCTGTAATTTTATCCTATGCCAATTAATGGGAAAGATTTTTGATGATTGCCTATTCATTTCACATTTTAGTCTCTCGTTTCTCTTTTTTAGCAAGAAAGACACTCTATGAATCAGAATACTGTGAATACCAACAGGGTAGAAATTTCTTTAGAAATACTTAGAGATTTTATTAATAGCATGTATAAAGGACTTTGTTTCAGATTAAACTGTTTAGCTTAGCAGAGAAAACTAAAAGTGTAATTGTACATGATTAATCACTTTTTACTCTCTTCTGTTTGATGATATTATTATGCAAACAAATGATATTACTGTACAGAAGAAACAAATCAGCAGAGACTACTTTCATTCTTGGGTAACTGATTATTTAAAAAAAAAAGCAATCTCATTGCATACATTCTGATTTCTCAGCAGGCATACATGACAGTAATTTGCCTAAATTCTTATGTATACAAAAGATTTGTTGAAATTAAAATTTAGGTGCAAACTGGCTTTATTTAATTATATGTTAACGCTTTATTACATATTGGGCAGTATGGATTGCAAGTAAACCACCAAGTTTCAGAAAAATGTACATTTTTAAGGATCTAAGGGAATTTCATGATTTCATTTTCAGTTATACAGCATTTTAGATTAAATTGAAATGAGGAATTATTTATTTTTTAAGTTATTTCTCCAAGATAGCATGCATTCTAATGTACATGTTAACTTAAGCAAATGTAATTCTACTTAGACTTTATACTGTATTTCATCTCTAATAACGTATATGCATAGTCCCATTAATAAATTCTCCAATTACTAAAAATGACGATGCTCCTGAGAATAATGTTTTCTTAAAAATATGTTATAATTCCCCAGAGATTATAATCTAATGACCTTTAAAAATTGTTCTTATTACAGTCCACTGCTGGAAATAATTTGAAATATATACTCAAAAATAAAAATGCCAGTGATTTAAGCATTAGGATATTCACTGCAGCATAAATTGTTAACAATTTAAAACAAAACCCGACAACAACCAGACTGTAAAAACAGGAGTCAGAAAAATTATCATTTGGGTCTATAAATAAACACTCTACTTTTAGGATGAATGAAGTATACCCACAGTTCTCACCTAGAGAGCATTATAAGATAAATTAAGTGAAAAAGTTCAGAGTATTTAACATTATCATTCTGGCATAAATAAAAAATATATTCATTTCCTTTTTAGTGCACATGCAAAAACAGGGTATAATGACAAGTTACATAAGAAAATGCAAATGGTGATTATGTTGAGGATAATGGTTGGGAGTTTGATGAGAGGATCAAGAGATATTTACGTTGCACGTATATTTAGTACCTGCATTGCTTTCATTAAGAGATTAGCAAGGATAGTTATATAAGAAGAGTCAGAATATTTTCCCAGGTAGGGAAGAGGAAAAAGATGATGTGGTTGGGAATGTGTACATGGGTCCAAGTATTATTGAAGTTACTGAAAATATTCTATTGCTTAACCTGAATGAAATCATATAGCTATCATTTTACAGGTATTCTTAAAAATGTAAAAACATTTTCGTACTTTCTTTTGTAAGTGTGACATATTTCACAAAACAAAGTTTGATAAAATACATACTTCTACAAAGTAGGATAATTTATTTCCCCTACATATACATGTGCTATTTTAAAACTGAATCTCTCTCTGACTAAATTTTGTGATCTCAAAATGTTAGCAGTGACATTTCTCTTAATTTTATTTTTTAAGTTAATTCATTACAAATTCCGTGTCTGTACCCCAACAGATATAATTTCTACCATTGAAATATCATTATTCTTTGTTGTTTAAAATATATTCCACTGTAAATATAAGTATTATAAGCTAATAAAGCTATAATATAAACTTAAAATATATACATATATTTTTTACTTCTTCTATGTCATTTGTTCTGTGCTTTGAGACCTATTTTTTAATTCTTTTTATAGGCACATATTCATTAAAATTTAAATTCCATTACAGGTTTGATGCTAAGTTTTTAGTTAACTTATGGTTCTCACAACATTCAGGATTTTCAGATCTTATTCTGAGCACTAGCTATTGCCTTCTCATTCAAGTCATCTGGAAACACCATTCAAACTCTCTTAATTTCCTTACATCAGAAGTCTTCCTCCAGAGTGGAAACTGGGTGGGATGACTTGAGAACAAAAGCTGAAATTGGGAAGAGATAGGTGAGGGCTAAAAGAAGGTCCAATGCTGCAGCCATGCCTAGCAAGAAACAGCTCATGAACATCTACATCCCAAGCTCTGTTTCAGAGCAGAGATCCACAATGAGGATAAATAACTGGGAGAAGAATCAAATTGTGAAAGCCAGGGAAACTAGGAGCAAAAGTAAAGAGAAGGTTCAAATATATGATGGAAAAAGGAATAAAAATAAAGATCCCAGAAAATAGAGAGGAGTCATATTTCTTAACACATATTTCTTTACCAACAAACTAGGGAATCTTAGAATCATGCTGCTAGAAAATTTATCCCACCATCCACCTATACAGAAAGAACCCTCTCTGTAAAGGGGCAGAACAGCCATTGTGTTCAAATATTCAAACATGAGACATGATTTAGGTGTGATTGAAGCTTACTGAGTATCATTCAATAAAAAGAGAGAGAGAGAATAGGAAATTCCCTGAATAACATCCTAACAGACATGAAAACATTGAAAAGACATGGTCACAAAACATGAAAGCCAAAAATTTAATATTGCAAAATGAACTAAAAGAAATCAAGAAAACAATACAAGTGAAAGAACAGCATAATCAGAATCAGAGCAACTCAGGTCTGATTAGACAAAAATAAAAGCACATAAATGGAAAAATGACAAAGTGAAAGAATTAGAATTCAGAAAAGAATGTCTTTTTTTTCCTTTGGATAGATGCCTAGTAGTGGAATTGCTGGATCAAATGGTATTTCTATTTTTAGCTCTTTGAGGTATCTCCAAATTACTTTCCGCAGGGGTTGTACTAATTTGCAGTCCCACCAGCAGTGTAAGAGTGTTCCAATCTCTCCACCCCATAATATCCTGAATTAAAAAAAATAGGAAAAGAAGAAATTGTAGGAAAGGAAACTAAACTCAAAGTATCACAAAAGTGAATAGAGATAAAACAAGGTTACAGAGAAAACAAAGAATATTGGAGGTAGCCAAAGAAATCCAACATTGGAGACAACAAGGAAGAAAATTGAAGTAGTGGAAAAGAACAAATATTAGAAACTATAATTAAAATAAATTTTGGAATATTGAAACCTATATATTTTAACCTGTAATAAATCTATATATTTAAACCTATAATATTTCTTATTATAGGAAATCATCCCATAACAGTCAAAACTTACATATGTTCTTATAAAACTACTAGACTTCAAAACATAGGTACCATTCAACATCCAGGCAACAAAACCCAAATTACTCCCGAGGGAAGTAAAATCAGGTTGGTAATGGGGTGTTTCAAATTGTCTGCAAGTACAGAAAGAGAAATTCGCAAGGTGGTTACATGAACCATGGAACACCTTCTATACACATGTGCTTAAAGAGAATCCTTTTAGGAATTACACTTGATAGAGACATTCATAACTTCTTCACATATTTTTAGTGTAAGATGAATACTAATTTTAACCTGGTTCCAAGTACACAATATATTGATTTCTTTTTATGAGTCAGGATTATTCTAATTGTACAGCAGGATCATTCAATGTATCTATCTCCCAGTTACGAGATTCCAGCAGAAGAAAGACTTTTTTTATTATTATTCTAGATGATCCCTCTCTAAAACACTTATAACATGTCATTATATGATTGGGAGTCATAATTATTAGACCTTTAATGCCCTGAAAGCCACTCTAGAAATAATGGTGCTTAATTAAGAGGATTCATGGTATTAATTTATGTGTAGTTTGTATGAAACTACTTTCCCTCTGAAAGACCCTTAGGGGGTAAAAAAAAGAATCTGGGTTAAATAACATTAATTCTGTTGGAAAAACATTTCTAATTTGATTAATATACTAAGGCTGTTGGTCCTGCCTGAGGAAATTGCAGTGGCTTAAGTCCCCAAACACATGGAGTGGCAGTCTCCCCTTGTCATTCATAATCCCACCAACTGTCTATAGTCACTACATCCGTATTTTTCCTTTAAAACACAAAAGGTAAAAACAAAAGGCTACATATTTTTTAAATGTAAATAGTCAATAAATTACAAAAAGAATTTTATCAGGGAAAAAGATGTGAAAAAAGATGGAGCATCGAATTTGTATTCTGGAAAAAAATCAGTTTTAGGATGATGGGTAGTCAATAAAACAAATTATGTCAAAGTGCAAATAACCACCAAATGTTCTTCTTTAAGTATCAGAGAAAAATTTGTCTCTATTAAATTGGTTTCAATGCCTACTATTGTAATGAGGAATATCAGAAAACCAGCAAAATGTGTGATAATTGATTTGGGGAAATGGACTTTTCAAAAGAAATTTCTATAGTATTATTAATAGAAGTATATGTTTGTTTCTATTCAGTAAAACAGGAGCATAGAGAAAGCTTTTATGGAAGTCCATAGGGAAAATAATACAAAAAGATTCAATTAAGAAAATTCAACAGCAAATGAAATAATATATGTGAAAATGATCTGTGGTCTTAAGAAAATACAATGTGTACCCAACACAGAGATTCAAGGTAACATAAAGGCCTTGGTTCTTCTTTCAAATGATACTTGTACAATTAAAATAGGAATTTTACCAAAAGTACCTAAAGCCTCTTCAGCAAACAAAGTATTTTAAAATATTCCCCAGCTTAATAGCAATGTAAACCGTAGATTTCTTGCTAAGTAGAAATGAAGTAAAGTAAATGAGAATGCAGTATATCAATTTGCCAAAGTGACACAGAGTCAGAATGTAAAATACGCTTCCACATATTTAAATTTATTTTTACGATATGTACTTAAGTTGTACAACATGTTTTGATATGCGTAGTGAGATTATTATGACAGTCAAACAAATTAACATATCCATCACCTTCCATAGTGATGTGTGTGGGAGAGGGGGAAGGGCACCTAAAGTCTACTCTTACAGAAAATTTTTGCTACACAATACAATATTACTAATTATGGTCCCCAGGCTACACATTTGCTGCTATTCTGTTCATCTTAAAACAAAATATCACTATTATAATAATATGAAAATGAAACATGAAAACATCTTCCAACCTCTACTATCACTCCAACCAAATGGAATAAACCTGGCACATTTTATATATATATATATAATATTTATACATTAACATAATGTATAATATATTGTATCTCTTATAATATTGATTATATATACTATTTATAAATCATACCATGTGTCCAACTAGCATTAATTTTCATATAGAATGAAAAAATTGTGTAAGTACTTACTTCTTATCCACTAGGAGTGAAGTACAGTTTATTAAAAAGCATAGTTCTTAAAATCATAAAAGATTAATTTAAAGTTGAAAGGAAGAAGAATATTACAAAATAATTTTCAGGTACAAATAAATACATTATTGCATTATAATTTATGCAAATATGTAGGATATTCAAATCAAGAAAAAATTTAAGATTAAAACCTTGCCCGATTGCTTTAAATTATTATCATGGACATGCTCAGGAAATAAGTAAATTAAGAGTTCTGTCTAAGAGCCTCCGATAAATTGTTCTTCCAAAGCTTGCTTACAACTGCATACACTAGTTTTATCTTATGCTTTCTGTGGCAATTAAAGGATTTCATTAAGGGTTTGTAAATCCATGCTTATAAATTTGCTTGAAATAAGTAAACCAGACAGGTAGAAAAATTGAAAGTGGCAGTTTTCATTAACAAGTGTGTAGCTTTTAGCTGCATTTTACCACTTTCTAAAAGTTGAATATTTAAAGGAAAAACAGAAATGGGAGCTATATTTCCAGAGAATCTACATAAAAGAGAGAGACAAAGCTCATAGATTATGAGCTTAGAAGTTATTTAATAGATTTTGAAACAAAATAATAAAGATAAAAATACATAATAGTCACTTATTATGTTGACATTGATAAAGGTGAAATTGAAATTGTTCAATGGCCCCATACAAAAAAAAAAATGCTCCTGTCTATGCCTTCATTTAGAAACTATCATAAAAATAGGGAATAGTTCATAGAATTCGACATTATATTGTGATATATCAATTCAGAGTAAAGCCCCAAAATGATAAAATATATAGAACTGGAAATACTTATATGCATGTAAATGTCTCTATCATTCTATCTTGTGAAGTATTGAATTTTTATCATAATTAATATAAGGCCACCATTCTGTTCCACATGTCATTATTGGTTAATTATAAAACCTTTGGTAAAAAAAATAAAATGAAAGAATATATTTCAAAATAGTGAATACATAGTAAAGTAGATTGAGAGAGATCATATGCAACGGCCCTTAGCAACACTGGATATTTTGCATGCCTTTAGTAACCTTTGCTTTCATGAAACTAGGCTGAGAATTGCACGTGTCCAAAATCCATAGCATACATTTCCACTCATTTGTGTCTTGGCTAGAAATTGCTCTCACGGGCATTCAGCAGCATTAACAGAGACAGTGCTCTGAAAGCTTGGGATTTGGGGACAGAACCAATGTTATTGGATGTAGATGACCACTGTACTCAGAGGAGAGAGCCTATGTGAAGCCAGAGTTAGGATGGCTCCTTTGAAGATGTCTAGAATTTGCAAACTTTGATCACTATGCAGCATTAAAGCACAGGGATCCAGGAAAAGTGACTGCAGAGCATGTGATGGCAAAGCAGTGCTCAGTATATGGCAATTTTGTTCATGTTTTAATGGGGTTCCTGGCTTGAGAACATGCCCTCCTGGAGACTGTATTTTCATATATAAGTAAAATTTTAGAGATGTAAAATGTGAAGTTAAATTATGTATTAATTCATCATTCACTGACATTTTTAAAATCAAGCAACTTCCTAAGCCATGGGGCTACTTTAATAATACTCTTTGAAATTTCATTTGTTCTAAGGTGAGGAAAAATCCAAGTTCCTCACCACATAATAGAAACGCTGTGCTAGCCCAGAGTGCTCCACAAAATTGTCAGAAAGTAGATTAAGCAAGTACCAAGATAATTACCAGGCGCAGGAAAAATGCCCAGCATTTTTTTTTTTTTTTCCGATGCTTCAGCACTTGCTTGCCTTGAAGTCACTAGTGTAGACCGGCCCTGACTGCTTTACAACTGCTTTAGCTGCCTATCGTGCCCTTTAGCTAAATGTAATAGTAAAATCCCTGCCTAATGGAGAATTGTAATATCATTAAGATAACATGGGTTGTATGTGGGCACATGTGATAGTACTGAGCATGCTTGATTTCTTTCACGTGAGCAAGCAGGGATACGATGTGAAAGCTCTGCCTTGCTCTTTGGGAAGGGATTTCAGGCAACACCACAGCTGGGCAGATGCAGGTTTTGCACGCGAGCTCCTGTGGAAAAGAACTTCTGTGCTGCCCAGGAGCATGCACCCTCGTAAGTAACCTCTAACTTGCCAAGCTGGACTTGCCTGAGTCATTCTTTGATCTCTCGACTCCATCTCAATTTGAGGGGCAAATTTTCTATACCATCCTGGAATTTTCCCAAAACATAAGGTAAATTAGTCTCTGAAGCAAGGCTTGGTTCTCTTTATTCATACTGGTAATGGACACTATGATGTGCTGTCCAGATACCCCTTCAGAAATGAGGTCCTATTCCCCCCACTGGTCCTACTCAGACAGCTGTCAGATATTATCCCTCTTATAACCGCCTCATTGTCAGCCTGTGTCCAGTGAATAACTAGTCATATGCTACGTATCTCGATCCCATAGAAGTGTCAATCTAGTTTCATGGGTGACTAGTGTCTAGACCCCTAGTGCTATCATAGGGCATTATTGAAGGCCATCTCAGCTTGACGGTGCCTGTGAGGTCGGCTGGGGTTTGGTTGTCACTGCGTGGCAGCCCAACCTCTCTTGGAGCCCTCTCCTGTTTTCTTATTAATAGGTTCCTCTTCACGAGTGTTTATTCCTAGGAAACTCACTGCTGGCTAACACTTATCCCAGACTCAGCTTCCCAGGGAACCCTGTGACAAACCCAGTTTATCTATGTGATGGTTAAGTTTATGTGTCAACTTGACTGAACTAAGGGATGCCCAGATAGCTGATCAAACATGATTTCTAGGTGTGTCTGCGAGTGTCTTTGCAGAAGAGATTAACATTTGCATTGGTGGACACAGTAAAGCAGATGGGCTGGCATCATCCAATCCATTGAGGGCCTGAACAGAACAAAGAGATGGAGGAAGGGTGAATTGTATCTCTTTTGTTGAACTGGGACATCCATCTTCTGCCCCTGGACATCTGAGCTCCTGATTCTCAGGCCTTCAGCCACAAACTGGTCGCTTCACTATTAGCATCCCTGGTTCTCAGACCTTCATCTTTGGACTGGAAAGAAATCACTTGTTTTCCTGGCCCTCCAGCTTGCAGAGGACAGATTGTGGGGATTCACAGCTGCCATACTGGCATCCCTCATAATAAATCTCCTTCTATATATCTATACCTATATTTATATGCTATTGGTTGTGTTTCTCTGGAGAACCCCAACCATTTAATAATATAGTTATTATATCTGTAAATTGGTCATATAGAAACTAGAGAAGTAAGTCTGCCACCTGCTCTGGAACATTCTCCTTTTTCTATCTCCTGCTATTATTTAAAGAACTAAAAATCCCATCATGAATGGAGATCTTGTAAAACATCTAAGACATAATTTTACCTTGTCCACATAAAGACAAAGATTATGTTACGGCTTGTAACAACAACCAAAAAATAATGCAACAAAGAAGCACAAATGCTTTTGGATTACTTTGAAATATTAAAAGAAAGAGAAACCGTGGTTGTAAATGCTGCTGGAAAGGCAGAGTACATTGGTGAGGAGAGAAGTATAGCTGGAGAGTTTGCCAAGATCATATATCTACGAAGTGAAAAAAATTCCTAAGAGTAATTGTAAAATGAAATTTTATGTAAAATAAAACCGTATCAAGTACTCAAATTTTAGGAAGAAGAGTATGATTTATTTTCTCCGAGGGAAATGGCTTTTCATTTGCATTCAGTATTATAAATACATAAAACTTCCTGCACAAATGAATAGCTCTCTGGATATGGGTTTCTCAACACTCTGGCACGATATGGTTCCTATTTCTTCAATGTTTTTCTGTGAAGGAGAAATATACTAAATGTGGCAGAAATTTACATTCACAAAATTTTCTCAATGGGTTGATGACTGTGGTTGAGCTAAACCTCAAAAGGTAGGGAGATGACTCAGGGCATTGCCGTGAGTCAATATTCGTAATTTTAAAAGTTATGCTTCCAGTTCAGGGATAAAAATTTAAAACAAGAAGTTGTGAGAAGACTCAAATTACTAAGGGGATCCTTGTGTGAAAAATCATATCAACTTTTAAAATATGTTTTAAGCTACCTTAGTTGGAATTGCCTTAGGCGACAAAATTTTTAGTCACAGCTCTGAATTGTATATATTTAATAATAGCTAATGTGTATTGTCATTAGGGTCACCAACCATCTCAGTTTGCGTATGAATAAGGGGTTGCGTACACATGGGACTTTTAGTGCTAACACTGGGAAAGTCACAAGCAAACTTGAACAATTTGTTATATTAAGTGGCACTTATCATTCCTTAGGTATTTAACACATCTCTTCACATTGAATACTCTCATAAACCCCAGATGGCAGGTTCTATGGGAGGCTGTAGCCCAGAGAGCTTGAATCTAGGGCCTGTATTCTTTCTCAAAGAGCATGACACTGCTTTTCGGTAGCTACCAGGGCTAACACTGTCCCATTTTCCTTCCAAAGGTGAATTAAAGAAAGTGAGACAAATGGTGAGGGCAAAATACACAGGGCAGCTAGTCTAGGGGATCACTTAATCATATAGTTTGTATTAGTCATGGTTTTCCAGAGGAATAGAACCAATAGAATATATATAGGTATAGAAGAAAAGATGTGTTATGGGAATTGGCTCATGAGATCATGGAGGCTGACAAGTCTCAGGATATTCTGTCTGAAACCTGGAGAATCAGGAAAGCCAGTG
>CM052439.1:165300825-165361883 GCA_028533085.1 Varecia variegata
TAAAATTGCTGGAAAATATGTATTTATTCAACTTAATAAATATCATATATACATGGATATATTTAATGCACAGTTTGAATTTCTTACACTCATTTATTTTTAATTAAAACCCAAATTTTGGATGTGGTTATTTCAAATATAAAGGTGAGTTAGATATACAAAGTCAAATATTTTTGTTTTCTTCAAGAATCTAAAACAACTCCTACTGGCAACACTACTATACTTGGGTACTTTGTGGATATATTGCCTTCGGAAGAGGTAATTTCAGAAGTGACACTGTAGTACTACAACTTTTAAAGTTTCTTCCAGTGTTTTGTTTTAGAGAAAAGCATATAAGAATCAGAGCTACCTTCAAGTATCACTACTGTCCTCCCATAAGTGACTGCAGTCATTAATAGGCATGCCTCCAAAAACACATGTCTCCTGAGTACACATGACTCTTTCCCAGGGCTTCCAGATCTGCTCAGAGCTTAGAAAGTGGCAGTAGTAGGAGAGCCCCATTTAGCCCAAAAGTATAATGTACTGTATATAATATGAAAAGCAGCTGACATGAGTTCAAATCCCATTTTCCCCACTTATAAATCTTGGTGTCTGATGTTTGGTTTTCTTATCAGTTAAATAAGCCCAATTATGTTGCCCAACTCAATATTATGTGGTAAATACTTGCATTTGAAAATGTACAAGACTGTGCATCAATTTTTAAACAATTTTTTTCACTATCGAATGTGTATCTGTACTGTATATGCAAATCTGTATCTGTACAGATACTGTGAAGAGGGGTGCTCCAAAAGTATCCTTTATATACTGCTTGTACTTAGATTTTGTGGATAAGGTAGAAAGCGCTCATTTTCTGCACTCTGGTTATGCTTGCTTTGAAAGAATGAATTTCTGCTTCCCACGAACAGAGAGGTCTCATTCTCTCAAAGGTAGCATAGATTGGCACTGTGTTAACAGCTGCATGGCAACAAGACCGCAGCTGAGCCTGGCCACCTCTGCCCCACTGCCAGGACTGGGATGGGGCAGAATCAGGGAGAGAAGGAAGTCTCCCCCCAGAGAGAGAAATTTGCCTGCATGCCCATTTGTTTTCCCTTTCATTTGTTTTTTATCTTCTGAAACAATCTTGTAAAATATTTGCACACCTTCTTTGGAGACTATGCAAGATAGAGCGGTTACAGAAAGTATCTTCTCTTCAACATAAGTGATATAATAATGTGCACTTAAGCTAAAATCAGCTAAAAGCTAGACAGAGCAAACACTTCATTTCACGTCTCATCATAAAGTCGATAGTTTATAAATTGTTATGTGTTTCTGAACTAGGAGGAAAAAATGTAAGAGCTTTTACCAATTTATCTCGTGGTACATAAAATGCATTAAGCAATGTCCTAACATGATTATTGACTTTCTTTGACCTTTCTTTGACACATAGACAATAGGAGATAAAAACAAAAATAATGAATTCTGTTGCTCTCTAATCTGAGAAACTAACTTTGGTTAGTTTTTATACACATGCACACACATAAATGATTTAACATATTTCTTAATAAAATATAATATCACAGTCAAATTCTGGTACGTAGTCCAACAATAATACAAACACAAAAGTGTATAAGATTCTAGAAGAGGTAAATGGGAAGTAAAATTGTCCTCTATATGATCCAGGGGAAGCTGGATGACTTAAGAAAGTATTGCATAAGAAGTAGTAATTGCTGACAATATTGTGCACCCAGCAAGATCAGCATAATTATTATAATAGGCTGCATAATTGCCACCATATTATTCTCTTCCTAACCAAAAACATATTATTCGGCCCACTGGAGGAATTTATTTCACTGTAAATTCAGTGTATATTTTAGAGAGAATATTAATAGATAAGAGTCATTTACAATAATGTATTTAATGCTAAATTTTCTAGAACACTGTAGTTTGATAATTTCCATTATTTTCTATCATTCTTTTGGTTATTGAGCTATTGTTTAAAATTCAAAACTTTACAGATGGTAGTATAAGCCCCAGAAAAAAATCATCAAAATCTATGATTTTGCACAAAATTTTGATAGGACAAAAGCTGAGTGTTGCATTTATATACATGTGCATTTATACAATGTTAAGTTGTATAAATCATAAAGAGGAAAAACATAATTTTTTTTAGCAGATATTTCAGTGTTTACTTTTTGTATTTTTATTTATTTTTTTTATTTATTATAGCTTATTATGGGGGTACAACCGTTCTGGTTAAGTATATTGCCCATGCCCCTCCCAACTCCCCGAGACTGAGCCTCAAGGGTGTCCATTCCTTTTTACCATATTTCCCAGCCCCCTTGCCGCACTTGGAGATATTTGAAATTTGCTGGCCAAAGAACTGTGAGGGGATGTGGAGAGTGAGATGGTCAGGATGGTTCAACACCTCGCCCACCCAGCCTGCATTCCCTCCTCCCCAACACTGAGGACTTTGGGGCCAAATGCTAAGTGGCTGCGTTAGGATAAAAAGAGCCTTGAATTCTGGGGCATAGCTACCAGAAGAGATACCAGACAAGGAATATCTGCATTAGGCTCGGTGCAATTGAGCTTGAAAGTTTAATATATACTGTGTTGGTTTATGGAGATATTAGAGCAGTTAGCCTACTAAGACTAATACACAGCAGCCTTAAGAATATCTGAACGATGTGGAAAGGGGGCAGCACGCAATTAACACAAGCTATTTTAGTCATTATTAGTAGACAATATAAATCATTTCAATATGAATTCATACTACAGGAACTAGGTGGAACAGAGAGATTCTTAAAAATATTAATAATAAGAGAAGAACTCAAGAATTGAGAAAACTTGTCTGGGAGAGCATTCCAAGAAGCATCGCAAGGAACATTCCAGCAAGTGAACATGCTAAAAATGTTCACATATTACTAAAAATGAGAAGATTGGGACCTCATGAGATACTTTTTGATTGAGAGCTTTATGGAAACCTAAGGTAGTGGTGATTAAAGGAACAAAAAGGGAAGTTTACGTGGAGGTAGCAGTATAGAAATTAGATTCTAAAGAAAAAGAACCACAGAGTGAACTTGCTGTTTCTATAAATTCTTGTTCTTAAACAAAAATTGCAATATATCAAGCATGCTTCTTTCTTATGAGAGAGTCCAGAAATAACAAATACATAAACAGAATTTTCTTCAATAACAGACTGTCACAGAGATCATGACAGAGAAGCCATTATATCTCCTTTTAATCATTTATTAAACTCTATTGAGCCAGAGTTTATATGATCATTTAATTGGAAATTGCCATATTTTAATACATGTTTCACGCCATCTAAAAACATACCACAATGAAAATGTATGAATTTTACGTATTTTATTATCTTAAAATAATTATTTAAAAGCCAATCTATTTCTCTTTTATATCTTTAATTGAAGTTGAGCCTTAAGATATCTTTGGTATTTTTAACATTAAGGCATTAAAATACCTATTTCAACTTTCTTAGTATGAATATAAGAGCATAAGTTGACAGTACAACAGCCTTATAGTGACATCTACTGAACAACTGAATTCTTCCCTTAGCAATAAATATAAAAGGAGAAAGTATTTCTATTTGAAAAAGAGTAGAAAAGTGGATTTTTCTGTGTCTCCATACAGAATTAACATATGTGATTTAAAATCAGACAATCAAGTATTTCTTAATTAAATGTAATAGTATTAATTCAACAAGAATCTTCATCATGTTGACAACTCATGAAATATAAATTATTGCCGAAGCAGGCTGCCAATCTTCTGTGCTCATTATCTCTTCCAATTCTACAAAAGTTTAGTCTAAGAGAATGAAGCTTTAAGTATTAAAAAAGGATTTCTTGTGTCAGAAGGTGCTAAAAATGAGCAATGCATATAAAACATACTCCAGAAAGTTCAGGAAATGAATGAGACATATAAATCATATTTATGAGAGTGAGCAAGATTAGAGGAATTCTGATGGGCAACTGGAGAACAGTAGAAGTTTTTTAAAAAGTTTGCAAAGAAATTTTAAAAAATTATTTGAAGAAATTTAAAAAGAAGATAAAAATTGTTCAGGAAGAATATATTTTAGTTAAATTAATAAATTAATACCAAACTGAATGCATGGCATTGGTCAATGGTTAGTAGAAAGTTATTAAATATTTTATTGCTAACAAAATATGTGGATTAATAAAAACTTTTAAATCATTAAATAATTCTCCAAGTATATATTCTCATATATTAATGTTATATAAAATTATAATTATAGCATGTAGTATGACCATATTATTATTAATATAAGATACCTATATTCTCTCAAGAGATGTGTATATTTTAGTTTTGCAGGCAATGAAACTAGTGTGATGTGAGCTTCAGTGACCGACCTCATATCATAAAGGCAAGACAGTGTCATTAAACTTGGACTTTGAAGATCAATTCCAGTGCCCTTTATACACAGCTCTCATTTAGAGGAAAAAGTGTATTATTTAAAGACTGAATTCACTTATACCACTTGGCATGTGTCAAAAATAGAGTCGTTAGAATTCACCAGTTAAAGTAGTACGTAATGACCTTAGGCAATCATTGACATTCTTTACTTGTAAAAAAAAATTGTCAAGATTTTAGAAAATTTGTTTCATGTTTGATATTTTTCTTTATAATATAATACCAAATATTTAAAGCCATTTTAGAACATTCTGTTGGTGTGTTTTAGTTTTTGGCATATGTTTATGATTTTAGATTATGGAAGCAATTATGTAAGGACCCAGCCAAATTCTGTTTATGATACCTTTATCACTCTTGTCGATAAAGAACAGATGGTTGTAAGAAAAACTTTGAATCAATAATATCACAGCCTTAATGACACAGAAGGATTCTTTTTAAAATTTGTTTGAAGGTAAGTAGAAAGAGAATTGATCTTCACATATTATTCTTAACCAATCTAAAAACATAATGTAGACTCTCATGCTCTGGGAAGCTGCTACGGTTGCATATGTGTTGATAAATTGCAGCATGCTTTAAAAAATCCTGGCTCCATTTATTACTAATTTTGAGTTTTGTCACTGCCTAGAAGATCAAATACTCTACTATTTTGTAATATAGTAATTAAAATTAAATTTGTCTTTTTTTTCCCATCAGCAAGCAAGTTTTCAAGCAAAGTCTTAATATATTTGTGAGAATTACTCTTCTTGGCCTAGATTTCCTTCTCCAGATCGCTGTGTGTTTCCAGGAGCAGATTTGATGCAAAATAAATGCTTATGATGATGGTGATGGTGATGATGATAATATACAAAAACTGATGACTACTGCTATAAGAAATCATTGCACATACACTGAAATCAAAAGAAAATGCAATGGAAATGAGAAAGAAGATTACAAAATATTTCTTCCAAGTAATCAAAGATTAAATAACATTCTTTCAAGGCATGTTATGCATGCTTGCTACTCTCTAACTTTGTTTTATATTATTCAAAACTAGTTTAACAAAATAAACAGATTTTTTGTGATTTAAAACACATTTTAAACTTTTAATTTAAATCGTATGAATAATGTGAAGTGATTAGCCTACTTGTTCAAGAAAGTTCTTAATAATTTAGTGATTCTAGCTGTATTTTATGAGACTCTTGTCTGTCTCCATTTATGCAAAAAAAGATAAAAAAGCACCTCCTTAAAACACATGTAATTGTTTTAAATAAATTGCAAATAATTGTATTAAAATAATTTTAATTTCTAAAAATGCATGAATGTGTGAATGAAAGACTAAATAAATGAATAAATGCATTTACATGCAGTTAACTTTCGGCTAATCTTGCTAGGATTCAAGCTAGGAATACTGGAATATTTATTTGTGATGGTTAATTTTTTATGTCTACTTGGCTGGGCTAAAGAAGGCCCAGATAGCTGGTAAAACATTATTTCTGGTTGTGTCTGTGAGAGTGTTTCTGGAAGAGATCGGCATTTGAATTGGTGGACTGAATGTAAGCAAATTCCTTCCTTCCCCCAAGTGTGGCATCAGCCAAGCTATTGAGAGCTTTAATAAAACAAAAAAGTGGAAGAAGGTTGAACTCTCTGTCTGTTTGGGTTGGGACATTGATCTTTTCCCTCTGCGCTCCTGGTTCTCAGGCCTTCAGAACCAGACTAGACCACTGGCTCTCCTCTCAGACCTTCAAACTACACTACCAGCTTTCCTGGGCCTCCAGCTTGCAGAGCAGATCATGGGCCTTCCCAACCTCTATAATCACATGAGCCAATACCTTCTAATATATATCTTTGTAGAGAGATAGATCAAATTGATTATGATTTCCTGAAGAACTAATACACTCAATCATGTTATATTTCCAAAAATGTTGTAAGTTCTCTTTGCATAAACCACATAAAGAATAGTAATCTAGCTCCCCTCTATGCCTTCAGGTAGTTGTGCTATTTTTGCACAATTTACAAGGAGATCACAGAGGCCTATAAAAGCTAAGGAATGAAGACAAAATTGAGCAGCTCATAAAGGGGAAATTTTGAATCCAGGCAAAATAATAACATAACAAGTAAGAACTTTCAAAACCACAAGTATGTAAATGATGTGATTTACTTTTCTATAAATCGACTTAGTCTCTATAAGGAGAGATGATATTAGTGCTAGTCAACTCCAGATGAGCACAGTTTACTGGGTTTTTTAATCTCCTGGCCTCTCTCATTCTCCCAGAGATCAGTGTAAGTTTCCAAGGGTTTATGTAATGTCATAGAATGAGTTTGGAGACGGGGGGTGTGAACTCTGAGGATAACAGTGATCATCTATTCCTAAGTAGCTATGTCCCACTGGGTAAGTATTAATACTTAATTACTATTTCTAGAGCCCCTACTCTATGCCAGGCACTGTTCTACATGCTTTATTTATGTGTTAATTTATTTAATCTTCTCTATATTTTATAGATAAGCAACTTGAGGCACAAAAGTTTAAGTAACTTGTCCATCCTCCTTCAGCTAAAGCTGGGAGTCTGGCTTCTAATAGTGAACCCAGTCACTGTAATGTACTGCCTCTCCACGTCCCCAAGGTAAAAAGCTTTGTTAATGCTTGGATGTGGGAATACACATCCTAGTGCTGGCATTACTGAGGTTTCCCTGTCCACCCCACCTCCACCTCATATCTAGCGGTGAGCTGCTTCTTCTTTAAACTGCTGCTACCCATTGGGAAGATGACAAGAGTCCTTCAGAATATGAGTCTCTCAGTGTCACATTCAGCCACACACACCCCCTGTGTGCTTTGTTAGAGCATGTAAGGATCTCACATGGCCGCCTTCTCTCTCGAGACACCCTTGTGCCTCTTTCCTGCTCCACCCCTATGCCATGGTAAACAAAAAACTTTCTGTGGGACCTGCCTCCCAGGACAAGACGGGAAGCAGGATATAGACCTCCTATATTTTCAGATCCCCAAACTATGTGGAGAGGACATTATTCCTACCCTTTGGAGATGACACTAGGCATGAACTCAAGTTCAAGGACTCTTTGCAGAGAACCATATCTCCTCTCTCTCTGCTGTGGAATTTGTTCCTATGCGTGTGTGTTGAGAGTGGAGTCTAAGACAGAAGGATGGTGGGTGGGGCTCAACAGGTATTTTTTCTGCATCTGTTTTGCAAATGGGCTAATGTTTTCCCCAGCTTAAAATACAATAATTTTGTGTTTGTTATCTAGTTGACTTGACAATTTCCCATGGAGAAGTGGGTTGTAACAGAGTTAAAAGATTCATAGAGGTTAAGCGAGCAACAGCAAATACTTTATAATGTCATACCACCACAGCAAGGGTAAAAACAACAAAATACTATCTCTTATACCCAGAAAATTTCAGGGACCTTAGGTCCAAATCTTTATGTTCTCATTCTCATTGATTACTAGAGTATTTTATAGCTGTTATTTAAAAGTACCTTTACTCCCCCCTCTCCTTGTTCAACATCAATATGAGTTTTTCTCATTTCAGTGATGATCTCTGAAATGTCACATACAAGGCTTGTCTGTGGTTCTTTGCTCTTAACATACGACAACTATCACTATGATGAACTGGGAAAAATACTCTACACTGCAACTTGTGTCACCTTCTCCTTATAGGACTCTTCCTTTTTTAAGCTTTATTTGATCTTGTTCCTTTATATTTCTCATTCTTTATGACAACCTCTAATATGTAAGACTCTTCCGTGCGTCCAGCAGAATTGTGAGAATTTTCAAACTGCGTGGAATATACCATGTTCCACTCAAATTGCCTATTGTTCTTTGGGCCACATGTGTTCTTTGACTGCTTTCTTCTCTTTGAGTGGGTTTCTTTATGTCAGATACTAAACATAGTTAGTTAATGATGGCTATCATATCTAAATTCCGTGGTAGAAAAATAGCCCTGATACCCCCATACCTTGTTCCACACCAAAAACTAACAGTTCAATCTTGCACACACACAGTTGAATACAGTTAATTGAGTTTCGACTGATCTTTCAACTGTAACATCAGATATGGCTAAAGAGATAAACCTAAACTAAATGGCCCCGCATCACATTTGTATTCACTTTTCTGGAACCCAGAGTACACAGATTAGGCACGCAATGGTCCTCTTCACAAAGGGGTGAAGTGAGTAAAATGCTGGGATGTGGGACTCAGGGTGCAACTGGGAAGAGGAGTACTGGTTATTTAGCACAGGCATAATAGATTTTTCTTTTCTATCTAATAAGAACTGGTTGGGTTATTTTTTTTACACGAAAATAGAACCAACTTAACATTTCACAATAGATTATATATATAGTTTTAATAGTATTTTTCAGATCAATTAAATTGTGATTGCATACTCCTCTAGGAAGTTCTGAGCATTTAGATATGCACAGTTTTCTTCCCTTGAAACTGTGGTTGTTTGGTTTCTGAATAGAAGACATTCCTGCCTGCTTATAATAAGCCCTACATCTGACAAATATCTGTTGTTTGATTAAGCTACCATGAGCAAGGATCTTTTGTTTAATAAAATATTTCAGGAGGATTTCAAAGCACTTTTCATTAAGCTTTAAGATTAAAATAACCTTCAACATTTGTTTGAAATGATAATACAGACACGTTTTCTGATTTTCCATTTCACAGAATGGAAATGGGAACAGCAGATCACCAAAGAGTAGCAGAAGAGAAACAATCTAGGATCTTAGATTTCAAATCCTGACTTTTTAGCCTTTAAAATATATCCAGTGCGAGGAAAAATGTGTTTCTCATGGACTGAAGCCAGCAGGGAGCATGTCTCCCTTCAGCAGTCTGGGGTCAGAGTGGTTCCCAGCTTTCACAGGCTGAATTCAGATGAGGCAGTCTGCATTCAGCTTTGTTTCTCAGAGCTCAGAGATTTCATGCACTTATCCTTTCTTTTCTGCCTGTCTGGTTTCCATGGAAATACAGGCCTCTTGGAAAAAGCAAAGCCATGCACCTCATGCACAGGCAGCATGCGTTATTTTTGGAGTCAACTGAGTAGTGAGCAGGTCCCAAGAAGTCAGTGTGAACAGGTCCTGGAAAGGGCAGGCAGGGATGCCGACAGAAGGCACAATACCCAATTGTCTTATCATAGAACTTCACATCCAGAGAGGTTACAGGTTATCTACTGTTCTATAGGAAATACAAGATTTATCCTGGTAAACATTAATCTAGACAAAAGGAAGAGAAAAAAATATGACGGGGCAAAAATTCAAACAGGGTTTTGTGGTTTCACTAAATGTTTATTTAATCTATTCTCAGCAATTATAGAGGTGTATCTTTTACTCAAACCAGGATTTAAGTAAAGATATTGTAAACTTTAGTTCTATAATCTTCTCTACCAGTATATATAATCTCATAAAGAATTTTCCCTAATTAGATTAATATCTCTCCTCCAATGTATGCCTATTTTCAAGATGAAATCAAATTTGAACAATAATTTAAAGTAGAAAAATATTTAAAAAATTAAATACATGAACAAAATCTGCTGATCACATTATATGAAGGGAAAACAATTTTGCAGTTGTCTGAATTATCTACACTGATTCTTAATGAACTTATTTTAGTGCTTTTTTCCTCCATTTTCATTCTTGGTGTGTTACAGTTCTCTGTCATAACCAGTTTTATTTCTATCAATAATAGAATTTATTGAACACCACATAAATTCTTGGGCTTTTAAGAGATGCTTGGATGTAACTTGGTAAGCATAAAACGATTTGCTTACTATATGGCTAAATTAATCCCCCTCTTTGTATAAAATTCAAAGAACTTTGCAAAGAAAAATTTTGTTTTTAAAAGTTATTTTTCCCCTCAATTAGCTCACTATCTAATTTATTTAATAAATAAAAAACAGAAGAAATAATAATAGTATACAAAGTGCTGTAGAATAACCAAATTAGAATATATTGGGGAAAAGTTATTTTACTGAAGCTTGCCTTATAAGAGCTTACTTACATCCAGATAGATCAGAGAGCAAGCAGAAAGATTCAGAAAAGAGAAACATGCAATTTGGCTCAAACACATAAGAGAAAAATGTATTTTTAAACAAATCACTTTAAAATCTTCATTTTGTATTTCCAACAAATGGGAAGGCAAACATTGCAAATAAATCAAGAAATAAACAAAATAACTTAGGCCTCAAAGAGAAAGGAAAAAAAGAAAACTTTTATTATGAACTGGAGATAAAAGTTCAGTTTAACCCTAATGACAAAATGAGGAAATAAAATTGTGATGAGGAACAAATTTTAATAATTTATTGCTTTAATAAGAGAATAAACAGATATGTCCCTACAGAAGAAATGGTATGGCACAGTCAGAATTAAAGAATAAGTTTGACAAGTTTAAAAACTATAATAAACATGTCTTAATGAAAGGTATAGAAAGTAATATATTTCAACTGAGTAGCTTTTGGAATCAGTTTTAAATACTTTCATCCTTAATAAGATAATTCATTTAATGAATATATGATTTTGATCCCATATTAGTCAAACGTGCACTTCCTTTTTTTACATATATTTAAGGTATAAAACATAATGATTTGATATACATATAAATAATGAAATAATTACTACAGTCAAGTTAACCTATCCATACCTTTTATAATTATCTGTGTATGTGTGTGTGTGTGTGTGACAAAGAGAGAGAGAGAGAGAGAGAGAGGTAAGAGCCCTAAAAATCTACCCTTTTAGCAAATTTCCAGTATACAATACAATATTATTAACTATGGTCCTCATGGTGTGCATTGAATCTCTAGACTTCTTCATCCTATGTTACTGAGCGTTTGTACCCTTTGATCTACTTCTCTTCATTTCCACCTCCTTCCCTGCCCCTGATAAACACCATTCTAGTCTCTGTTTCTATGTATTTGACTTGAAGGAATCTATAAAAGTTGAACTCACAAAAGCAGAAAGTAGAATGGTAATTACCAGGGACTGAGGCAGGGGTGGTATTGATCAAAGGATACAAAACTTCAGTTAGAAGGAATAAATCCAAGTGACCTATTGTATAGCATGGTGACTAGAGTTAATAACAATGTATTATATTCTTGAAAATTGCTAGGAGTATAAAGCAAACTCTCTAAGCAAATGTATTCCATTATTAAGAGTTCAAACATCAAATTGGAAGGAGATTGTCATATGAATAGACTAGATTTTAGAGGCATATATAAACCAAAAGAGTGAATATATTTTATTTACAAAATATACTTTAAGCCATTACAGAAACAAAAATAAATGTAAGAACCTGAGATTATATCCTTTTCTTATATGTTTTAAATTTGTAATGATTGATTTTAATATCATAAGGTATATATTTGTCATATATCAATTATTCATATTCCTTAGTCATAGTAATGTATACATGCCAGCATGGATAGAATAACCAGTTTATTAGTAATTTCGGAGAAACCCATCAATTAACTTTATTCCTTACCGGCAAATTCAACACTAAGTTATATCAGCAAAAGGATTGGTAAGGGGAATGGAATTAGCCAGTATCAGAAGCAGGGTAAACTCTATACTTAGAGAAAATCATGCTGGAGCCAGACTGCTTGAATTCAAACGGCAACTCAAACCTTCATGTGCTCTGTCATTCTAGAAAAGGTAATTAATCTCTTTGTTCCTTTCTCAATTTAAGAAGCAGAAATAATAGCACTACATAACTCTTGAATTATTATACATAAATATCTTAAAACGGCACCTGGTGCACATTAAGTGTTGTGTAAGTGTTAGCTATTATCATGATTAACTTGAAAAAGATTGGAATACAATAAAAGAAAATTCCCAATTGACATTTGTGGGCATAAAACTTGGGCCAACTCTTTTGATGGCATAGAATATATCAAATATACCCCAGTTAAAATCCTGCTTCTTCCAAATGATGAAATGGCAACAGCCAACCACCTCCTCAAATAAAAACCTACGAAAACATGAAGAAACTTATGTGTATCAAAATCAAATACCTCTGTGCCTGGCATTTACAGCACAGCTCCACAGTGTACCATTCACAATGTGGTTTATAAGAGTTGAGTGTTGGGGTACCATTAACACAGAAGCCAGGGTGTGAAGGGTGTCCCCTGGAGTTGAATGACATAAGAGTCACGGACATTATGCCAGCAAAGCACATCACACTGCAAAGCACATCACACTGCAAGTTTACTGGTGAGGAAACACACGCATCAAGGCTAAGTAACTTCCCAGTTTAATATCATTATTGAGCAGCACCATCTTCATACCCTCCTACTGTACTAATATCAGCAGCTATACTAAGTCGACACTCAACCAAACCTAAATGCCCAACAGGGCTCCAAAATTCAATAGCACATTAAAAGCAAGAGCTTACAATGGCTCTCTTACATTAAGAGTTCACGGCTAGGCCATAGTAGGTCTCATGAACTCCTAGGAGTGCAGACAAGACTAAAACAGGCCTACCACTCTTGCTGGGTAGGTAAAGCTCTTTCACAAGCTAATGAGACCTACCAAAAGAGAAAAAGAATAATGGAAAATTCTCACTTCAGGCACTGGGCATTGGGAACATGCTAGGGGATCTCCGGGAAAGTACTCCGAGGAAAAAGAGGGCAGCCTATGGCTTCAGCTTCTTCTCTGCTATGGTCATTCTTATGGTCTAGCGGGTGAGCAACCTGTGGCCTTGGGGCCACATACGGCCTTCTGGATCCTTGAGTGTGGCCGTTTGACTGAATCCAAATTTTACCAAACAAATCCCTTTCATTTCTGTGAAGCCTGGATTCAGTTGAGGGACCACACTTGGGGATCTGGAGGGCCACACGTGGCCTTGAGGCCACAGGTTCCCCACTCCCTTTTGTGTGTGTCTCTTGATTCTTTCAAAGTCCATTTTCCCTTCTTTTCTGATGCTTCCAGTTGGCACTTGTGGTTAATGGGAAAATCACATGGCTACTGAGTAAGAAGGCCTTAATAACTCATATTTTGTGCTAAATTCTGGGTAGAGAGAGAACAGAATCACTGTATTTAAATGTAGTATCAAATTGTGTAAACAAAAATTCAGAAAATAAGTGACCAGCATGAGCACCAATATATGAAATTTTCAGCCTCTTGTATTAGCACAGGCTAGCTACATTATGTTATGATAAGAAAATACTCCCCAAATCTTAGTGTTATAACCAAAACAAGATTTGGTTTTGGCTGATTCAAAATCCTCTTTGGTTCAGGCAAACATCATGGGTTCAGATCTCTCTGCCTCCAGGCAATGATTCAACCAAATTGAGATTCCAACATGCTGTAGTTGCAGCCTCTAGAATGTCTGGCTGCCTGGATCAAGGGCAGCAGAGGCAACAGCTGAGCAGTCCCCATGCTGGAATTAAATGTTTCAGACCAGAAATGTGACAAGCCATCTAGTCATATCCCACTAAGCATTGTTAGCTACCTGGTCTTATATATTATAAGACAATTGGGAAAGATGATCTCGCTCCTTGTCCAGAGCAAGAGGATGCCAAAAGTGGGAGTGCGTAGCCCACCTGTCTGCACACATCCTTTCATGATCAGGGATTGAGTAAATCTTTCATGCATTACCCATTTTCCTCAGGTTGAATTTGGAGTGGAAAAAATGCTTTCAGAACAATTTTCAGTTTAATATGAAGGATGAACACAATTCAATTTAGGAAGAATTAAAGCCTAAACACAGCCCTAGAAACTCATCTGTGTATTTTTTTTTTTAAATCAAGCACAGTATACCCTTTTACTTGTCAGTAAGTTACACTGAAACACTTGTTAATATATTCATACTCCACCTTACTATTTTAAAGTATGTGCTTGTTTTTCAGAAAAAATATTTGCTTCATAATGAGTCATGATTACATGTATGTGCACATATATGTATTTCTGTAACTAGATCTGCATTTAGCAATTTATTTCTAATTCTTCTCATTCACTCTCAAAAATCTACTGGTAACTGTACCAATTCCTATCTTATAAAGTATTATCTATGACAACTATGCTCATGATAATTAACTATGTTATATACTGTCTTCTGAAATATATATTGAGTTTAAGATGTATATTTGACTGAGCTAAGAGCAGAAAGCTTTTTAAATATTTTGCACAATGTGATAAAACTGTTCTTGCTGCATCTAAGAAATTCCATTAGTTAGAAAGAGCCAGGAGGCTAAGAAGTCTGATCTGAAGTTAAAGCCGTTTTCTCCTTGAAGTACCCCTTCCCTGTAGGTGAAGGATGTGAAACTCTAAGAGATAAATGAAACATGACGCTAGTAAACAACCGTACAGATTGAAAGTCAGTCATGGACAGCCAGAAGTCAAATCTACTCAGACAAAATCTTACGCTGTAGCAACATCAGACACATTAGGATAGTTCCCAACCACTATCTGCCCTACCCAAAGGATAAAGTGATGGAGGAATGTTTTATGTACTCTAACCATGCTCTGTGGATAATATCTTGACTTTTAATATTAAGAAAAATGAGAAAATTTTAACATGTATGAAAAGGCCTAATCTAAGGGAAGGGGGAAAAAAGATTGAACTCTTTCCTAAATATAGGTCTTAAGCAATTATTAAATTTAACCAAATATTTTAGTTACTCTATAACCTAGAGCATGTAATAATAACAAACACCACATATCTTTCTTTAGCTCTAGGTATAATTTATCCTTACCTTTTTTGTTCATTCTAAGAATGTGAAATTTTTAACTTCTTAATATAAATGATTTTATTTTATGCAGGCACATGATAGGATAAACATCATGACATATATTTGTGTGAAGACAGTATTTAAAAGTGATTCCTTCTTTCTCTAAGGCAGATGTTAATGTTAATGTATATAGAATACAATTTCATATGAAGTGACAAAGTTCTCAGGTTAATTACCTAAAACTTTCAGATGCCACAAAGAACTACAATGGCTTCTTCACTGAGAGATAGTTAACAGAATAGTACTTCTAAGAGCAAATATGTTCCATGATGTTGGAAGATATATTATGAAATGCTTTGTGGGAGTCATTCTGATATACAGGCCAGGAACGTAATTTTAAAAATTGACCATGTGGCCACAAGATGGCAGCATCACATAACAAATGAACTAAAATTACTTTCAGTTGTACAAATTTTGCTATAATATATACACTTTAATTTTACCTGATCAAAATAAAAATTTTAAAATAAATCACTTGTTTGGTAAATACTTAAGGGGAATTGGTCAGTAGGGACATGACACATTTTGAAATAAAAATCCTTTATTATTTAACTATAATTTCAAAAACCTAGCCTCCCAAAAGGAAATTTTACAAAGAGGCCTAAAGAATTTCCCTTCATTAAATAAATGAGACAAAGTGAGAGCTAATTACATCAGTTACACATATACACACACACATCATTCATTTACACTCACAGATACAAACATAAGAGAATTTGTATATAACCACACTCATATGTGTATTAAATCATTCAACAACTTTGAAATTCATGTATGAATTTATTTGATTCAGTTAAAAAAAGTTACACCACAATGTGTTAGATTAATGTCAATGCTGTTGTGATTTCTGAATAATTGTGTGAATATAAATAATATTGCAATACAAATTTTAAATCCCAGAAACAGAAAAATAATTTTTACTATGAAGAAATTCTAATACATTTTAATCATGAGGTTTGAAGCAATTTACTTTGTGAGGAAATACATGAGAATATTAGACATCACAGATTCTAATTTCTTTGTGTGAAACTGCATATTAATTATTCTTCATATTTCTGCAATGTAAATCCAAACATTAGCGCATGTATTAGAGTTCATTTATTCTTATAACTGAGATGCTTTGATTTCAGAGATGCTTTGATTTCAATCTTTGTGGTTCAAAAATCTCTCAAAATGCATAGTCCATTTTCCTAACATTATAGACAGGATCCCAAATAGTGACAAAACATTAGTGTTGGTTATATGATTACCATTTTGTGTGCACTGAAACTATTTATAGGTAAATGAATAAAACTATTCTTAATGTCTGAATTTGATTTAAATGTATACTGACCCCAGGACACAAATTAAATTTTTTAATTAAAATATGCAAAATCTTATGGTTATAATAGGTCATAAATTTATTTTTACTTGTTTTCAACTGTTTTAAATAAAATGTTCATAACACTTATAAGTTTACAATAAGTGCATAATACTTATAATAAGTTTTATAATAAGTTTCTAACTTTTTTCCTTTGTCCAGAATTTGATATACAGGAGGATTTTTTATTGAAGGTCAAGTTAATTGATTTTATATTATATCATGTTTATTTACATTGTGTTGTGTTACATTACACCATATCATAATATATTCCAATATATGAGGTATGTCTGGAAAGTATCCAGCCTTGTAATATGAAAAACGGAGACATTTATTGAAGAAGATACAAAATGTAAGAAACATTGTATGTAACACAATGATGCCTCGGTCTCCTTCAAAGTAGGCACCCTGGGACCTCACGCAGTTCTCCCAGCATCTCTTCCACTGTTCAAAACACTCTGCAAAAGTCTGTATTGGAATCGCCATCAGCTGCCTCATCATATTTTCCTGAATCTCATCAACAGTCTGAAATCTCTTCCCTTTCAAAAGTGATTTTAATTTTAGGAAAAACCAGAAGTCACAGGGCACCAAATCTGGGCTGTAGGGGGCTGAGTCACCATGGTGATTTCATGTCTAGCAAAAAAACTGCAGGAGACGTGATGCATGGGTGGGCACATTGTCCTGATGATTGTGCCAACTACCAGTTGCCCATAGCTGCAGCCGTTTTTGTCACATTGCATCTCTCAACCACCAAAGAATATTGACGAAGTACTCCTTATTCATTATTTGGCCTGGAGGAGTGTACTCATGATGGACAACACATTCCCAATCAAAAAACACAGTTAACATGGTCTTGATCTTGCTGAGACTTTGCTGCACCTTTTTCAGGCATGGAGAACCAGGAGACTTCCATGGGGACGACGGGGCCTTCATTTCCAGATCATAGCCATAGACCCACAATTCATCTCTGGTTATCACCTTTTTGAGGAAGTCTGGTTCATTGGTAGTGGTTTGAAGCAAGTCATTAGCAAATGCAGCATGATATTCCTTCTGCTCTGCTAGCAGAAGCCACGGAACAGAATGCATTTTGCCAAGACAGGTTTCTTGCCAAAATCTCGGACACAATCGTTTTTGGAATCCCCAGATCAGCTTCTAGTTCTCCCACTGTCAGTGGCTGATCTTTGTTGATTGCAGCCCGTACACGTTCAACATTCTCAGGTGTTCTGCTTGTTGCAGGCCTTCCAGACATGGATCACTTTCAACAGATTCTCGACCATCTTTGAGGCATTTGTGCCATACTTTTATTTGCACTGCACTCATTGTATCATCCCAGAAAGCCTACTGAATCATCCAAATAGTTTTTGCAGGGGAATGTTCAAGCTTATTGCAAAATTTGATGCAGATTCATTGCTCTACTCGCTGAGTCATTTTGAATGCCATGGCCACACAGTACACATGCCTACTCCACTGCATCTAGTGCCCCACTGACTAGTACAGTGGGTTTGTCATTGTTCATGCTTGTGAACTTTGGCTGCCAGGTTACATCAATGTTGTGTGAACCGTTCTCATTATATTAACAATGGCTGGATACTTTCCAGACAGACCTTGTATAAAAATAAAACCACAGGACACATCATTTGAATTGTGGCTGTCCGAAGAGCACATCCAGGGCATTTGTTGGTTGTTTTTCTCCCTCCACTGTGGACTCTGGCAACATTGTATCTAACCCCAATTTTGCCATTTTCTTAGATGATTATAACATCTAAAATGTTAGAGAGAATGTCTTTGATAAGATTTTCAGGACTATAATTTATTCAATGGGCAAATGATTAACTGGGATCCATATTCCCTTCTCTGAGTCTGGGAGAAGGGAGTGAACAAGATATGATTCCTCCTAATTTTTTGATGAGTAGGAATAGGGATACCAGGTGCTGACGTCATTGTGGTACCTGCTCTGATACAACAGGGGCTCTGGGATCATGACTTTTACTGAACCAAAAAATTAATGCTGGGATTGGGGGAGAGCTTCAGTTTGTGAAGGAAATGATATATAATCTAAAACTTCAAAAGAGTAGTGGATGTTAGCCAGGTGAAGTAGGAAGGGAGGGTGGGAAAGGAGAAGTAAGGGAAAATATTCTATGAATATTCTAAGGAAAGGGAAAAGCAGCCCATCAGAGTAAGCCGGCAGCATGAGGGGACACTTTCAGTAGGGCTACAGCAGAGAAGAGGACCAGGAATGGCAAGGGATGAGTCTAAGGAAGGTAGCATCAAAAACAACCTTAGAAGATAAGAATTATTTTCTCCTTATGGTACTATCCATGATCAGGGAAATTTTCTAGCAGATGAGTGCCATGGCCATCCACCAAAGCACACTGGTTCTTCCTTCAAGATACTCCCCTGTCTCCTTCCAAGCTAGTCTCCATTCCTTCTATAGTACTGTGGGGTGAAGGCAAAACAGCCCCTTCACCCTTGGAAGGTTTGCTGAAAATTAAACTCACAATAAAGATTAATAAGAGAAAATTATTAAATTTACTTATGGTGCACATGGCAAGAATCACAGAGTGATTACCCAGTATCTTAATGGGGTCAAGAAGTTTATACACCCTCATTTTGGAGGAGAAGGGAGAGAGGAGGTATTAATATATAGGTAATTCTTTTGAGGAGCAATAAATGATTACTAGAGAGGATGAATAGATACTTGGGAGAATGAATGAATGGGGGGGACAGATTGACTTGTAAATGATTCTCTTTGGAAATTAAATTAACCTGAGAGATAAGTATTATTTTAAAAATGAGTTGGGCCAGGTCTGGCTGCATTTTTGATTCTTTCTTTCAATAGATATTGAGATAATAGAGAGCTGAAGGAAAGACAATTGTTTTCCTAGGTGGGTCTGGATCTCAGGTAGGCAAAGAAATTGCAAAGATTTTGGGAGAGCCAGTTGTGGAAGAGGCAGTCAGAAATACCTTGAGGCTTTTCAGTCAATCTAGTATGTCAAAATGACATACTTTGGGGCAAAGATATTACTAATTACCTTCAGTACGACATTTCTATTATAATTCACAGCTGGTCATATTAATCCCTAGCTTCACAGTCTTTCCCTTGTCTTCCAGGAAAACAGCACAACTCTTTATCATCTTTGTAATTTCTCACTTTTCCAGAGTCATTGTCTTGGACTCTGGAAATATCCAAGAGTCCTAGAAATGTCAGCTTGGGCTGTCATTACAAAATACCATAGACTGGATAGTATTAAAAATAGGAATTTATTTCTCACAGTTCTGGAGGCTGGGAAGTTGAAGATCAAGGGGCTGGCAGATCAGGTCCCCAGTGGGGTCACCCTTCCAGGCTTGCAGAGGGTACCCTTTCATTGTGTCTTCACATGGCAGAGAAAGAGAGAGAGAGAGAAGCGGGAGGGAGACCTCTGCTATTTCTTCTTATAGGGCATTAATTTCATCATGGGGGGCTCTACCCTCAGGACCTCATCTAAACCTAAGTATTTCCCAAAGGCCCCATCTCCAAAGACTATCACATTGTAGCTTAGGGCTTCAACACATAAATTTTGAGGGAATGCAATTCAGTCCACAGCCCTCACCATCTCTTACAACTCTCCACCCACTGGCTCCCCAAGCAGGAGCCATTCCACGTTTCAGCTGCTTTATCAGCACTTTCCAGAATATTTCTTCCCTTCCCCTGACTCCACTCCCCACCTTTGAATATAAATTTGCTCACTCAGCCTGCAATTCTTTTCCCCATCCCTTTGTCTCTCTGACTCTAGGACAATCCCCAGGACTCAGCTTAGGGATCACCTTCTTGCTGAGCACTGCTCACTTCTCTACACTTCCTGCTCCTGCACTGCATAGACACCTAGCATAACACCGACCAGCATTCCACTCGCCTCTTCTGATCTGTGGCCCACCCTCAGTAAGGCTCTAAGGTCCTGGAGGAAATGGTATTTAGTATTTAGTACTAAATAAATAGGTATTTAGTATCTTGCATTTAGTAATCCTCATAGCAGGGTTGTTGAGTGAGAGCGTTGGATGATAAAGAGCTTGAAGAAAAATGATAGCAGCCTCCTTTCCTTGGAACATTCACTCTATTAACCAGAAAGATGGGAATTTGGCAGTGCACTACCATTCCTGGCCAGCCAAGAATTTAATCTAGGCAGTGTAGGAATATGGCCATATTTCTATAATTATTTTACTATTTTGTTTTATCTTGTTTTATTATGGAAAAATTACGAAGGAAAAAGAGATAAGATGTGTATGGATATTTTATGTTTCTCTTTGCAATTCAGCTTCTCAGATGAGCGTAAACTCAAATTGCCTGTGAACATGATAGAAAGCTCAGTTTCCAAAAACACAAGGAACAGAAAACCATCTTTGCAGCATGCTGAGGAAAGGGGGAGTAAAGCTTTCTGGCATCATCTCAAGGCTGTACTCTTACCCCTCGGCTTCAAGACAGAGTGTAGGGCAACTTGAACTTAAGCCTTGACCTTTGCCCTGTGATATCAGAAGCTTTAATGTACATAAAAGAAGTTGTGTACCACATTTCAAAGCTGAAAAGGATTGGTCCAAAAACTTAAATTCACCGTTGTGCAAATAGTCCCATTTCTGGGGAAAGCCGCATATAAAAACATTCAGGTTTGCAAAAGTAAGACAGAGAATTAACTGTAAAAGAGATGCATGAAAGTCGGTGTCTAAACTTCTCTATGCAATGATGTAAAAAGATTCTATGTTGATAGCCAAAGTTGCATTTTCATGTTTTAAAGTTATAATAAAGAGGATGCCTGCAAACAGCTGTGTTGGGAGAGACGTGTCTGCTGTTACGAGCAGGTGGTTACAGGTCAGGAGCTGGGACCACGTAGACTATAGGAATGATGTGTAGGCAGGATGAAGGCCACCACAGAGGTAGAATGACAGGAACAGAAGTAAGGTGTGGCTCAAACTAGACCAATTGGTGACATTTAATTTTGAGCAATCCAAACTTTTAGAGATTTTTGAAAAGTAAAAGTGAGATTTACCAAGTAACAGAAAAGTTTCTCTCATAATCATGGTAGTCTTTGAATTCTGAATAGATTGCCCTTTTGGAGCCAAAGAGTAGCTACCCAGTTCTGAAAGGAAGGGGTGAATTCTGACCTGAAGGACAGTTCTCAAACATTTCATAGAGATATAGATCCTGGGGAAGAAAATAAAACTGGGGAGTGGAGTTTAGGATGGAAATTTTCTAAGCAGGGATAGAGATAGAGGGAGGAAAAATCATTGTGCTTCATCTTTACAAGGCTGTCCAGAAAGTATCCAGGCGTTGTTAATATAACAAGAACAGTTTACTTGGCTGGATACTTTCCGAACAGCCTCGTATACTATTGTCTCTTGAACCCGGACTCTTAAGATACTAGGAATGTGATATGCCTGCCCAAGTGGTAGATTGAAACTGTTCTCTGCCACGGCCTATAACCCTATAACTTGGCAAGGGGGCTGGTTTGCAGCAAGGGCAGGTCAGCTGGGCCTGGGTTTGTGGGCTCTGAGAAGCAAAACTTACAGACGGTCCTGAGTGTCTCGATGGTATAATAATATATAACATTATATATATATATATATATATACACACACATATATAATTATATATATACATATGCATAATAATTATATGTATATATACAATTCTCTTCCTAAACAATTGACAAAGTTTTGGACACAGCATAGTTGGACTCATTTATGCTGTGGGCAACGGGAGAAGGAGGAGAGCAGGGATAGTTTCTACCTTGGACCTCACTAGTCAAGGGGTGAGCCGCACCCTCTCTGGCCAAGCTGGGGGTAGCAGCTGCCTGAGGGAGCGTCTGTGATCTGGTGACTGCAGGAAGAAGCTGTGGCTGGTGCAGAGCACTGATCTGTGCTCCAGAGACAGACATCGGCCCAGGCCCAGGCAGCACCTTGACTTAATTTGAGAAAATTTGTGGGAGATTAAAAGATCTGCCAAAGTTTTCATATCTACTTCATGACTGTTCTAGAATGAGTACTAAAGTCATTTAATTCATAGTGAATAATTAAAACACACACACAAAATATTTTATAATACAAGTGAATATATATGATATACTCATGTGACTTGCAAAAGGTGATAATAAAAGAACATCTATATAACTACCATTTAGTCTAGGAGACAAAAATATCTCTTCATACCTTGAATTAGCTATGGTCCCATTCTGATCACATCTCTTTCCTTCCCCACCAAGGAAAACACTTTCCATAATTCTTTTACCTCTAAAATCATCTCTGATTTAGGGAGGATGTATGATTTCTCATAGTTTGCATTTTAAATATCAGGAATAATCAAATGCTTCACTGCACTTTTCTCTAGTTTTTGTCACGTGTCAATTAGAATTCACCTCTAAGACCTTGATATAAAATCTAATTCAAAGGTAGAAAAAGAGGACAATATCTGCCACTCAAGACAGAGCACACTCTTTTCTACTCTACTTTTCCTCAAATGCATTCAAAATTGTGAAGGTGAATTTTATTTTCAAAGGTATGCTGATCATGCTCCACAGTACTTATATTACTTGATTAAGGAAAGCATGACTGTTTATATCTACTTATTAATTCTCCTTTTTCATTGGCCCTTTAAGCCCTGGGTAATTTTCAAAAGGTTCTTTGATCAGATCTGGAGAATGGAATGGAATGGAATTGGCACCTGAAGGAAATGGTGGCAGAGGAAGACGCCAATGAGAATAAAAGATCAGTTAGCTACATTTAAATGATCTTACCACACCTTATCCTTCTTTTACTCACAAAAATTTATTTAGATTCTTCCTTGTGCCTGGAACTCTGTGTATTGGCGGAGACTTACAAAGTACAGTGCAATGAGTTGGGACTAAATTCCCTAGAAAGAAATGGATGATGAAAAACCTGCCATGTCTTAAAAAAATATCCAAGATGATGTATATAGAACCACGCCAAGTCTAGAATTGAATACTGTCATGGGCTGGATTGTGTCCCCACAAAATTCATATGTTGAAGTCCCTCAGAATATAACTATATTTAGAGATAAGGTGTTTAAAGAGGTGGTTAAGTTAAAATGAAGTCATTAGGGTGGGCCCTAATCCAATATGACCTGTGCCCTTACCCAAAGAGGAAGAGACACCAGGGATGAACACACACTGAGAAAAGACCAGGTAAGGACACAGTCTCACAAGGTCATCTGCAAACTGAGGAGAGAGGTCTTAGCGGAAACCAACCTTCCCAGCACCTTGATCTTTGTTTTCTGCTTTTTTTAAATCAACAAAATAAAATACATTGGTATCTGCACAATCAATAGTGCTCATTCATCAAATATTCATCAAAAATTATGGCATTAGATACAGTTTTGTCCATTGTCACAGATTTCAAGAAATATGCATGACTTTCTCAGACACAAATTCTCATAGAGTTTTGCACCAGTGTACATAGAGCTATTCTAAGTAATCTTCATCATCCATGTTTTCCTAGGGACTTTCAACTTCCAGAACTGTGAGAAAATACATTTCTGTTGTTTAAGCCATCCCGTCTGTGGTATTTTACTATGGCAACCCTAGCAAACTAATATAAATACATAAAGTGAGAGCCACTTCAGAAAGACTTTATATACTTTAGATTATTGTCCATTAATTTCAAAATGTGCTCTTACTATGCATGTCCTTAATTCTTTACTTGCTTTTGCCTCCATACATACAGACTTAAATTTTTTAATATAGTTGTAATTCAGTGGCATGCACACCAGGTGGCAAGCGTGTTCTAAGTCTCTGTTTCTCATTTATCAGGATGAACTCTGTTGTAAAACAAAATGATCGTAATGCGTTTATGTTTCGTATGTTCTATCAAAGCACGGGCAGAAGCTTAGATTGCCGGGACAATAATGTGAATATATGCATCATGAATGAGATTCTCCCTCAAATGAACCTTCTAATTCCATTGTCAGACGTAATAGAATTGCCGGACTACTCTCTTTGTTCTCTAAAGGATCTATTTACTCTATGCAATTTTAAGAATAGTTTTGTAGCTGCAACACTTTATACTATTCTGCAACCTTGATATTTTAACACATCCCACGGAAAAGCATTCATAATGTATTTTTATATCTTCCAATATAAAATCCACCATTTCATTAATAGAATACTTAATATTTCAGTGGTAATTTTTGGCAGTAGTTGTTGAAAATGGCAGCCGTACACCAAAAAATTCAGCCATCTTCTTGCTTTTGACCCACATTCCAGGATATTAAATTGTTTCCCCTAAATCATAAAGTTAATGCAACTGGGATTTTAAAGAAGGTACACTGACTTTGTTTTCAGCTTTTTTTTTTTTAAATCAACATAACAAAATGCATTGGTATCTGCACAATCTATATTGCTCATTAATTAGTCATCAAAAATTATTGTTTTAGAAACAATTTCATCTTTTGGCACAGATTCCAAGAAATATGCATGACCTTCTCAGGCAAAAATTCTCACAGAGTTTTGCACCAGTGGACATAAAGCTGTTCTGGGTAGTTCTCAACATCCATGTTTTCCTAGGCAGGTGTGTGTGTGTGTGTGTGTGTGTGTCTATGTACATGTAGTAAGCTTAGAATAAAGTGTGCGAGCAATGAAATGTTAGTAGAAAATTGGGAAATATTACATTCATAACAGAGAAGAAAACTAAACACTCTACACACTGGCCCTGGTCACTCCCTAATAAAGAGAGGGAGGGCTTGTTGAAGTTCACTACAGGACTCAGAAATTACAGCTACAGTTTGAAATTATTAGTTTTTTGCTTATTCTCTCTTAAGACACTAAAGGTTAGAAGGGAGTGATTCTGCTCAGATTTACTATAGTTACTCATAGAAGGGGAGATACAGAAATTAAGACAGCCTTGCTTATAAGTGAGTGGAGGATCGGAGCTCCATTTATCATCCATTTATCAGGAGAGAGGACCAGCTTTTTTTATTCAAGGACCTAAAGGAGAAGTGATAGGACACTGAGGGAGGCTGAGGGTCCTTCATGACCCCTGCATATAAACTTCAAAGTCCAGGAGTCATCTGTGTCATAGAGGCCACCGAGTCCTGTACACCAGGAAAGAACGGCCAGGAGCAGAGGCCACTCCAACACCCAATGTGGAAAGCTGACTCAGGTAGAATGTCATTTTGTTGTTTATTCTTTGCCTGTCTCTACACTTCAGATGACCAGTGGCTAATATTCTAGTTGAATATTCATATGTATTTTCATGCTTCAGAGGAATTCACTCTCAGGTGAACCCGAATCACCCTGTTGTAGGGAACTATGCTAAACCAAGAGCTTTGCATGAATCTAGGTCATTATTCTTTAGAGCCGAGCACTTGAGATAAAGTGAATACTATCTCCTTACATTGTAGTGAATTCTCAGTTAAACAAAACTTCAAAGTATAGTAAGAAAAAGTGGAAATTGCAAACTCCCCTTTATTTAATTGATATCTATCTAGAAAGGGTTGTTGAACGTTTGCTTTGTGCAAAGCACTTTACTAATATTTCACGCCAAATTCCTGGGGCTTCTCTTTCTCTTTCCTTCTAGGTTTCTCTCTCTCTTTCTCTCTTTCATGTGTGTGTATGTTTGTGTATGTGTATGTGTGTGTTTGGTGGAGTTTGATGGGTCATTTACCAATTTAGTGTTTGTTTTGTTTTAATCATGGAAATGGTTACATTAAACGGGTACATTGAAGATTACATTCTTAGAAGAAAAGAAAAGAGCCCATATACATACCAGGTCAGATTTTTCCTTTTCTACCTCTTTGAAAAAATGCAATGTCACAATTCTCTATAACAACATCACTAATTATCAGAGAAATTCAAATCAAAATCACAATAAGATGATATCTTATTATTTTATCAAAGAGGCAACAACAACAGATGCTGGCAAGGGTGTGGAGAAAGGGGAACGCTTGTACACTGTTGGTGGGATTGCAAATTAGTAGAACTACTATGGAAAACAGTATAGAGGTGCCTCAAAAAACTAAAAATAGAAGTAACATATGATCCAGCATTTTCACTACTGTGTATAAATCCAAAAGAAAAAAAAATAGTGTATTGCAGAGTGTTTATTGCTATTCACAGTAACCGAAATGTGAAATCAACCTAAGTGTTCATCAGCAGATAAATGGATAAAGAAAATGTCGTATAGATATATGATGGAATATTATTTATCCATAAAAAGAATGACATTCTGTCATTTGCAGAAACATGGATAGAACTGGAGGTCATTATGTTAAGTAAAATGAGCCAAGCACAGACAGATAAATACCTCATATTCTCACTCATATGTGGGAGCTAAAAAAGTAGATCTCATGAAGACAGAGAGTAGGTTGGTTGTTACCAGAAGCTGGAATGGGTAGAGGGTACCATATATTTGTACCCACTAATCAATTTCTCTTTATCTCTCCTGAATATTTGATACATCAGTAGGGAGAATGTAGTTTACATTAATCTATTCTACATTTCAAAATCGCTAGAAGAGAATAATTCAAATATTTCTAGCAAAAAGAAAAGACAAACATTTAAGGTGATGGATATCCCAAGTACACTGATTTGATCTTTAAAAATTATATGGATGTGTTAGCCTTTCTCATGTATTCCAAAACTATGTACATCTATTACATATCAACAAAAAAGGTGTTAAAAAATTGACAAGGATATAAAAGATCTGAATTATATAAGTAAAATCACATATCAAAAGAAATAATTACCACAGATTAAATATATATTAATATTTATAAAAGATACTCATTATTTTAAAAAATGAATATCTACTATAAATAAAAATAAATAATTCTTTATACTAGGACTTAACTGCTTCTGTATGTATTTTTCTTTGCCCTACAATGAAACTGCTTCCTGAGGGGGAGTTTGTCTTGTGATTCTCCTGTGAATGGTAGCATGAACATCCACATACAGCATAAGAAAAAAGTCAGATGGAATGACCTACGAAACAATTCAGTGAACCCATTGCTTAGGGGTGCTTTCCTCAGATGAACAGTATAAATTTCTACCTTCAACCATGTCATGTGTCACAAGAGAACATGAAAATAAAGATCTGGTCCAAGGCCAGTCTATAAAACATTAGAGAATAAAAATATATACATACATTTAGAAAATGTAATTCAACAGTTTCTATAAAATTTCTTTCATCTGTGTAATTTCCTTTCACTTTATTTGGATATTTCTTTTTAGGACTTTCAATTTCAACTTGAATTCAGTTGTATATGTTTCCAGTATATTAGAGTTCTTCTAAAGATATGATAAAAAGTAAAACAAAGTCTTCTCTGACCATTCAGAGCAACAAAGGGCAACAGTTAAAATTATACTCATAAGTGATGGTTAAGTATATTTTAATGCAAAAAGTAGAACTTCTTTTAAGGAAATTTCTACTCTGTTCTGAAAATCTTTCCTTTGTGAACGTTTGAATATTTTAAACTGTTTAAGAAACTGCCCCTCTCATTTATACTTTAATAAGAAAATTTTGGTTTACCTTTATTTAGATCATCTGTCTATCCAATGTGTCATCACTTTTGAGAAGCAATATATTGTAGTAACTCCTGACTGCAGAGCATCAATTTCAAGTCTTCAGAAGATGAAAAACAAAGGAAAAAAATAATTGGTATCTCTGTCATGATTAATTTAAAATTTCTCCCTAGACATTGCCTCATGTCAGCAGATCTTCTTTTCTTTTAATACAAGCAAAAAGAAGTATTTTATGAGCTAGGTAAATACACAAACATCCCAGTAAACACCCAACCTGATGAAATTAAGCCTGGGTTTAAGCAGCCTATACCTGTGTAGAGACAAGAACTTTCAGCTAGTGTTTAAGATACTGATTGGCGGATGTGTATTCATTCATAAGGACACAACTAACGTTTACAAGAGATTACAGAGTCCAAGTAAATAATTCATATTCAGAATTAGTAAATGGGTACTCAGATGTAAACTATTTTTAAATTGAAACTAAATAAGGAACAAAACTCACAAAGTCCAGAGTGTCCTCTCATGGAGGTAATGTTAGCTTCCTTGGCAACCACACTTAGCAATCTTGTGGGGGGGCATTTAAGGAGTCAGCACCATCCACACAGGTGATATTAAGTGATGCAGGTTTCTTATGCGTTGAAGGTGTAATTGTTAGGTAGATAGTTAGGATCTCCTGCTGTTCTCGGCACAAGGGTTCCCTGTTTTGGTGCTGTTTAGAGCAATTGTTCCACCTGGGAAGAAGGATAAGGGTGGGCACTCCATTGTGGTGTTGCCCCACCCTTAATCCTATCCTGAGTAACTGCCACACCTGGGGAAGGAGGGCATGCTTTATTAACCTAGGAATTCCTCAGCCCAGGCATATAAGATTTAGAAAGTGACCTAGAGTAACCTAAGGGTAATTAATATGCCATTAGCTTTAATCTGCATTTTGGTTCACGCCCAGCCCCCAGGTGGGCTTTCTTAGAGGGAGATTGTTTAGGCAGATGGAATTTTGAGGACACCTGTTGAACATTTGATAACTTCTTACACCTCCCAAGAGTCCTCCTCCAGACTGGGCTAATAAAAGGAAACAATCCAAGAAGTCAGGAGTAAAGAAATGAGTGGGTCAGTGAGTGAGTGAGTTGGCCTGTCTCTCTCCACTTGAGGAGATGGACCTGTTTTATTTTAGAATAAAGAGCTTCTCTTGTGAAACTGCTCCCTGCCTGAGGTTACTCCAGGGTATTGGGCTTGCTGGTGATTTTTCCAGGAAAGGAGTCGGAGGACTGGGATGATAGTATGGACTTGACGCTTTGGTGTGTTTCTGGTCATTCTTCAGCCAAGAGCACACCAAGAACCAAGGGCAGACTCCCATCCTAACATCTTCGGTGCTGAAACCTGGGATTCTGACAGAATGTGTGAAGTGGAAACTCATAATCATATGCCTACAAGTTTATCACCCTAGAGATGCCCAAAGTGGAATCAGAACCCTTCAAATTCGTTCATGTTCTTTCCATTGTTGGGGATACTGACAAAGGGGTAGTGACTGCTAGTGACAATGTGTTTATCAAGAAGAGGGAGGGAATGATGGTGTAAAAGTTGGATACAGAAAGTATGGAGCAGGTATAGCTTATGTGTTTTAGGGATAATTATTTTAATTGAGAAATGAGCTATGCAATGACTAATTCCCTGGTTCACAGCCATGGTTACACATTAAAATCACATGGAATGATTTGTTTTAAAAACATCCAAATCCGAGCCCCAGTACTAGGGATTCTGATTCATTTATTCTCAGATGGAGCCTGAGATTCAGTGTGCAAATTATCTCCCTGCAGGGGTTTGTAATGTGCAGCCAGGAATGGCAATCACTGTTCTGATTTATTGATAAACTGTTGAAAACATGATATCACTCCAATTTGCAGAGGAAATCCACAAGGTTGTGATTTATTTTCCGGATTGTAATAATACATTTTTTCCTTTTTCTAGATTGACTATGTATCAACTTAATTTCATGAACGTGTTGCAAGTGTATCAGGTCCAACAGGAAGGAAGGATTAGGAATGCAAATGAAAGTTTACAAATGAGGTAGTTGGCAGTTGATTGGCTCATTTCCTTTTGTGAAGAGTGATGACACAATAAAAACATTACTTCTACTTAATAGAGAAACATTTTGCCTAATTATGAGTTAAGTGTCTTATGGAGGGAGTAAAGGAAATTTTACTTGGAAAATCAAAAAAGGTTTTGCCAAAATTGAAACTCAGCTGAATAGGTAGTTACAAGGTAACCTGGCCAGAGGATTCAAGGTAATAAAAACACTTCTGGAAAACTGTCAGAATGTCCTCAACTATTATGGGTGTTCTTTTACATGGTAGAAGAATGTACTAACTACAATGAACATGCCATTAAGATATCAAGGGATCAATGACAAAAACACCCTTGTCAACATAGTCCATTCTTTTGCTGATTTTTTGAGAGATTATAGGATTTTTTGTTTCCTAATAGCGTTTGACCTTGTATAGGGTTAAGTAGTATCTTTCATTCTCTAAGAACTCCCAGCTACCATTTTTTTTGTCATTTTCTTGCAATGTTTTCAAAAATCTGAAAATGGAGAAAAAAAATTATACTAGAAATTTAGAACTTTAATGAAACCATCTTTGGCGAGAAGGGAGCATTGTACAAGATGATTTAATGTGTGTCTTTTGAAAAATAAACCTTTTCACCATTGATGGAGAGAATCTCCCAAGGTGCAGTGAATTATATTTGAATTTAACACCATATCGCTGTTTTCTTTGATGAGAATCTAGATCTAGTCAGCTTAAATCTCAGAAATAAAAACTTTTTGTGTGTGTTTATCATATCTTGCAAATAATTTTTGCACTTTTTACTTTGAAATATTTTTATTTGTAAAGTGCAGGCAGGAATGAGACTAAATGCTATAATATATTGATAAACAATTGAAACAGAAGCTTTGCTCCAATAAGCTTTAACTTTGCTAATAGTATTTTTCTGCTCTGTACAAACATTTAGGTTGTCATCACCAGTCTATGAGTTTGTTTGTATATGAATTCTAAACTTATGATTATGCTAAAAAAGTTTCCTACACTCCTATGCATCCATATTTTCTTTATAAATTCATTTTAAATATCTTTAAATGTATTTTCACAAAATAATTTTAAAATATTTATTTTGTATTATTTAGAAATTGTATTAAGAGGCAGGTAGAAATGTAACCTCTATTTTCCCATTGATATGACATGACAATGTTTCATAGACTAATCCTCTGTTGATCTATTGCTAATTTCTATATGACCCATTAAACGGTGTTTATTTCCTTTCTAATATCAAACAGTTATAATCACTATAATTTCATGTTTTCACATTTTTTACTACCTGTTTTGTGCTTTACTCCACCTTCTCATGATTTTGTGATTATTTTAGTATTTACTTTTTACAAATGGGGATCCCTGGAAGATAGAGACTGAGGAAAATTGATAACACAATTATGAATTTCCTTATCTAAAACAGGCTGTTTCTGTTTATTTCCTCAACTATTCAAATACATTGTAGGTGTTATATAGGTTTTACCCATGTCTTCTTACACATTTTATTACATTTCTATCCTAATTATATATAAGATTATTGATTCCATCCATCATGTTTTAGTTCATTATTTCTAGAAATAGTAAAATTGATCTTTATATTTATTTTGTATACATCCTGTTGGCTTTTCTTATTGGCTCTAATTATATTTTCTTGTTCTGATACCTTTTCCTGTGCAGTGCTTTTTAAAGAGTTTCCAAGTATAAAATAAAATCAGATGCAGTCAGTTAGTTGGATTTTTTTTCTCTAATACTGAACTTGTGATTTTTCTCCTTTTTTTTTTTTTTGGTTCTGGTTGCTTCTTTTGTATTTTTTGACATATCATATTTGTACATATTTTGGAAGTATTTGTGATTTATTGATACACGTATACAATGTATAATGATAAAATCAGGGTAATTGGGATATCCATCACCTCAAACAATTATCTTTTCTTTGTGTTTGGAACGTTGCAATTTTTTTGATTTTTCTTATGCTACCTTGCATTGACTTTTAATTTCAGTAAATATTAAATAATAATGGTACTTGTGAGCATTGCTTTATTAATCCTGATTAATGTGAATGTATATATATGTAGTATATGTGTATATGTATGCATGTGTGAGAGAAAAAAGAGAGATTATGTGAAGAAAGAAAGAGGACTTTTGTTGAATATTATCAAATGCATTTTTATTCTTTTTCTTTTTCTTTTTTAACACAAATACATGTGAGGAAGCCTGTGCATGTCCTCCTTTGTGCCATTATCTGTCTTTCATTGGTTAGAAGATACCAAGAATCAAGAATCATAATCTACTTGTCCATAATATAGAACAGAACCTTGAACAAAACAGATATTCATTATTTGGGGGTACAATTGAATTCCTATTGTGTCACATATAGAAAATACTTCTTTAGAGGAAGTCTTAGACAGGCAGCTTTTACAAAAATGGAGATCTTGTTAGAAGAGAATACCAGATTCCAGAGGCTTAAGGGATCTGCAAGGATCACTATGTAATCCAGAAGAAAAAAAAATACCATTATTGTACCAGAATGATCTTAAACTTCATTTTTGAAATTATATGTATGTTTTCACATTTTTTTCAAGCACTTCAAGTTGCCACAGGCTATCAGGAATCACCTCATACCAAAGTGTTTATAAACATGATGTTATTCAGCAATTTAGAGCAGGCCACTGAAAGTATGTACTATTACTGTGCATCTGCATGATCATTGTAGTCAAACGCAGTATAATTATGCACTCTGAAAGCTGACCCATAGTTGGAATAATGCTGGCCATTTACAATAGCAACATAGTGATCATTAGAGTGAATTCTCCTTGCTTACCTTCACAATAGTAACCACAAAAGCCACACCAGATCATTAATTCAAAGAGACAACACAATGGTGTCCCTGTGAGTTTTCCCAACATACTCAAGTGTTCTTTCAAGCCATCTATAATCTATTAATGACACTACCTTAATGCCATGCTTTCCAAATATACCATACCTTTAGCCAACAGCAACAAATCCCTACATGTGAGGCTGCCAGTGTAATATAAGAATTCCAGAGTCATTTGAAGTGTATAAATTGCTACTTACAAAAATAACTCATATTACATTCCTTTTGGTTGAATTATTTCAGTCTATGTGCTTAACTCTTACTGAAACAACTCTTTCTAGAGGGGAAAATAAGGGAGGCTAAAAATGGGGAGGTACAAAACACAAAGGACAAAGAAAATGTAAAGTCTTAGTATTACTTTTAAATACGAATAACTTTGTTTTAATGCAAGTGCATTGCCATGAAGGTACTAAAGCAGCCTTCAGGCCCCATATTTTCATGGACTCCTTTCAAGATCCACGTAGAGACCCAAGCGGTGCATGGTGTGGCCATGAGTCTTTTTGTATAATTTGTAAAAATGTGATATCTTAACTATACTTGGCTAAGTCTACTGTCTCCTTCCATCCAACTTCCCCCACTTGCTTTCCTGCTTCCTTTCTTGTCCACTGCTGTTGGCATGGCCGTAGGTATTACTGAAATCCAACAAAGGAAAGGGTTATTGGCGGTTCCACTCAGTTTGGACTTAGTGGAATATATTTACAGGGTTCATAGTCACTTTGAGTATAGTTAACTTACTGCCGGCCTTGCCAGTGTGGCAAAGGCTTCCAAAAACATGTCTATACTTCCTGTGCCAACCCACTTTGCATAGTGACATGCAGGCGCTGGCCCAGAAGATGCACTGTGAAATGAAACATGCCCTGCAGCACCTGGCACGAAAAGTGTGGGAACAGTGAGGGAGCAACAAGACTTGGAATGGATAGGATCAGAAGGTAGCCTGTAGAATATTCTCCCCATCATCAGCAATGTAAAAATGTAATGGTGGGTTTGTTTCCCAACAAAGCCCAATCAAACAGAAGTTCACTCCTCTTAGAAATATATTTTGAAATAAGTGTATAAAAGAAAGTGCCAGACATTTTAAAAAATATTTTTGATGGGAAGCTTGCAAAACAGAATTAATTTGAATTCCAGTAAGGAATTGTGAAACCTGCAATGGGCATGAAAAACAGCTCACACATGAAAAAAATCTTAATAGGTTTTCTTACAAATGGGCAATCCTGAAATTGTACACGGCATTACCAATAAAGAGGAGTAAAAATGAAAGAAAATGTTCTAAACTAGCAATAATAAAGAATAAAGGGTGATTATTTATGACAACACATGATAATTATAACAGAGAGGGATTACAAAGGAGTATTGAGCTGAAATGTCAGGGGGAAAAGCATGTAGATGTCAGGCAATGATTAACAAAAATATTGTAATACTTTTCTGGATTCAGTGATGTTTTCTGTATCAGCTTTTTACAAGTTGCAATTTTTATACCTTTTCTTACTGTGAATAAATAGTCTCACTTTTACCTAATTTCATAATTGTCATTTTGTATTCTTCTCTTTGAAGTGAACCTCTAAAATTGTAAAAGTTTCAGGCCTCCACAAATCCCATATCAACCCTTTTGTATTAGTAGTGGTATAGTTGTTATAGTTATTTTATAATCAGAAAATCAATTTCTGATAATGAGATCTATAAATTTGGAGCCCTGTGTCTCAAAAGAGTTTCCTACTTAAAAAGAAGTGACTTTTATGAGGAAATTAAAAATATCAAATCAAAATGCTATAATGGTAAATCATTTCTCTGTTTCTGGAATGATTTCATTTAGACTGCTTAACTGGTGCCAACTGAGATAAAAAGGGAAGATGGCAATAACCCCAAGCAAATTATCAGACATTTATTCTTCAAGGCTGCAAGTTGTAGCCTTGAATAGTAATGCGACTAAATTATTTCCAGTTACTTAAGAATTTTGTCTTAAAGCCAGGGCCTCTGCATCTTCTGAGCTAGTAGAGGAATGAATACTTCTAGGCGTGATCTTCCTCTGCTCCAGTGATTTGCATCTTTATTTAGACCCAGAGAAACTGAAAAGAGTTATCAGAAAGAAGGAGAGGGTAAGCCAAGAGTGGGTGAAGAATACATACACTGCTGTCCCAAGTCCCCTGTATATAGGTGAAGAGCACCGGGCATGTGCAAGGGATGTTCCTCCAGGAGGAGAAGTGTGCACAGTTTGCTGGGAAACTTCCCCAAAACAGAGTTTCCCAGATGGGAAGCCGGATGAGACTTACCCTCAGTGTTGCAGGAGGACAAGGCCAAGAGTTCAAAAGAGTCTTGTTCTAGGAGACCACCTACCTTTCTGGAAGTGACAGAAAAGTTGTCTTTGTTTGGGACAATCCAGAATTTTTGCATGCTTTAATAGTGGAAACTTTGCTGCCTCAATGCATAAATTTGACAGCCACAGGATAGCCCATAGAAAATAGGGTCCCCTAATATTTATAACTCCAAGAGATTAGGTGACCTGAAGCAGTAGATACATTCTTGAAGATGGCACAGGTTGGAAGCACATATACTACAGACAGTTATCAGTGAATTCCTGTCCCTGGCCCCACCCAGGTACAAGCAGTAAGCCCACACCTACTCAACGTGTCTTCTTTTTGGAAAAACCATATCCCAGATGTGGAGATCTAACTGGATCACATCCCCAAAGATACCTGCGAGAAATTTATGGTGTATTTCTTTATTGTGTGTTTCTGAGAACTCTGCTAAAGGATCAAACAACCACTTCAGAAAATAATATAGTAAGTAATGTACAACTATAGCATTCATGTTTACTACTTAATAACTTAGGTAGGTCATGCCAACCATACATAAAATCTATGCCATAAGGAAGGGTATGATTAATAAATTATTGCATGAAACCATATGAAATTGCCAACATTTAATTGTTTGAATCTAGAGAAATGGCAATTTCCTAACATTTGACTCCAAAAAAACCTACACTGTGTCCTTCAAGATGGTACAAGCTGAACACATTCTGCAACTTTTCCGTTCCTAAAAAGAAGGTGACAACAATAGTAAATTATGAAATCACCTATATACATTCATATGTTCATGGAGAGTCAAACTAGTATACAAGAAGTGGAACTTGGCATGTGAAAGATAATACAAAAGAGGGAAACGCTAGCTCAGAACTGACAGCCGGGTATAGCCACTAAGAGTGAGCACAGCAGCAAAGTATCCGATGCAGAGAAGTGATGGATGTGAGAAACAAGTTGTTGTCAAGCAACAAGGTAATAATGTCTGCCCTTGGTCCAGGCAGAAGCAGCAAGAGTTCTGCTTGCAACAGGAGCAAGAGGCAAAAAAACCTGTGTTAGAAATACAGGACACTGTTCCTGATTGTGATAAACCATGTGGATGCACATCCAGAAAAACAGCTACCAAGGTATGTCATTTGCCGTACATTCTCACACTAACTCATCTCAGGTGAGGATATTAAAAATAACAGTGACTCCCCAATATCGCCACAGGCTGATACACAAGACAAAACAGAGACAATCTCACTGGAACTCTCAACTGCAAAGATAAGTGCATGGTCAGGAACCAATAGATATTTTGGCAACGCTAAAAATGGCAAATGGAATCAAGAGGCTCAAGAAACAGGAGAACCCGTATCTCTAAGAAAATCAATAGAACCAACACAATAAGACATTAAGTTAAGAATAATTAATATCTTCAGGAATATAAATGAGGATGCCACATCCATGAAACAAGATCAGACCGTAACTAAAAATAACTCAGGTATTATATATCAACATTTACAGAGGCACATGCATTACTGATGATTTTTTGAAGCTGAGAGATAGTATGGATAAGTGGATACAAATAAAGAAAAAATCACCAGCTGGAAGGTCATGCTGGATAATTTCCCCAGAATGAAATGCAAAAATGATAAAAAAGAAGGAAAGGTGGAAGAAACATTAAGAGAGAGAGAAAACATGCTCAGAAGTCCTAGAAACTTTCTTCTTATAGAATGAAAAAAGGAGAAATGGAAAGAGGTAGGTATTTAAAAAATGATAATATGCAAGAATTACCAAGAACTAATACCAGAGTATTTAGACTGAAAAGGTTCTGCTGAGAACCAAGTAAGATATGAAAATAAAAGCAACTGGCACCTTGACAAATTCCAGATACTCAAGGGTATACTTATTCAGGGAAGAGGGGAGGGGAAACCCAGGAGCTTCCAAGGAGAGAAGTGCCTGAATGAAACAGGAGCCAGACTGACATCTGTCTTCTTTTCAGTAATATTGTGTAGAAGGAGATGATAGCATAATATCTTCCGCCTTGAGGCTAACACGTATTTTTAAAAAAATCTCATCCAGAATTCTATACCTGGCTAAATTTGCCAGCTCAAGTCTGGGGAAAAAAAAATTAAAAAATTAATCCAGGAAGAATCTATAAAAATCATGAACTTGTACATCTAAAATATAACATAATCTCAAAATATGCAAAACAGAAACTAATAAAATAGAATTAGAAGCGAAAAAATTAATAATCACTGTCAATGTTTTTACATATAGCTCCAAGAGAAGGAATATCAAGTACAAGACTACAGAGAATTTAATAAACACCGTTAAAAAGCATTGTATATGTATTCAAAAACATGCAGGGAATATGCACAAAAAGATTACATAATTGGTCAAAGTGAAAATTTTAAAATATCCCTTGAAATGACATAATTAAGCCATGTTCACTCACCCTAGTGCCCATAAATTTAGAAATCAAATAGAGGAGTTAGAAAAATAATGACCAAAAAAGCCAGATACTAGAGAATTTAAAAAATATACTTCTAAATTACACCTGGTACTACCCACAAGAAATCTACAGGTTCAATGAAAACCCTATCAAAATATTAATAACATTCTTCACAGAAATAGAAAAACAAATCTTAAAATTTGTTTGCAACTGCAAAAGACCCCAAATAGTGAAAACAGCACTGAGCAAAAAGGACAAAGCTGGAGGCATCACAATACGAGACTTCAAAATATACTACAAAACTGTAGTAACCAAAACAGCATGGTGCTAGCTAACAGACACATATACCGTTGGAACAGAATAGAGAACCCAGAAATTAACACATGTGTCTACAGCCAACTGATTTTTGGCAAAGGCAGTAAGAACACTGATTGGGGAAAGGATAGCATCTTCAATAAACTATACAAAAATCAACTCAAAATGGATCAAAGACCTAAATGTAAGACCTAAAACTATAAAACCACCAGAAGGAAATTAACTCTTTGTGCTGTTGTATTAGTTTTGACAAATGTATAGAATTGCATCCTTTTCTGTAAGGTTATTTCTATATATACACACACACACATACACACATGTGTGTATATATATAATTTTATATATAGAGAGAATCAAGCAATACTTGTCTCTTGGATACGCTTCTTTCACATAAAAAAATGAATTTAAGATTAATCCTTTGAAAAATAAGTAATTCATTCTTTTTTATGGTTAAATGACATTTCATTATACAGCTACACTAAAGTTTGTTTATTCATACATCAATTAATATCTGGGTCATACACACTTTTTGATGATTATGAATAGTGCTGCCATAAACATGTAGATAGAACTACTGTGTGAATATAAGTTTTCATTTCATTTGGGTAAATACATATAAGTGGGGTTTCTAGGCCATATGATAAGTGAATGCTTAACCTTAAGGTAAATCACCATATTGTTTTCCACAATGGCCTTGCCATTTTGCATTTCCAGCAAGAACATATAAGAGAGGTACTCTGTACCCACCATCATTTCTTATTGTCAGTATTTTTTTTTAATTAAACATCCTATTAAGTGAATCTTGTAATATCACTGTGGTTTTTATTTGCATTTATCCAATTGATTTTGGGCACCTCACATATGCACATTTGCCATCAGTATACATTATTTGCCAAAATGTCTATTTAGATAGTTCATTTTTTAATTGGGTTCTTTGCTTTTTTTATTGTTGTCTTTCAGACATTCTTCATTTATTCTGGGTACAAGTTTTTTGTAAGAAAGGTGAAAATCTGTCTATGGCTTGTTCTTTCATTCTCTTAATAACATTTTTCACATAGCAAAAGTTTTTTTTTTCTTTTTTTCTTTCAAAATATTAAGGGTGTACAAATGTTTTTGTTACATGGATAGCTTTTATAATGCTTGAGTCAGTGCTATTAGTGTGCCCATCACCCAGATAGTGTTCATTATACCCATTAGGTAGGTTTTTGCCCCTCCCTCCACCCTCCTCCTGCCTTCTTGATTTCCAACGACTTTTACTTCCCTCTGTGGCCATGTGTGCCCGTTGGTTAGTTCCAACTTATTAGAGAGTACATGTGGTGTTTGTTTTTCCATTCTTGAGATACTTCACATAGGATCATGGTTTCCAGTTCCATTCAAATTCATGCAAATTAGGAAAGGTTTTAATTGGTATATATCCATATCCATGTTGGCTTTATCTAAAATAAAGATGAATAATATCTAAAATGCCTAGTCTAAACTTCTGGCTATTGAATTTCAGAAGGAAAAGGTCCAGAAAAAAACCACTACTTTTTTTTTTTTTGAGTTAGTGGAAAGGAGCTCTTTTTTAGAAATATAACTGAAAAGATTTATATTATATCAAAAATCTTCAAGGTGGGAGAATGTAATTCATTCTCATACCGTCATAAAGAGCATGCATATGATGAGTTGGATAGCAGAGGAAGTGATATTTTATTTAATCATGGCAAACATATTGACCTCTTTGCATCAAAAAATGACACAAGTTAAAGGTCCATGACTCCATAGGTAAACATTTTAACATGGACAAAGAGAAAGTAACACTTGAGATAATTTAGGTATAGCCACACTTCCGCAAATGGGATAATGGTGACTTCCTGCTGTCTCTTAACTTCTAGTTCCACTATCACAAAGGGAAGGCTGAGTTGGACATTTAAAATTTAATAACAATGTGAGATTTCTTATGTTTTCAGAGAATTTGAAGGATGTCTCAATACTCTGAATACAAATCAAGATTCCCTAGGTTTCTGAATTTTTGAAAGAAGTCATGAGGCATTTGAAATGCATTTTTCCAAAACATCCAGTAGATGGCGTAGATACCTCTATTTCCCAGATGTGGGTTAGCATTAGTAACCCCTAGAAGGATGTTACAGCTTTTCAGACAGAAGGAGGAGGGAGAAGGCATTTTCTAAGATGCTGCAGAAAAAGCTGCTATAGATCTTGATTTGGAATTAGGCCTCAGCTTTTGTAAACAGAAATGTCTGAAGATCACTTTGTTATTGATCATTTTAGAGCTTTTGTAAGATTGAAATTAAAAGTAACTGGTACACTATATATGTGTGTATATATACATATATATCAAACAAAATTGATTATTTTTAAACACATAATTTAGAAAAACAGAAGTATGACTATGACATAGTTCCAGTAAAATCATGTAAATTAATTGCTGAAGATTTGCAAATAACCACGAATCAAGTAATCCGATTTGGAAAAGGAATCCCTGTTTGGCCCAAAGAGATGTTCCAGATTCATGATGGTTTCTTACGTAAGAATCTGTAAACCAAAACACATCATTTTTTTTTTTTAAGAGGGAGTCAGGGGACAGGGTCTCACAATGTTGCCTAAGCTGATCTTGAGCTCTTGACTCAAACAATCCTCCTTTCTCAGCCCCTCCTTTGCTAGTGTTTTCTTTACTCACATAACTCCGTTGACCTCGCATTGTCTAAATATCCCAATCCCTCTCCATTTTATCTCTAGGTCTAGCTCTCTCTCATATCATATTCTCTTCTTAAGAAATGTTTATACTCAATTGCTAATAGAGGAATGGTCCTTATGAGGGAACTCTCTTTCCATGTGTACATGAAAATGCACACACACACACACACACACACACACGCATCACTGGATCACTTCTGTATCAGTTAGGGTGTTTTAGATAACAAAGATTTAAGCAACAATAGGTTGATTTCTCCTATAGCAAAAAGTCTGGATTCAGTGCTTAAAGATGTCATCAAGATTGGTGTTCTTCCTATCTGTCCACTGTCCCATCCAATTTGTAGGCAATTTTCCTTGTAGTCACAGGTGGATGTAGCTTCTCCAGATACGGCCTGTTTACACAGCCAAGTTTCCAAGTGTGCCTCCCCTTCCATTAATGAAGAAAAAAAATTCTGAAAAAGTCCTCAAGAGATGTCCCTTGTCATCTCATTGTTTAATCCTATGCAATAATGCCTAAATCATCTATGGCAAGAACTTGGCATAGGCATTCTCAGGATTTGCTTAAACAAAATAGTATTTCTTCCCCAGCGATGGGCTAAACCCATGGAGCACACAGTCTCGCCAAAGGTAGACACAATGAGCATGGAAGAAGGGGAGGCAGGTAGTTGGTTCAGTCACCACAGATGGCATTTTCTTCTGGTCTCCAGTCCGGCAACACCACTAATGCAAGGCCTTCCCTGACCACACAATTCATCTCATTTCTGTTCCAATCACACTTGCCATTACACTTTTGCACATCATCCTACCTTCTTTACTCAAACAACATATTTCCTTTCCAAAATCTTTGATTATATCCCTATTTTATCCTACCCCCTGCCAGACAGTAAGCCCCTTTGGAACACAAATACTGTCTGTCTGTTCGTGATCATTTCCCCGGTGCCCTGGAGTGTCCCTCGCACACACTAGATATAATTATGTAAGAAATAACGAATGAATGTAAATGTTCATAAGGGCAACCTGATCTTTGTGGGCTCATTTTCCAACAGTATAGAGGAGGTTAATTAGGAAGGATGCTGTTCTCTTAGGACATGGTTTTGGCATGGCATAAAGATTATTCTGAAAATTTAATAAACACCAGAGACCATCAGAGCTGTGAAGAGGAACTAGGAGGTAGTGGTTGGCTATAGAAATAATACCGACTAGGGGGCACGGTTAGCTGGACCACAGATGAAGAAATAGGACTACTGGACCCTTAGTCAAGAAAAGAGTGCAGCTGGAAATGACAGGATTTGGGGATAGAAGAAAAAGCCCTTTTCCTGTGTAGTTCTTCGGGTTTTGTCACTCACCAGCTGTGGCACATTGGGAAAATTACTAGTTTTCTGTAAACCTTAGTAATGTTGCAGAATTTTGGAAAGAGTTAAAGTCAAAGATCTGAGTTGGAATCCTGAATCTAGCAAAAAAGTAGATTTTTTTCTTCTTTAACCTTGGATAAGTTTCTTGACTTCTCTGAATTTTGTCTGCCTAAAGTGTAAAGCAGATATTTATAAAACCAAATAATAAATGAGCTCTGTTCTAGCCAAATGTAAATGTTTGGCTATATGAATCCAGTTTTTCCAAATATTAAAAGTTGAAAATGTATTTATTAAACACATGCACACACTCACATGTGCATACATACATAAATATATATATATGAAGAGAGAGAGAAACAGCAGTGTGCCAATGGGGGAAAAAGTCTCTGGGATTTTTCTAACCCTTCCTCGTTCAAGCACGGCTGATAAGATGCTCAGAAGAGCATTTATTAGTATGGGGAAATAGAATAATGTTAAATATTTGTAGAATAAATGTAAGGGAAATTTGTGAACTTATGAAAGAAATTGTGTGTTCCCTGATCATCACCTAAGTGCACATTTGGGAATAACACCAATTGTGTATTGGACAGAGGTGGGGGGTGAGGGAGGGGATGGGTGTATACCTGCACGGTGAGTGCGATGCGCACTGTCTGGGGAATGGACACACTTGAAGCTCAGACTTGGGGGAATGGGAGGGACATGGGCAATATATCTAACCAGAACTTTTGTACCCCCATAATAAGCTGAAATTAAAAAAAAAGTTAATCCAAGTCTATTTCTGTAAATAAATTGCAACATTGTATACATAAGTAAAGTGGGATTCTTTGATTTCTTTTGAAATGTTTGAGGATGGGATGTGTGCTGAGGCCTACATTTGGCAAATGTTATTTCTTACCCATATAGGCAAAACCAGTGGATTCTACAAATAATGAAATTAAACCCAACCAAATATCAAGAAAAACAATTTTATATGTGGTCTGTTTGCTCTCTGTTGAAAAATGTAACTAGGTGGTTTTCTTTAGACTCACCAAAATTCAATAAGAAAATACTAAATATTTTCCTATTTTACATGATTCCTATTTTAGTAATACAAGGAGCATTTTGTAAGCACAGTATACAAAGAAAACAAGAAGGTATTTAAAATGGTCTTTCATAATGCTAGCCAAGATTGAGAAATATAGGTTGTTTTTAAGGCAAATTGGGTAGATTAGTCACTGCTAGTTTAATGTTTTACTATTTGATCAGTGAAAACAGTAAAGTACACTGGAAAGAGGTAACTTCTAAAGTTTTGTCTCAGGCCACAACCTTGACCTTTTCCTTCTTAATGTTTTCATTAAAGAAGATATAAAAGTATTGATCATATTTGCATTGTTATGATGAAATTTTTACAGGTAAGAATAAGATTGTAAACAGAACTTCAAGATCTAGAGAAATGGAAGAAAATCTAATTGACCAGAGGTAAGAGTCAATGAATGCTCTTGATGCTATAAATCAATTGCCTACGTATAGAATAGAGACAGTGGGAATAGTAGTACGTGATGAACTGCTTTCTGCATTTCCTTTAACATTGAACTTCAAGTAGTGAGGTGCTTCGGAAAGAGAGAAGCCATTCTGTACCTGATTAAGAATAAAATCTGGGAAGTAAGGATTGTGTTCTACTGTGTTCAGGTTGCTGTACACACAGAATGTTTCAAAAGAGACAAAGATGAACTAGATCACATCACAGACAAGTCATTTTGTATAGAGCCTAATTAGTATTTCTTTCACAGGTGTAGCAGTTATCCTTCCAAAGGTGGCCTCACAGATATACATCCCATTTCACATGCTCTCTTTACAACCTGATACGTTTCCTTTTTCATCAACAGATAGAATCTGTGCTGTCTCCCGTTGGACCTTTGTAAGGACTTGACCAATAGGATGAAATGCCAGTGATGCTTTATAACCTCAGGGACTAAATCGTGAAAGGTAATATATTTTCTATCTCTCTCTCTTTCTCTCTCTGGATGTGTGCCTTGCGAGTGTTCAGCTGGAATGTAAGAAGAACCACTACCTCAAAGCCTCTGTGCTGGAGAGACTACTTGGGAAACTTCCATAGGGATGCCCAGGGAGATCCAGCTGGGCCAGCCCCTAGCTATTCAAGTCCCCCCAGCCCAGACATGTGAGTGAAAAATCCTTGCAGATGATCCCAGGCTAAGCCACTTTCTGACTACAACTTCACAAGAGATGCCAAGCCAACACTGCCAGGCCAAACCACCACTGAATTCGTGATCACTCACAGAAGCCAACTGTGGGAGATAATATGATAGGCAGATTAATGATTTCTCTATCCTTATCCCTGAAAGCTGTGACTATGTTAGGCTATTTAGCAAAGGGAAATTAAGGCTGCAGACAGAACTGATTGCTAATGAGCTCACCTTAAAACAGGAAGATTACGCTAGATTATCTCAGTGGGTCTGATGTAAGCAGAAGGGTCTTCCCAAGTGGAAAATAAAAGCAGACAGATAAAGATGTGGCCACCCAAGAAAGATACGACATTGCTTACTTTGAAAATGGGAGAAGGAGCCACCATAGCATGTGGGCAACCTCTGGTAGCTGGAAAGGGCAAGGAAATGGATTCTCCCCTAATGCTTTCAGAAGGGAATGCAGCCTTGCTAATGGCTTGATTTTAGCTCAATGAGATAAATGTCAGATGTCTATTCTACGGAACTGTAAGATAATACATTTACATTGGTTAAGCCTCTAAGTTTGTGGTCAGTTGTTATAGTAGCATTAAAAACTAATACAGATAATAAATGATTATTTTTGTTTTAAGGTACTAAGTTACAGCCAGTTTGTCATGCATGATTAGATACTTCTTCATATGTGACAAGTTTGTAATAACATTTATGTCATAGAGAACTTATATCCATTAACATAAATTGAGTTATCTTAGTCCATTTGGGTTGTTATAACAAAATACTATAAACTGGGTGGCTTATAAACAACAGAAATTCATTTCTCACGCTTCTGGAAGATAGAAAGTCCGTAATTAAGGCACCATCAGATTTGGCATCTGCTATGGGTGTGCTTCCTGGTTCGTAGATGGTGACTTCTCACTGAATCCTCGCATGGTGGAAGTATCCCAAGAATGAAAAAATAAGCATCACATGTACTCACCAGCAAGTTGGTTTCCCTGATCATCACCTAAGTGCACATTTGGGAATAACACCAATTGGGTGTCGGATAGATGTGGGGGTTGGGGGGAGGGGATAGGTGTATATCTACATAATGAGTGTGATGCACACTGTCTGGGGAATGGACACGCTTGAAGCTCTGACTTGGGGGGATGGGAGGGGCATGGGCAATATACATAACCTGAACTTTTGTACCCCCATAATAAGCTGAAATAAAAAAAAGAAAAGAAAATGTATAAAGATTAATTCATTGATTGTGTAGGTTGCAAATAATATAATAAGATGTGAGTCTAGGTTAAAACTCCAAATTCAATGATTTTTTTCTATATAGGCTGCCTCTATGAACTGTAATGAGCATGGGAAAGTGTAAACATTTCTTTAGGAATATGTACCTTTCCTCTGCTGCTTCATATGTAGAAAGTTGCAAGGGCTCATTATTTTCACTATAACAACGAAAAGAATCTAGATTAGCTACAAAACACAGTTTTTAAAAAGCTCAACAGAGATCTGAAAACACAAAGAAACTTAAATAAAGTCAACTCAAGAAAAGAAGGAACACTTTAAGGATACACTTGCCATCACTGCTCTCATCCCAGGAAGAAGTTCAAGAGAAAGAGGAATCTTCTTAGATGGGGATAAGGAGAAACTAGGCAAACGTTTACAGAACAATGAATGGCTGGTGTAACAGACCAGAATTTTGCGGTACCCCCAGCCACAAAGTGAGGGTGTCCACCTGCCAACTCTTTCTCACTGGTTTTCACTGAGGTCTGGAGGAAGTAAACCAAACCCAAGGTCTGGGAAAAAGGGTCAAGACACAGCATCCCTGAGCCAGCTGTGCAGGGGCAGCCCTCATGTGAAGCAACCACCCTCAGAAGGAGTGGGGAAGGGTAGGGGTCCATTGTAAAATGAAAGAGAAGTCCCACGAGAGAGAGATCAGAATTTAGTGGAGGAGATAAGCCTATAGGAGAAAAAAGAGCATTAAAAGAGTTTATGAAGAAATGTTCATATACATAAAGGGAAGTGTGCAGAATGTATAGATCATAATTAAATTTACAGAGTTTATATGGTGTATGATTGCAGAGAGGCAGTGCCATTTTCCAAGTACTTCTAGGCTCAGAAACTGCACTGCTTTGGTTCAAAGTCCAGCAATACTACATGGTATCTAGTGTGAATTTAGTAATATGAGCCAACTGGTCTGCCTCAGGGTCTCCATCCATAAAATGAGAGCAATGATAGAGTCTGTCTTATAGGGTCATGGTGAGAATTACACTGTTCTGTTCACAGAAAACACTTACAACAGCACCTAGTACATGATGGTCTGCAATGTTACTGAGGTGTGTTGGGGGAAGACATCAAGGTACTTAGACTGTCTCATCTATTGCTCTCCTTCCTCCAGCCCTACAGGACCTTGTCTACCTCTTCACATCTGGTGTCCTCTCTCTGACCACCATGGTTTCACACATGCTGTTCCCATCTGCCCTGATAGTCTTTTTATTCCTACCTTCTTTCCTAGCTAGCAGGACCAGTTTTATGAGCATAAGATCTGTGAGTCACACATAGCTCCATGCATACCCCAGATTGGTTTAATGTTCTGTGGTTGCTTTCCTCAAATCCACAATAATATTTAAACAAGGGACTCCACATTTTCACTTTCCACTGGGACCCACGAACCTTGTAGCCAGTCCTGCTGGCTAGCTCCCATAACATCTCCAGGCTTGGCTCAGAAGCCATGCCTTACTAGGTACACTCTTGTGAACCTAGGTTAATTTCCACCACTCTATTCCCTCTCAGTGCATTTCACTTATTCTGTTATGTTACTTATTATACTCTTTAAAAAATTAATCCCTGTGAAATATTGAAAACTACAAAAAATCAGGGACATTGTCAGCCTTGATCAATATTTTTTTTCTCAGCACTTGCCAGAGGCCATGACATTATGTGCTCAATAACTATATGTTGAATGAATGAATGAATAAAATGCTTGCCTTGCGAAGAGGAAAATCTCTGAAAACCACTGTCCCATGATTCTACCATAAAGAAATCATGCCAATTTCCCAAAAGGGATAGATCCATGATGAACAGAAGAATCCTAAAGGCAAGGGACCCAACACCCATTGAGAAGCAATGGATTTCCCCCTGCAAGAATACGGAGGACCAGCAGCAAGTTTCCAACTATAAAAGGGAAGAGTGGATTATTTGAACGTTGTATGCTTAATAGTTGTGATGTTTGCTAAACGAGACTGGAACTGCTACCAGGTAGTTACTAGTTACTGATAATTATTGACACTCCTGGAAATGAGTAGAGATCACCACAGTATGAGGCAATGACTGGGAGTAGTTTACCAGGAATCACTGTCCCAAGAATTCTCTCTGCATGGTGCTCAAAGAGATCTGTTTAGCAGGCACAGTTTACAGTTACACATAATATTTTACCTTGGTAGGATATCTGCTATGTTTATCTTCTTTCTAAACTAGTCAGGAGTTTGGGTAGCTTTAAGATAAACCATTTTATGACTGCCTCTTTACCCTCTGTGAATTGGAAAGTAAACTGTTTCTATATTATTTTGGTAAAATAACCCTTAAAGCACTGTTTAATAGTTTAAAGAATAGTGTCGACATCAGATCTGGACTCTAGTCCAGTTTCTACTAATTAGCTGGGTTACTTTGGGCAAGTCATTTAATCTTCCTACCCTTCAGTGTTTTCAAAATGAGAAAGCTTGGATGATTTCTAAGTTCCCTTTTAGCTCTAAAGTTCTTAATTAAGAGAGAGACAAAAATAAAAGAAGGAATTCTTTAAAAGTGTAGGTAATCAAAACTAGTGTAAAAATAATGTTGTTTGGGAAGAGAAAACTGAATAGAAATAAAGTCAAAAGAACAGAATCTGCACTCATTAGAAACCACAAAAATTGCACGAGCATTTTTCCCAGGACAGTGGGTCTTCTATCCTAGTTAGGGACACAGTCTGGTTAGGCACAGTCTTGAGGGGAAAGCACAATTGGGGAGGGCATTCTTGTAAAATATCACCACTTTAAAAACGACAAACAGCATGCAGAAGCAAAGGCGGGCTCTATCTTAGGGGTTAGCATTGCACAGCATAAATGTGGATCATATTGTGAATTGGAAGCTAGAGAGAAACAATGTTACAATCAGAAAGCCAGGCACTATCACTGTGTATAGGGTTTTTGTTTGTTTGTTTGTTTGTTTGTTTTCCATATAGAGTGGAGGGAATTTTCTTCAAAGTTTATATTTTACAAAATTTTATATCCTAGAACTGCTGAATCGTTGAGAAATAGATACAACGGTCTCTGATTCTTTGTCTTCAGTTTCTAACGGTAAGTTGTGTTGTTCTGTAATCAAGCATTATCCAGTCTTACACGTGTGATACATCACAGTTTGGTGTTATTCTCTCTTTCCAGAAAGACAACTGAATAAATATGGTAGAAGGATAGGAGGGAATCAGTACATGAGCATACTCAGAAAGAGAGAAGACAGCGGCAGGCAGTGGAAAGTGGTTAAATAGTATCGAGGGACAAAGTATTGCTCAGTTGAGCACAAATACAGGGGAGGACTGTGGAGGGAAGAGCTTTTCCTCAATGTTGGCAACACATCTGAGAACCACCGGCCCGAGTGAGCAGGAAGCAGGAAGTGAAAAGGTCTGTGCCACCACTGCTCCCATTCTGATCTGAGTTCCAACACAGGCAGCAGAAGAGTTTTGGGGCAAAACTAAATTATGGATCCCACATTCTCCAGACTTTGAAAATCTTTCTGGGAAAGGCAAGTCCTTTTAGGAAATTTTATGTGAGCACTTTTAATCTGAAAACATGACTCATTTTTACCTTAGAGAATTTTCATGTAGTTCTTTGATTATTGTTTTCTCTCATTCCTCTTTGTTCTGCCTTTCTAGAATTAATGTTAAATAAATATTTCAGCTTCTGGATACATTAGCTAACTTTTCTCTTACTTTTTTTTTCTTATATGTATTTTCCTTTTGGGTTTGTTGCTTTATTTTCTGTGTTTTTTACTGACTTCTAGGGAAATCACCCAATCCATCTTCACAATGATTAATCTTTCTACAACATCTATTTTGGTATTCAGCATTTTCGATGTAGTTGTTGTAGTTGTTGTTATTGTTAATGTGTAACCAATATTTGATTTCTACAATTGTTTGTTATTTTTAGCAACTTTTCTCATTTTGTAACTATGATATGTACTAGAATTTCTTCTAGCATAAGGAAAATATTTTTTAAGCTTGTTACTATTTCATTCAGTAGCTCTTTTTTTTCTTAACTTTATGTGTTATTACTATTCTTCTTCAAAGAGTGTTTGACTCTTGGTGATCTGTTAATATGTGTATGTGGAAATGTACATCAGTATTGGCAGATGGGACGGGTTTCCCTGGATGCTACGATGCTCAGTGTTACCTGATGGTCCAGTTGCGGGTTTCAGAGCCTGGCTGCAGTGAGGACCCTGGGGTATGAGTCTGCTCAGACTCCCTCTGAGGCCTGGCGTCTGGTGAGCAGGCACTCCTTGTTTATTGTGGCGGAAAATATCTGGGGATTTTTTCCTCCTTCTGGCCTCAATTTCTCACATTGGAAGAAGCAGACAACGTACTTCATTTATGGACCTCCACTTACAGCTTTACTTTGAGGGCAGACACTGAAGCTTGGCTCTGAGATGAACTCTGAAACAGCTCTCCTGAAATCTTCTGTCATAATCCCTCCCTCTGGTCCATGCAATTCTCTAACCGAGGTCGTACGGTCTCTGATTTAGGGATTTTCCAATATATATGCACATATCTCATATTTGTCTGCAGATTACACTTTCAGTAAATTAATTCTTTTTTCCTTCTATTTTTGGACATCTTCCTATTTCAGACCTGCCAATGGTACTTATAAAGGTTTCTAGTAGCCAATGGATTATCTGTTACTTTTATACCTTGTTAATTTTAATTGAATTTTGGCAGGGAAGAAAGATGCACTCATTAGCTTTTCTATAGCTGAAGTCCAAAGTCCATCTCTAAAATTGACACTCAACTGCCTCTACTCTAGTGGGAAAGTAATCAAAATAATAATGGTAGAACAAACCCTGCACATTCTATTGATGAATATGAGAATTATGATAGACATACTCTTGGTTTTTAACTATAGAATTGGACTATATGTTGAATGGAGATGGTTGTGATGGGAATTTTCAGCAATTAGTAGGAGGTGGATTAATAGTATATTTAAAAATAGAAATTTACTAGGATAAAAAAATATCAGAGCACACTATTACAGTTCAACATTCCAGAGTATTAAAGGAAATAAAAATAATAACATTGCATCACAGCATACCCTATCATTCAAAAAAATCAAATGATGAGATTTTCCACTTTTTTCATATATAAATCTTCCTATATGATACTACGAAAACCTCATTTTACAATGAATTGTGAAGCATAAAATTTAAAAATAGAGTAATGGGTTAATATCTTTTATCTTTTCAAATGTATTTAGTTTTGAGTTCATTTCATGAATGAACATGAAATGAATCATGACAACTCCAGTGCTACTCTTTCATGTTCCTCCCTCTTTTGTATGCTGAGATGTTTCCCTCTCTATTTTACTGTTGACCAAATTACTAATACTTACTTTGGAAAGTTGATATGAACTTCTAATTTATTTTTTGGTAAAATCTACATTTTTTAATCAATCAAGATTTATAAAATATATATTTTTTTCAAGTTTCTGTACCGTATTTGGGGATGTCTCTGCTAGAATATTTCTGTCTTGCCCACCTGCTCATTTTGACTGGATTCTCAGAGTGAATACACTCTAAATATAATACCCATGGCTACCTCTATTTTCAGCATTAAATGTTTAATTTCTTCATTTTACACCATATTGGGAATTATGGTATCACTTTTCAAATGTATAATCTTATCCGTACTTTTTGTTTGTAATATTCTTAATACTGCTATTCTATCTTCACTGCTCCTTTCTCATATGACTGAAAGGAACATCCAGAGGAAGCACAATAGTACTATGCCATTCAAAAGATGTCATTCTGAACCACAGGATTAGCACTCTTGCCACGCTTACTGTTCTGCCCACTGAGCCAGTTCTCTCAGGTTATAATTTCTTTTTTTTTTTTTTTGTTATAAAACTGATATATTAAATGTTTTATTTTGAAATGATTTCAGACTTACAGAAAAGTTGCAAAAATTAGTACAAAGAATTTCTGTATATCCTTCACCCAGATTTTTTATGTGTTAACATTTTACCACATTTATCATTGTCAACATGTACAAATTTTTTCCAAAAAGTGTAATATTATGTCGCAGACATGATGTTCCATTATCCCTAAGTACTTTAATGCCTATTTCCTAATATAGTAGAATATATAAATTAAATAGTAGTATTGTGTCAATCTCAGGTTATAATTTCTTGGCGACCTTACTAGGACCAACCTTTACACTTTTATTACCCAGTTCACTAAGGAGTCTTATACTATCGTCACTTTGTTCCGCATTGAAACCAAAGCACAGCATCTTTACTGGCTCACAATAGATGGCTGGTGTTCCATAAAGCCTCCTGCTATCAGACTCTGCACTCATAGTAATTATCTTTGCCAACAATTTCATTTTCTGCATTTCCCTTGTGTAATGTGCTAGCAATTGTGTGTGGTTGGCTGTTCTATCCAAATGGCTTTCAAGCTGAACACATGCCTCAAATTCACTTAAGCATTTGAGCAGCAAGGGAATTATCTATTACTTAGGGTACTCTTACAGACCACATTTCTATTAGTGAGATAACCATGTCCTTTTCGATCAGAGGAAAAAATAGTTTAAGGTCGCTGTGTGTGTGAGTTCAAAACAAATAGCATTTTAAATTCCACAAATATATCAATATATCCTGAACTCTTAAATCATTCAGTTTTTGCCAATGTAATCAGAACTGTAAAAATTGAATTAAGGTCTCTGTAATTGAGGTATATTTATTTCACTTTAATCTCCATGTATCTCTTCCTTTTCCATTTTTCATTTTATTCTTTTTTATTTGGCCAGCACACAGGATATGTATATGTTAGATTAAAATGAAAAAAGTTCTATAATTGTTATAACGCTCAAAATTATAGATGTCGAATGATCAGCCAAAGAAGCTGTTCCATATGTAAAAAATACCAAATAAATTGACATGAAATATTCATATTTTACTGCATCTAAGCCAAGGAATGAAAAAATAGGATGATGAAGACATGTTAAAATAAGCTTACATTTCCATGTTAAAAATGTTGTCTGTTGAACAGATATTTGGGGGCAAAGCAGAGGTGGAAACTTTAAAGAAGCAGTCATTGAGTATCCTCAGAATAAAAGAAACACATTTTTATTCTCACAAAATGGAAAGAATTAAAAAATACATACATATATATTGTATATATATTTAAAACTTCCCTATTCCAATTTAATCTCCAGTAACATTCTTTCTCTCTCTTACTCTCTGTAATTGGGTTCTTATTTTATAGGATGCTTTATATTTTTTCTTTATTCCATTTACAAGAAAATGTGAAATATTTCCCATGGCATTATCCTTTTATAAATGGATACAGACTATTTTATTCTACTGAATGGATATTAATTTATATACATATATATTTTAATTTTCTAACTGCTGGATATTTATATTTGAAGAAGAGATTTCTATAACAGTTGTTCCCAATATCTTTTCCCCAACTCTCCTGTAGGAATGAGATTTTTAGCTGCATAAGCCCATGACTTGGCCCATTCCTGATTCCTGTGATGGGGATGTGGAATTGAGCACATACAAGTGAGCACAACTTCCTAAAATGATGGAGTGACTGAACAGAGCTTGGAATCCTGGCAAAATTATGGGGCAGAGCCTATATCATGACTTAGTTTCTCTGCTTAAATATTTCTACAGGAGCCTCCATCTATCAAGTCACAACGTGTCAATCCCATCCGAAGTGGGTGATAGCTAGGAGGGTCCAGCTTCCTCTCTTGCCCTTGTTTATACCTCTGGGATTTTAATGCTCTCAGCAATTCTCCTGTGAAAGCAATGACTTACCCTTGCCTCCTTCTATCACTAATGGGAAGTCCTCATACCATGTGCCCCTTCATTATCTAACAGTCACCTCTCTCACTGACTAGGAAGAATAGATCTTCCTCTTTAAGTAGCCAGCCTTCTCAGCAGAGGCATCGGTATAACACAGCTTTTCACTCAACCTCTGGGTAGGGGGCACTGAAAAGTTAGCAGAGTGGCCTGAGATGATGGGTAGTAGAACTTTTTCAGGAGTTGCTCCAGGACTTGAGTTCAAACAGGTTCAAGTTCATTGTCTTTCTAGCCCCGTTTCTCAATTGCTCAGAATGAAAACACATACACACACACACACACACACACACACACACACACAGTTGTAGACACTACTGAAGAAGACATCAGGTCACTCCTGTATTTTGTTGTCAACTTTGTGACTAATTGGCTGTGTACCTTTAGGCCATTAAGTATCACACTGAAGTTTAATTATTTGTAACATAGATGAGGTTTAGAATAGATGATTCCTGGTGTCTACGTTAGCTAAGCAGAAGTAATTGAATGGGAAGTATGGTCAAAACAAGAATGAGTCAACAGAAAAATCAGGTAAATTAGTAAGATATAGTCATACAGAGTTAGATATTGATCACATGATCAGGGTTTAAGGTATAAAATCTGGAGCCACCCTCCTTAGGTCTTTGAACTTAGTTATAAAATGAGAACAAGTTACTTTAGAGAGTTGCAGTGCAGTAAGTTAAATGACATTACCCTGTAAAACACTGGAGACATACTAAGGTCATTAAACCAGATAGATATGAAATATTTTTTTATATATCTCTGAGCTACTTTGGAGAATATGTTGAAGGTGAAGCTCTACAGGTTAGAAGCATGCAGGGTTTCAGCCTTGGGAGACTAGTTAGAGAAACAAACCTTTTTAGTACCGTGTTATTTCACTCAGTTAAGAACGTTTAATTACCCGCCTGCATTCCCAACTCCCTCCCTACTGAGAATCAGAAAATCATCTCCCCCCAAAGGAAAGCTGGTTTCCTAAGGAACTGGTGTCTTCTGGGAATTAAGGTTTACCTGCTCTGATTCATTCAAATCAACCTCTGTGGAATTGCCATCTAAAACCAGAAACGATTTTTTTTTTATTGTGGGTAAAGTTGGATGTACCATGTAAAACCTTTAATTTATCCTTTGCCAAATTTTTCTCCATGTACATACAAGATCTTGGCCCAAATGAGTATTTCATCATTTCATATGACTCAAAGGAAACTGTCAAACATAAAGTACAATTGCCTGAATGTTTTGCCAGTCATTAAACAGGGAAAAGCTAGTGGACAAAGAATCTAAGGTAGGTGAGCAGAGAAATAAAGGCTATGGCCATTCATTTTGTCTTGGTTATCAGTCTTTGAGGCTCACTGCATATTGGGTTCCATCCTAAAGGAAGAGGTTGATGTACACAATGAGGAGGTGGTAGGGTAGATATGAGAAAAGTGAGAAAAAATAGTATCATTGAGTGTTTCTAGTCATGTCTTACTAGAGAATACCACATTTATGCTCTTTCTGGAAGAACTACAATTAACTAAAATGTGGCTCTGGTTCCAGTAGCTGAATGTAAGCTACTAATATATGTAATAGGCTGGCAACTGGATTCTGTGTTAATCACCATGGAAACAAGATGTGTCCAATCACTATGCAAAATCTATGACCCAGTCACTGCTGTATCCTTCAAATCCCATGCTCAAAGACAAATTTAAGTTTGAAATATGCCTTCAATGGGAAATATGTTTTCAGAGGGGATATATAAATATGCATATGTGGAAAGAAAGAGAAAATGTAAAGGGTTATTGTAAGACTTAAAGTATGTTAAGGTAGAGATTTTTAAATATCTTCAAACTATACTGATTTTGTTTACAACATTTAGAATTTACATTAGTTAACTAATTAATCCCACATAAGGACTTTGAACCAGGGACTTCCAAAGGTATCTTTCTGAGCCAACCTGCTTTATGAAGTGACGTCCACAGACTCGCTACTTCCTTATATGCTATGGACTGAATTGTGTTCTCTCCAAAATTTTTATGTTGGAGCCATGACTCCCTTTGTGATAGTACTTGGAGATGGGGCCTTTGGGAGGTAATTAAGTTTGAATGAAGTCATGAGGGTGGAGCCCCTATGGTGGGATTAGTGCCCTTATAAGAAAAGGCACAAGAGAGCTTTCTTTCTTCCTCTGTCTCCATCATGTGAGGACGCAGCAGCAAGGTGGTCTTCTGTTTGCAAGACAGGATGAAAGCCCTCACTAGGGCACCAAGCTGTCTCCCACAGCCCCATCTTCAAATATTTCTGAAATAAAAAATAAGACTTCTGAAATGTTTGGCACTCGGTAGCCATTCTGTAATACACAAATGGATGTAAATGTGCTGTGATGATTTTGGAAACAAAAAGAAAAAGCTCAGTAATAACTTTGCAGTACCATTCCATCCTTAAACGTGCCTGATAAAAATAGTCCAAGACAAGAAGACAATGTGCAATGCTCGTGATTGAGATAGAAGAACTTTTGACTTTGGATTTAGGATTTAGTAATTAACTCAGTTCTATGAACTGCTGGGATTTTATTGCCACTTAATTTAATGGCTTAATTCAGAGACTTTTTGTAAAAAGCATGTGACAAGAAGTCAAAGGATAAAAAAATCAGTGAAAATCCAGTGGGGAGTTTCAGCATTTTTCAAATTATAAATTTTATCAATTTGTTTATTTTGAAATATAATAAAACTTAAAAATTCATGAGGATAAACCTTTTTAAAGGGGTAATTCTCATATGAACATGACTGTTTAAAGTCTGCATTTCCTCCATTATGCTTTTGGAAATGTAGGAAAAACAAAAGAAAAGAATAACAAGAAATATGCAAATTCAAACATTGTCAAAACTAAAGATAGATTCCAAGTTGAGTCTCTCTAGGAGATACAAGGTAGGAAGTGGTGAGAAGCTGAGGAGAGACCAGTGCTGAGAGCTCTCCAAAGAATTAATGAGAATATATTTCCTGAAGGTGAGAAAGCACAATGCAAGAGCTATTTGTGTTTCTACAAAGTAGGTATGGAAAGAGGACCCATGGAGCCATTATATTTCACAAGTGCAGAGGGGGTGGTGCTATGCAAAAAGTAATTAATGCATATAAGCCATATTTTTAAACAGTAGCCTGTCTCTGCAGCAGCTGAGAGGAAGAGATCTTTTCTGGTGAAAACCAGATAGCCTGAAATACTTTCCTGCCCCTTGCTCTAACAGCAGAACCTCCAACAAATAGCTGGTCTGGGAAACCCAGTTCACTCAATAATGAATAATTAAAAGGGGATGACAAAACATCAATATGAAAGTGTTCCATGAATAAGGAAAGCAGAAGAGCGTGATTAGTAACAGATAAAGAACGACTCACCAGGTAAATGTTGCCATGTAAGAAAGAACAATTGAAATCACATTTTTTTCTGTGAAATATAAAGTAATCAATTCTAAAAAGTAAGAGCACAAAGTAGAAATGCAAGGACTCTTGAAAGAGATGGAAGACAGCAGATGGCTAAAATTGAGCTCACAGAACTCAGAAGACAAGAATAAGTGAAATTGCTATATAAATAAAATTGAAGCAACCATGGTGGAAATGGTTAATTAATGAAAGGACAATAAAAGAGAGAGAAGTCAGAAATGAGAAATATAAACAAAATGTGTTGGAAATAAGTGTTTTTTAATGTTGAGGGAAAATGATAGATATAAAACACAAATTTGATTCAAATATGTGCATAATTGGAATTTTTGAAATGAAATTCAACTACTGTAATAAAACATATATTTATAATTTAGGAACATTTTCTGAAATAAAAGAAAGATGCCATGAAACTCCCCAGAAGAACATCCAGTATGCCAGGAAAAATTGACCCACACTTGTTAACACCTAGGATATATGTTATTTAAATTGCTGGACTTCAAGCTTTGAGAAAAGCATTCCTATGGTCACATTTAAAGGGAAAAAATATCAGGCTCTGGCAATTCCATAACAATATTTAAGAACATGACAATGGAGAGATAGTTATAAGATCCTTTAAAAAAGAAAGTGTGAGCCAAGGAAAAACTTAACAGTCCTCAAAAACAAATGCTATAGTTGGATGGTTTGAACATGGAAACTTTTCTTTGGGGAAAACTACTGAAGAAAAACCTCAGCCAACCCAAACATGACTGGTGAAACTATAAGAAAATTTGGTGCCAATAAATCTACACTATGGAAAATGTTAAGGGAAGTTCTTCATGCAGAAGAAAAATAACACCAGATGGAACCTTGGAAAAAATAGCTCCAAAAATGGCATATCTGAAGGTAAAGATAAAAAGATTTTTGTTATTTTAAAAATGTATTTAAAAGACAAATTAGTTTAAAGGAAAAATAAGAATGCATTGTTATATTTATACCATATGTTAAACTAAAATATAAAATAAAAATTATGCAAGAATAAGAGGGGATAAATGAACGTATAATGTATGGTTTTTACATCATATGTGAAAAGCTGTGTAATTATTTGAAGTTAGATTATGATGAGATAAGATGCACTTTACTAACCCAAGAGCAGCCACTAAACTTAAAAACAAAGTGGGAAGTTAACAGGCACTATTGGAGATGAAACAACATTAAAACATACTCAATTTTTAATCCAACGAAGACAAAAAGAGAGGGGGAAAAGGAAAATCAAGCAAATAGCAAATAACCATATGATTTATTGAATTGCAACCATATGTTACTTGCATTAACTATAAATGGACCAAATATTCCAATTAAAAGAAAGATATTTCCAAACTGGATTAAAAACAATCCAATGTCATGCTGTCTAAGAAAACCCCATTTTAATTTAGAGATCAAGGTGGGTTAAAAGAAAAAGAAAAAAAATTACATAGTAAAAAATTAATCATAATAAATCTGGATAACTATATTAACATCTGGAAAAATAAACTCAAAGTTTAATATTATCATAGATAATGAGGAGAATTTCATAATAAGAGGTTAATTATTAATCAAGAAGATATATAATAGTAATGCTAATGTTTACAACATTTATAACACAATTTCAAAATATAAAAAGTAAAAAAAAGGACAGAAATCAAAATAAAACAAATTCACAATTTTAAGTAGAGATCTAAACACTCCTCAGTAATTTATAGTCTGTAAACAATAAGGATATAGATGATTTAACACACTCAACCAACTTAGTTAATGTGACATTTATACAATAACTGCAGAATAAATATGATTTTCAAGTGCACATGACTCACTGATCAAGACAGATAATAATTAGAGTCATAAAATGTCTCAATTTAAAAGTTTGATATTGCACAATGTTCTCTCATAATAATGAAATTAATTTCATATTGATATTTGGAGAATCCCCAAGTATTTGGATGTTAAACAATATACTTCTAGATAAAATATAAAGAAAAAGACCTAGCATGGGAAATTTTAAAAATGTTGAGTTGAATAAAACTTAAAATAAAACTTATTAAAAATTTCGAGGTATAGTGCTTTGCAATAAAATTTTAACTTTAAATTGTTATATTAGAAAAAAAGTCTAAAGTCAATAATCTAAGTTGTTATCCTAAGAAACCAGAATTAGAAGACCAAATTATATACAATGTAGGTAGATGGAAGGAGAAAATCTAAAAAATAAGATCAAAGTCAATGAAAGTGAAAATAAAAATATGTAAATGTGAATAAAATCAAATTTTGTTCTTTGAAATGAATAAAAAAATTGATAAATTCTATATCTATATTGATAAATAAAAAAGAGGGAAGATAGAAATTACTGATATCAGGAATGACAGAGGGGACATGACCACAGACATTAAATGGATTATAAAGGTCGGCTCTGAACAACTTTATGACAATAAATTAAATGCACAAATCCATTACCACTGAGCAAAACAGGTAAAGTTGTAATTTAACATTAGATGTCTAATTTCATAGTCCATGTTCTTAATTGTTATATTACTGCCAATTTCATTGCTTTCTTCTAAATATTTTTAGAATTATGTATAATTCGTAGAATTGCCAATGTAGTAGGAAACTTACAGACTATCTCTTCCCATCCTTTATTTTACTGAAATGAAATCATGAATTTTATTTAATTATTTATATTATCTTTAAATAATAAAATCATTGAGAAATTGTACACATCTCATAACATTATCATCCTATGCACACATCTTTCTGCCAAAATGGAAAAATATACAAGTCAGTGGGATGAAGGGAGAGGCAAAGGAAGCAGAAGGGACAACATGTAAAAATTGCCTAATATTAGAAATGAGTACTTTTTTATCTGAGAAATTTATTATTAAATCTATGTGTATAAATTTCCCCATTCAAAGTGGTTACTGATGATAGTCTGTTTAACCCAAGATGGTATCCAAACTGTAGTGACAAATTCATCTTTGTAAAGGCCATCTGACTCATTTCAATGGCACAGTTAAAATCATTGATTTTTAGAACACATAAATGAATGGATAGCTTGTGGCCCATTTAATCATGACCTAAATTGACTAATTCATTGGCTCCTTTCTCCTCTGGGCAGAAAAATTGTTCTATCTTTCTCCTGTCTGTCCCTCAATAAACTAACTAGGACTAATAAATACTTCTCACATCCAAAGATTTAATTAGAACAAGACTAAATAACTGAGAGAGGAAGTGCTAATACACAGCAAGAGGTCAAGTCAGTTCTGTCATCGACCTTTCTTACACTGCAGTGTGTTAGTTCCAAACTCCAACTGAGCGGCCACGAAAGGCTAATTGGTACCATGACGTCAACACTTCCTAAAATGAGGTAGTAGCTGTAATGTTTTACCAACAAATTAGCCACAGTATATGAAAAATATCTCCCAAATGTTCTAAAATGCTGAACATGTTGAGCATGAGATTCTTTTTCAAGAGAGGAATCTGAAGATCTTTGTTTAGGGATGATTATTTAGATGGTACCTCTAATGAAGTTCCGGTCCATCCAACAAGGAGTCATGAGAATACAGGGAGTATGAGGTAAATCAGTACAATATAAATAAAGTGCTGAAAGCAAAGAAGGGCAGGTGTTTTATGATTAGTATAGTAATCATTGCCAGCACAGAGGGTCGGGTAAGTAAAGAGGTATTTTGAGGTCAAACACAGAGCACCTTTACCATTGTGACAATGAGTTTTTCTCTTCAGATTAAGATTTCCCAAAGGATTTCGTATCCATTCTGTATAGCTGTAAAAAAAAAAAAAAAATCCATAGTTATATAAATTTGAAAAATGCTTGGTAAACTCATTTATCTATTTCAAGACTTCTCAAAGCTCTTAACATGACTTGTGATTTTCACAGGGAATGGTGGGTACAGAAGCAGAGAGAACAATATACAATATACAGTACATTCTCAACCTGTTTGACTTGGTTTTTGTGATAGCTCACTAGCATTTTGGAAAAATAAATAAATTCATGTAGGGGAAAGTTACTGAAGAAAATGGTAAGCTATCCCATGAACATGAGTAAGTAGGTGATGTGAAAATCCATCAAAATAACCATGTATAGAGGTAAAGGACCTCTATAGGGAGAACTACAAAACACTGAGGAAGGAAATCGCAGAGCATGTAAATAGATGGAAATCCATACCGTGTTCATGGATCGGAAGAATCAACATTGTCAAAATGTCTATACTGCCCAAAGTGATATACAAATTCAATGCAATTCCTATTAAATTACCAACATCATTTTTCACAGATATAGAAAAAATAATCTTACGCTTTGTATGGAACCAGAG